>OX456527.1:22576606-22752105 GCA_949748255.1 Eustalomyia histrio | reverse complement strand
GATCATGCATACTCATAATAAGCCCAAGTATGTTCATTCAGGTTGGTTGAAAAGTTCCTGCGCTCACCAAGAGATGGCACTGCTAGCTCCAAACTTTTTTTTTCTCAAGTTGGTATAACTGTCCTGAGAACACATGCAAAGTTGCAAGTCATTCTGTCAATCCTTTCTTTGTTTACAAGCCATTTGAAGTTGACGTGTCATTGATTTTTTTCAACATGGAAAAAATTTAATATCGTGCAGTCATTAGATTTTTTGTTTTGAAGGGTTTAAAAGCAAAAGTCCTCACCTTCAAAACGCACCGTTGAATTTTGGGCTGGTGAATTTAAACGTGGTCGTACCAGCCTTGAAGACGATCCACGCGAAGGACGACCAAAAACTGCAACCACAGCAGAAATCATTGAGCAGGTACATAATACGGTTAGTGAAGATCCAAGTTTGACTAAGCGTGAAATTGCTATTGCCATAGGCATCTCAGACGAACGAGTACTCCATATTTTACATGAAGAATTACGTATGAAAAAACTGTTTGGAAAGTTAGTGCTTGGAAAGTTAGTGCACACATTAACCAATTAACAAAAACTGGATCGAAAACAAATTTCTCAGCGTAATTTGGAGCGTTTTAAGCCGAATAAAACCGACTTCTTGCGTCGTTTTATAACTATAGATGAGACTTGGATCTACCGAATATGATCCTAAATTGAAACAAGAACGTTTACAGTGGACTTAAGCTGGTTGTTCAGCTCCAAAGTAGGTGAAGTCACAACGATCAGCAAAGAAGGTTATGGCATCAGTTTTTTGGGATGCAAAAGGAATTATGTTGATTGATTATCTTCAGAAAGGTAAAACAATCAACTCTGAATATTATTGCAGCCTTTTGCATCAGCTGGATGAAAAAATTCGTAAGAAAAGACCTGGTTTAAAGAAGAAAAAAATAATTTTTCACCAAGACAATGCACCTGCTCACAAAAGTGTTTTGACGATGGCTAAATAAGAATTAAAGTACGAATTGCTTGAACATCCACCGTATTCACCACATTTGGCTCCCAGTGACTACTATCTCTTCAGAAATCTCAAACGATTCCTTCGTGGAAAGCATTTTTTGTCGAATGAAGAGGCCATAGCAGCCGTAGACGGTTATTTTGCAGAGCTTCCGGAAAACCATTATAAGGATGGGATAAAATTATTGGAAGATCATTGGAACAAGTGTATTGAGCTTCTAGGAGATTATATTGAATAAAAAAATATATTTCGTAACAAAAACAGTATTCTTTCATTTCGAGCGCACGAACTTTTCAACCAACCTTTATATATTTATATTTTCACATGGTTTCTAAAAAAAAGGTATAAATAGAAAATAATTTTTATTTGAGGATTTTTTAAAAATAATTTACATATTTTTATTTTTGAATATTAGCAAAAATTGTTTTTTTTTCTATCATATTCAAGGTAAACTATTTGCAATAATTAAAATGTCACTAAAATTTTTTTTTTCGAAAAATTTAAAAAGATCTTAAACTTTTGTTTAGGTAAAATGAAATCTGATAACAAAATAGAAGAAAAAAAAAAAGAAAACAAAATACACAATAACTAAAAAAAATGCAAAGCACATTATCCAAACTAAAGCACATTTTTTCTTAAAGTTTTTGCTTGTCTGGCTGTTTTTTTTTTGTATCAATTCTTGCAATTTGCGGTTTATGAGTCAACAACTTTTCGCACATTTACAGGTTGATTGAAAAGTTCCTGCGCTCGAAATGAAAGAATACTGTTTTTGTTACGAAATATATTTTTTTATTCAATATAATCTCCTAGAAGCTCAATACACTTGTTCCAATGATCTTCCAATAATTTTATCCCATCCTTATAATGGTTTTCCGGAAGCTCTGCAAAATAACCGTCTACGGCTGCTATGGCCTCTTCATTCGACAAAAAATGCTTTCCACGAAGGAATCGTTTGAGATTTCTGAAGAGATAGTAGTCACTGGGAGCCAAATGTGGTGAATACGGTGGATGTTCAAGCAATTCGTACTTTAATTCTTTGAATTTAGCCATCGTCAAAACACTTTTGTGAGCAGGTGCATTGTCTTGGTGAAAAATGATTTTTTTCTTCTTTAAACCAGGTCTTTTCTTACGAATTTTTTCATCCAGCTGATCCAAAAGGCTGCAATAATATTCAGAGTTGATTGTTTTACCTTTCTGAAGATAATCAATCAACAAAATTCCTTTTGCATCCCAAAAAACTGATGCCATAACCTTCTTTGCTGATCGTTGTGACTTCACCTACTTTGGAGCTGAACAACCAGCTTAAGTCCACTGTAAACGTTCTTGTTTCATGTTAGCATCATGATGGTAGATCCAAGTCTCATTCATAGTAATAAAACGACGCAAGAAGTCGGTTTTATTCGTTTTCGATGCAGTTTTTGTTGAATTGTTAATGTGTGCGGCACTAACTTTCCAATCAGTTTTTTCATACGTAATTCTTCATGAAAAATATGAAGTACTCGTTCCTCTAAGATGCCTATGGAATTAGCAATTTCACGCTTAGTCAAACTTGGATCTTCACTAACCATATTATGTACCTGCTCAATGATTTCTGCTGTGGTTGCAGTTTTTGGTCGTCCTTCGCGTGGATCGTCTTTAAGGCTGGTACGACCACGTTTAAATTCATCAGCCCAAAATTCAATGGTGCGTTTTGAAGGTGAGGACTCCTTATACATTTCTAACAATTGTTCATAAATTTCCTTTGCTTTTAAACCATTCAAAACAAAGAATCTAATGACTGCACGATATTCAATTTTTTCCATATTAAAAAAATTAATGACACGTCAACTTCAAATGGCTTGTAAAGAAAGAAAGAATTGACAGAATGACTTGCAACTTTGCATGTGTTCTCAGGACAGTTATGCCAACTTGAGAAAAAAAAGTTTGGAGTTAGCAGTGCCATCTCTTGGTGAGCGCAGGAACTTTTCAACCAACCTGTATATGACCATAAATGAATGACATTTGACCATATATTATCATATATGAAAATATACCGCCGTATACACTCAAAGTTTGCATCCGAAGACATATCGTCATATACAGAACTATGCATGGACGTATAGATCATGCATACTCATATATAATCATATGTTCATATATGTATATTTCTATTTTCACATGGTTTCTAAAAAACAGGTATAAATAAGCATTTTTATTTAAGGATTTTTAAAAATTAATTTACATATTTTTATTTTTGAATATTAGCAAAAATTGTTTTTTTTTTCTATCATTTTCAAGGTAAACTATTTGCAATAATTAAAATGTCACTAACATTTATTTTTCAAAAAATTTGAAAAGATCTTAAAATTATGTTTAGTTAAAATGAAATCTGATAACAAAATGAATAGAAGAAAAAAAAAAGAAAACAAAATACACAATAACTAAAAAAAATGCAAAGCACATTATCCAAACTAAAGAACATTTTTTCTTAAAGTTTTTGCTTGTCTGGCTGTTTTTTTGTATCAATTCTTGCAATTTGGGGTTTATGAGTCAACAACTTTTCGCACATTTATTTCAGCCATGAAGAGAAAATGAATATTTTAAAGATCTATAGAGAAATGCTTGAAATTTTGATAGAAAGAGAAGAACATATTTTTTTTTTTATAATAAAAGTGACTGTTAAAGCCGGTGAAGTTTTGGGTTCTTTTTTGCTCATTTGCCATTAAATTGTTTGCCAATTTATTTTAACTCCTTATTTCATAAACGGTTTGTAAAGTTACACAGAAAAAACAGATTCATGATAATCGAATTTTTCGGTAGCAACTATAGAAAATGAATTGAGTCATAGCTAAACAATTTGGTTGTATCAATCGAACCATTCTATTGGCAACAAATTCCGTTGCATCTGTTCTGTTATATACATATATGGGAACTTTATAGAACATATTAAAAAATCTATTAAAAAATCTCAGACTGTTGTTTACAGTGGTTCGAATACTGAATTTTATTTTGAATGAATTCCCTAAAAATCTAATTTAATTCACTTTTTAATCGCATTAATTTCATTTGAAACCGTCGGGAGAATTTATTTTTTGAAATTCATTCCATCGAATTCGCATTTAAGGGATTCAATCAATTTATCTCATTCGATTTTTTAAATCATTGAATTCAATCATTAGAAATTCCTACGATTTCTTACTCATAAGATTTACAATTTGAGAATTTCACTCAATCATTCGTTGGGAATTCAATCGATTTACAAATTTGTGATTTATTAGTCATTCGATTTTGTTTCATGTGATTTGAGCAATTTTGAAATGACATTCGATTTTCTTCATTCGGTTTAAAAAAAATTAAAAAATTAACAATTATGTTATTTTATTACAGTAAATTTTACGATTTTTTACAAATACAATACGAAAATAACAAAAATAATTTATTGAATTCACAGTGACATATTATTAATTTGTAAAAATAAATTGTGAAAAAATCGCTGAAATTAAAAAAAAAAAAATATAAAAAAATTTACGCCAAATATAGCCTTTTCTCTCTGCAGTAAAGAGTTCTCGAGCTAAATGCAATCTAAAATATTGCCAAGTAACTCAAAACTTGAGACCTTGGTGCAAAAAGGTTTTCTTTAGCGGGTTTAGTTTTCGAGATATGAACGATTAAAATTGTATCTAAGTTTCAATTTGATAGATTTTTCTTTAATTTTGGCGTTTTTTTAATTTTAAAATATTTTTCAAATATTGGCAAATATTTTTTTATAATACTGGAGATTTTTTTTAATTTAGCGTTTTTTAAAGATTTTCCGATTTTTTAAATTTTGGCGCTTTTTTCAATTTAACGATTTTCTCCAATTTTATCAATTTTTTATTTTGGGGATTCTTTAATTTTTGGCAATTTTTTTAAGTTTTGACGATTTTTTAAATTTTAGCGATTTTTTTTAATATTGTTGATTTTTTTAGTTTTATTTTTCTTGTATATGAAAAAAAAATCCTCAATTTCCATTAATTAAAACAAAAAAACGTATTTTCTAAATTTTAAAATCGAATGAAAAAATAGATTTCTTTTACAAATTTTTCTTTTTCAAATACGTACCAAATGAATTGGCAACAAATTCCGTTGCATCTGTTCTGTTATAAATATATATGGGAACTTTATAGAACATATTAAAAAATCTTGAACCTGTTTACTATTTTATTAATTTAAAAAACCCATTTATGATCATTAGAGTGGTCCAAAAAACATCAAAGTTTGTATTTGCAAACCCAAAATTCCCTATGCCTTAATGTTTAAAGAGTTTCTGTGTCAAGTTTCAGCTAAATTCGTTTACATGTCGAGAATTTTTAGGGTAATTTATACAAAAAGTAGGGTTTAATTTAATTATTTTTTTAAACTATACGCCATAATCAAATAAAATTTTACAATATAGTCTTAATTAATGTTATTAAATATGAGATCAAAATTAAAAAAAAAAAAATTAGTAATCTTAAAGTAGTTCGCGATTTTTTTTTTTAAATTTATACATATTTTAGTCAAAATATTAAAATTTTCCGAAAAGATGTAAGTAAAATTTCAACTTGCTAACGCCTTATCTAAACAAATTTCTCAAATCTGATCTTTATTTTTATGAAGGTTATGAAAACAACAAATTTGTAGTTTTTAAATTATTCGTGTTTTATGAAAACTCAACAAAATTCGATTTTTTAACTTATTTTCCAAAAACGTTGTCATCGAAAAATTCAATTTCTTGTACTTTTGTAATCTACACTCAAAAAAAAAAAAAAAAAAAAAAAAAAGAAAAAAAGAAAAAAGAACTAGAATTTAGAAAAATTTACTTATTTGGAAGAAAAATTTAAATGAAACCGGCGCCAAAGAACTTTTTACTTTCTTATTTTCTAATATCAAGTTAAATAGCATTTCATTTAAGTAAAAATTATCCTTAAATTTGATAAATATTTTCTAATAGATATGAAACTGTTTCTATGGTAAAGGTAATATATTTTAAAGTACTTTACACTCATTGAGTAAGTATTTTCCCACTTCCGCTTTGTGAGTATTTAAAATATAAAGTAAATTTAATTAGCAAAAAGGTAAACAAAGTAAAAAAAATGTACTGCAGGATATTCTGAATCGTAATAAATTGTGACAAAGTCAGATCGTTTCCGTAGTTAATTATCCGTTCTGCTTGATAGAACTACAAAAAGGGACGCCCTAAGTGACACACGGCATCTATGGCTAAGGAACACTTGGGGTCCTTTGTCTTCTTAAATTAACTAATTTAAGGAAATTGTTGCAAAAATACAAAATATCACAGTTGCATTTCTTGTTATTATTGGAAAATGGAAAAATGTCATAAGTTTATTTTTGTTTTTTTATTTTTTATTATTAAGTGAAAAAATAGTTTTAGTGCCTTCGATATATATAAAGTTTAATAGGCGCAACACCAGTTATAGGAAAGCCAAAGTGTGCTTGTGATATTTTGTATTGTAGTTAGCAGACAAAATTATTATATAAAAGCGCAAATTCAAATTTTTTTACTTTTTGCTAACAAAATTTTAAAATATATTTTAAGCAATTTTAAGTTCAATAGTTATTTAAGACTGTTAAGATTAGAGAGAGAAAAATTACAATTATGCACGATAATTTTTTTAAATGGTTACAGGTTAGTGGCTAAAATTAGGAAAACCAATTACTCGTAGTTTGTTTTTAATTTATTGTTTTTTTTTTTTTTTTTTTTTTTGGAAAAGAATATTGAAAATAATTTAAACGTTTTTCAAAAAAAAAATCCTATAATTTTTTTTCAAAAATTAGAAAACTTTTACTTAAAAAAAAACATATTTTATTAAAATTTTTAAAATTTATCTGAAAATTTTCCTTAGAAATAGTTCATCAGTTATTATTACATAGGAAAAAAGTATTCCTTTTTGTTTTGAATTGCCTGGACTAATTTTTAGAAAATAATTCTTAAAAATAAGAAAGTGTTAGGCTTAAAAACTAAATTTAGAAATGGTTGGGAGTAAATTATGTTTCAAATTTTTTTTGAACTAAAGTTATTTTTTTTTACATTTAAGCAAGAAAATTAATTAAAACTGAGATGTTTTTCTTAAAAATTAATAAATTTTTATTGAATATACTTGTTTTTTTTTTCTTAAAATCAAGAAATATTACTTAAGAAAGGTACGAACTATTTCTGAGTATATAAACTATTTCGTTTTTACTTAAACATAGGAGTTTTTTTATTCATTTTAAGAAAATTTTTCTAAGTTTTAATAAAATTTTACTTAAATTGCGGAAAATTTTTAAACTATTTTAAAGGAAATTTTGGATTAACTTTTAGTTCATGTCTTTTATTTTGAGTGTACTTACCAAGGGTTTTCATTATACAAGATACAAGACATTATTTTAATTTTTGAAAGGATAATAGTTATACTTACAATTGAATGTAAAATTTTACTTTTATTTAGTATTTCGCTTTTATTAAGCGTATTAAAATTAAATCGTTAACAAAAATCATGTCTCACATAAGATGGCATTCCGTGGACTCAAAAAATATTTTTGCGCAGAGGTAAAATTTTTTGATAAAAATCGAACATTTTTTGTATGAAATTATCGCTAAATTCGCGATTTCAAATTTAATTTTGATTTTATATTCGCAATGTACACCCAAAAATATATTAGACTTGATGAGACGCGATCCTAATTATTATATTTAATTTTTCTCAATTTTTAATTTATTTTAAATAATAGAACAAGTAAAACTTTGAAACCATTAAGGCCTCGAAATAATTTTTGTTTTTTAAATTCGAACTTTTTTTTTTTTTTGGACCACCTTAATGATTATGTATGTTTATTAGAGTCGCCCAAAAAAATTCACAATTCTCACAATGTTGCCCCTATTCCTTTATGTCTAAAAACTCTCTGGGCCAAGTTTCATCAAAATTCATTTAGCTGCATATGAAAAATTGTGTGTTTTTATCATGACGCATTTAGTTTGACGTGTTAATTCTATTTGTTTTATCTTTTAACTAAATTCAGTCAATGAAATTTATGGTATATACGGTTAGTTTGGCTTCTGAACCAGTAACATATGTTTTTTAATACAGTTAACATGAATATATTAATTCCAAATTATCTTATCAGTGAACTATAAAAACCAGTTAAATTAAATTTAAAAATTTCTATTATTTTTTATGGGTGTCAGTAGCTTATAATGGATACATATGTATCTACTGAATAATAAACAGTGTTAAAATGTTATCGTTTTTTTTTTCTTCTAAAAATAAATGATTCTAGAAAGAAATCGCTTTTTAAATAATAAAAAATGGAAAACCGTGGTGAATTCGTTGTTTTATCTGCATTTTTTTAAATACAAAATTTCCAAAAATTTAAAAGATTAATTTTTTTAAATTCGAAAATAAACTTAAATTCTCATTACATATTAGATTATAATGAGTTATAGAGTGTAGGAAATTGTTTATCCCATTTTTACGAACTGCAAACATTGCTGATATAAACGCTACGTTTAGGTTTGAGTAATTCTAGCTTAAAGTGCATTAACTTTTTAATAAACAAATTATGTATTTGCTTTACTAAATTTTTGATGTTTTAAATGATACCCGAGTGAAAAAGTTTATATATAATCATTTTTTTTAATTATCTTATGAAGAGTCGCAGAACAAAACGTGTTTTTTGCATTTTTTTTAGAGATTTGTTTTTGGTTATTTTTCTATTATTTGGTTTGAAATCTACTAGAAAAAATCTAATTAGCATAATTTGGTTTATTTTTTCAACAAGAAAATCGACTTTTTCAAAGTGATGCATAACAAAACGTACTTTTTTTATAGTTATTGTCACGTTTCTGTTTTTAAAAACTACCCACTAGAGCAAAACCCTTTAGAAATAATTTATAATAAGCTTGCGGGCATAAGCCTTAAGCTTTAAAAAGAGTTGAGAAACTATAGAAAAACTATTTAAAATTATTGTAAAAAAATCAAAAAGACACCCTCGTGGAAATATTACTGAAATAATAGTTTAATAAGCTTATACCTACAATTGTAGAATTAGCTTATGCTTGCAATTTTAGAATAAGCTTATGCCTACATAATAAGCTTATGCATAATTGTAGAATTAGCTTATGCTTGCAAATAAGAAATTCACATTTTATTGTATTTTTTTTTGATTAACTTTTATTAAAATTAAAAAATACTTAAACAAAATTCAAAATGGAAAAAAATTAAACATTAAAATAAAAAAAAAATATAAAAAACACTTCAAAATATTAAAAAATACAAAAATGAAAAAAAAAAAAACATCAGAAACATATTTTCAGAGTACGCACTCTATTGAAGCAAAATTATAAATGACAATAAAATGACAATGCACGCGGTACAAAATATTCAACGATGATATTATGGCAAAATTAAGGGGACTTTACTGGAACAAGACTTCAAAGAATTAAGAAATTATTGTTTTCAATAAGTCTTTTATAATCATATTTACAATGCTGTTGAGCAAATGCAAAATATGACAAGCATGTTTAATATAAATTCATAGTGAATAATAGTTTTTTAAACATAAATAAAAACAAAACGGAGAAGTGGCCAAGAAATATTAACGAACATGAGATTTGAATCAAAATTATAATAGAAATAGGAATAATTATATATATATATATTTTTTTTTTATTATTATGCATACTCATGTTATTAATTAAGTTATAATGACAGTATTTGCCAACTTGCCTCAATAATGCCCCTTAGGGGCGCTGAGGCCTAATTAATAATGAATTGTATTTATATGAAATGTTAATAAAACTTATAAAAAAAAAAGTTTGAAAAAATATTGTGAAGGAGAATAGTTTATTAAACATACTTGAGAAACTGTTATGATTTTTGCTTATAGTAATCTTTTTACAAGTATGTTAAAAAAAATATGAAGAAGGAGGATAGTTTCTCAAACAAAATTGAGAAACTCTTAAAATTTTTACAATTAGTAAGCTTTTTATATACTATGTTTAAAAACATACTGTAAAGGATAATAGTTTCTCAAACATGATTAAAAAAGACTAGTAATTTTTTTTAAAAATAGCTTCTTCTAAAGAACTTTGGTCTATTGGTTTTTACTTGTTGTGTACAAAAAATATACAAAACTTACTTATTAAAATTTTTTTTTGTGGTTTTTTTTTTGGTCTATAATTTTTACCCGGCAAATGAGCGTATTTTAAAAAATATTACCATTAACAAAAATTCGCACACCATAACGTGTACTTTTTTGAACAAATCGTTATTTTTCAATTTCTTTTTTTAACAAAACGTGATTTTTCGCATTTAAAAGTCCTTTACATCCATAACATTTATTGTAGTGACTTCTTGTGGTTTAATGCATCTTATGATAAGCAAAACAATTCTTAGTATTTCCTGGTTCATGCTGTTTTACAAGGGTATGAAAAAAGTATTCCTTAATTTCCCAAAAATTTTAAATGAAAAAAAGCACGTTTTGTTCTGCGACTCCTCATTTATAAGCACATCTGGATATATGTAGATCTTTATAAATAAGATATGGTGTATATTATTTAATATAAAATTAAAAATAACACTATATCTAATTATATATGGCTTATATACGAGCATAAATAATTATACAGAATAATTATACTTAAATATGGCTTATGCAGAACCATATATGTTTATTCTATCACATATTTGTAATATTATTGTATATTTTTTTAATATATGGTCCCATAATTACTTATATATGATTCAATATATTGCTTCATATCAAAACATTTTTGTATATGATATAATATAAAATTATATATAATAATATAATGTCAATGGAAGAGATGAAAAACAATTTTTTTATGTTTTTTTTTATTTATATTTATTTTCTTATTAATTGAATAAAAATAAAACTATAAAATTTTAACGCATTTCGGGTGATATTTAGTTTATTGTAAAGAGTACCGTTTACTCTCTAGTGTCTCCTTTTCTTATTAATTCTTAATTATTTATTTTTTTGGTTTTTACATTTTAATTTTATAAAAAACAATAAAAAGAAATAATTATTTTAATAAAAATTTAGAAACAAAAATACTAAGATGGTTTATAGTACGTTGTTCATTCGCGAGTATACAAAGACAACATAAAAGCCATAGAATATCGTATGCTAATTTTAATCTTCAAATGTTTTTTGTTTACAAAAAACTTTTACAATACGGGAACTCTGTTAAGAGAATTAGAAACAAAAAACAGGAGAATAAGAAAAAACGTTTTGAAAATAAAATAGATTCTATTTCACAACTACAACGCTCGGCGCGTTTAATTGTCAATTTGTATGGAAAAATACATCACGTTGTTATTCTGGACCGACACTAAGATTTAATCTGATACAATTCGATTTGGCATTTCTCGAAAAAATTTGATCTGCTATTCTTTGAATCAATTAAGAAATCACTTAATCTCCAAATATATTGTTGGATCTAATTTAATCTGCTATTTTTCGAATAAATTTAGAGCTTACTAAATCCCCAAATATATTGCAGGATCTAATTTGATCCATCATTTTTAATTTAATCTGCCATTTTTTGGATCAATTTTAATCTTACTTATTCCCTAAATATATTTTGCTAGTTCTAATTTTTTTTTGGATCAATTTTGATCTTAATCTCCAAACATATTAGTGAATCTAATTCGTTTCACTATTTTTCGGATCAAATAAGATCAGCTAGATATTACAGCAGATATTTATGCAATATCTATTGGATATGATTAAACGTTGCGTCAGATAATTTTTTTTTACTTGGGTGTGTGTATATTTATTTTTCACACATTTCATCAGAAATTTTTTGCATAAACATACATTTGTTATATATTTATTTAAAATATTATATTTTTGTATATATTATGTATCCGTTGTTTTCTCAAATAATCTATTAAAAAAAGTCCATGTCTTTGTTATTTTCAAATTTCTTTTTTTTTTAAATCAGGTGAGATTCTTTGTTTTGTTATTTGAAATATTTGGTAGAATTTACAAAAAAAATAAAAAAATATTATTGATGAAATGACAATCTGACACTAATTTACGTTAAATTATAAGATTTGTTTATTTATTTTTTTGGTTAAACAAGTTTTAAAAACAACAATTATTGATGGTGATAATCATTTAATTAATTTATATAACGATTTTGCTTGGAATACTTTATAATGGGCTTAGTTATCGCAAAAAAAAATCCTCATAAAAGATTTCAGAATTTAAATAAATTGCATATTAATTGTCCATTATTTAGATTGCTTTAAATTTAATTTTTAATTTAACACATTTTTTTTAAAACTTAAATTTTAATCTGCTCGTAACAGAGTTTTGTAACTTAAACAAATATTTTAGCCTTCAAATTTTAGTAACGTCATAGTGCTTGTTAGGTAAACACTTATTCATCTGTTTGATTACTAAGAACACAAGAATGAGGCGAAAACATATTATTTTAAATTTTCTGTTTGAGATCTGCCTGTGTAGGAGGCTCATGTATGATCCAAGGATCATACTATGATATCTAGGATCATGATATGTTAATTATGAATTTAAATCATAACATGATACTGTAAAATATTACAAATTTAAAATTGTATAAATAATATTTAAAGTTTTATATTCTAAGAAATTTCTTACTTTGTAAAAAAACTTCATTAGTTTACTAATAAATTTTAATTAAACTTGTACAAGGTTAAGAAATGCATGCTATTATGGGTAACTCAAAGTATTAATTTCCTTAAACGATTTAATATTAAGCCGAAAAATAATAAAATTTATTGACTGATTTTCAGTTATTTCTACTGACGTATTGCTTTGTTTTTATATGTAGATAATGAATTTATTTATAGTTTTTAGGAATTCATTCAAAAAATTTATCAGTCTACTAGTAAATGAATCATAAATTCCAGACACATGTAACGTATAAAAATTTTGATCTTTTTCACCAACAAAACGGTCAAAGACTTTTATAAATCGTTTACAACAAAAAAACTATATATATTATGTATATGTGTATAGTGTATATACGAGGGTGGGCCAATAAGTCCGTGACTATTTGAATGAAACACAGTTTAAAAAAAAAAAATATATATTTTTCAACATAAGCTCCTTTTAGCTCAATACACTTAGTCCAACGTTTCTTCAATTTTTGTATCCCTTCCAAAAAATAGGGTGTTTCGAGGTCCAAAAAATTGAAGCTAAAACTCTTTCTTTCCGAGCCATCACTGGGGGCTAAATCCGGAGAATAAGGCGAATGAGGGTGCAATTCATAGTATACTTCATGGATTTTTACCATGGAAACTAAGCTGTCACACGATTCTGTTGGTGATCGATTGTGAGCAAACGCGGCAGCCATCTTGCGGAAAGCTTTCTCATACCCAAGTGATTGTTCAAATTTAAAACCACTGAGCCATGTGAGATTCGTATGTCTTCCACAATCTATTGCACATTTAATCTCCGATCGGCCAACACCATATCGTCATATTCTTTAATTGTTTTGGGTGTAGACACCTCAACTGGGCTTTCAGAACGTTCGGCATCTTCCGTGCTTGTAAGGCCACAACGAAAGTCAGTAAACCACTTTTTTACCATTGAAAGCGATAGTGGAGAGTCCCATAGTATCTATCAAGCTTTTCCTTGGTTTGATTGACGTTTTTTTTTTCGCAAAAAATAATATTTAATGAGGACTGGAAATTCACTTTTTTCTATTTAAAAAAAAATCCACGAGGTTGTATGTTTTGAAGAGCTGTTAAACGCAAAGTAAATGACGGAACTTGCTCAAATTTTGACAGTACTTGATGGGAACAGAGTTGCATTTCTTATAACTACGAGAAAAGTTCGAAGTCACGGACTTATTGATCCGCCCTCGTATGTATAATGAATTAAAAAACATGTTTGATTCTCACACACGTGACATTTACTTTTTGTTATTGTTTGTCGTATAAGACCCGGCAGACAGAGGGGTGATGAGGGTGATATATCCCACCCACCCTCCCCCCTTAAAAAAAAAATCGATTTAAAAAATCAGCTGTTTGTTATTTTTTTGTATAGATTTCGAACCACAGATGCAAAATGTTGAAATTAATATTAATATAGATTTAAGGTAGGATTTGCAAAGAAAAGTAAATTAAAATCTTGGTAGTGTAAAACTAAAAATTATCCCCCCATCCCAAAAGCAAGGGCTGAATGCACCACTGGATAAACAGACCGCCAAACTATCAGGCAGTTAGTATTACAGACGTATTCTTGATGCATAATAAATAAAGAACATAAAAAATAGATTTTTTTTTTTTTACTAATTTTAAAAAATTTAATAATATTCAAAAATTAACAGATGCAAAAAATCTACAAAATTTTCAGCAAAAAAAAAAATGTATTTCAATGCCAACAATAAGCAAAGGTTTAATTCTTCTTAAACAGTTTTTTTTTCGGTAAATAACTAATACATATATAATACAACAAGACTTAAAAGAATGAATTGTTTTTAAAATTAATTATTAACAAAATTGTCATAAGCATTAGAGTCAAAATAAATGATTTTTTAACCGTTTGGGTTTTGAAAAAAAAAACACAAAAAATAAATGATTGCCATTTACTTTTTAAAGATTATTTCATGTAAATGTTGCCCGCGGCTATGCTGTAGGTGGTGCATCCGTGAACTCCAATGCTGGCATACTTCTTTCAGCATTTCGGCCGGTATCTCACCAATGGCAGCTATAATGTTGATAAACTTTACATGATCTTAGCGCATGCTCTTGGCGGCCAATGTACTGCTTAATAACGTGAGGTTAATTGCTCATCAAACTCGCCTTTCAATAGGTTCATCGTATCGCGTGCCGTGCAGCACCGTCTTGTTGAAACCACATGTCAACCAAGTGCAATTCTTTAATTTTGGCAAAAAATCGGTAATCATCGCACGATACCTTGCTCCATTGACTGTAACGTTACGATTAACATCGTTCTTGAAGAAGTACGGTCCAAATCGCACCAAAAAGTGCATGTTTCAGGGTGCCTTGGCAGCCCTTGGCTTCAGTTCTTGCTGCAGCTGTATTTTGTATGATTTCATACCGAAGTGCTTACGTAAAATCTTCCATGTAGTCAAATAACACAAGCCGAATTGTTGACAAAGACGACCAATTAACATATCGCGATCTTCATTAAGACTGGCCGATACAGCAGCTATATCCTCCTCTGTACACACTCTTGGCATATAAGTTGGTGGATTCATGTCCAATAAACTGGTGCGAAATTTAGTCACAACAGCTTTAATAGCCAGTTCGGTGGGTCGATTATGACGACCATAACGAACACGAATTTTTATTCCGATTTGTTTACAAAACAAAAACTCTCACAAAATTTTAGGTTTCTGACACTTCTTGTTCAATAAAATCTATGAATGCTTTCTTACATAACTGCTTTAAAAATATTTGAAGTACATTCATACACTTATGATAATCCATTCATAAAGTTACGAAATAAATTTCAAAACAACAAAACCTTTTTTAAAATACACCAATGTTTTTTTATTTTACGCAAGTCTTTGTTATTCTGACATTTTTTTCGTATTTTTATGCATGGATTATTATCAGTGTAAGGTATTATGTGAAAGGTATTGAAAAAAGCTTTAAGGCATATTCTCTTGATTTAACAAATCGTGTAAAGTTTTTAACGAAAGTTAGCTTGGATTTCTAGCGGAGATATTTGCAACGGACTAACTGAAATTCTTTAATGGATCCTGATTTTTTCAAAATTACAAAAAAAAAAAAAATTAAAACTCAATTTTAAGGATTTTTTTTTTAATTTATATTTTGTATTTTTTTAGCTTTTTAAAAAAACTCTGAAATGATAATTAATTTTTTGTCTTTTGGGGCTGTAGCCAAACTTTTATACTACGGGGGTGGGTCAATAAGTCCGTGACTTTTTGAATGAAACACAGTTTTTTTTGCAAAAAAAATTATTTTTCAACATAATCTATTTTTAGCTCAATACACTTGGTCCAACGTTTCTCCCAGTTTTGTATCCCTTCCAAAAAATAGGTTCTTTCGAGGCCCATAAAATAGACATTTTTTTGATCAATAATTTCATCGTTGGAGCTAAATCTTTTTCCACCGAGCCATTTCTTTAGGTTTGGAAATAGGAAATAGTCACTGGGGGCTAAATCCGAAGAATAAGGTAACTAAGCTATCACACGATTCCGTTTGTGGTTGATTGTAAACAAACGCGGCAGCCATCTTGCGGAAAGCTTTCTCATACTAAAGTGATCGTTCAAAATTGAAACTACTGAGCCATGTGAGATTCGTATGTCTTCCACAATCTATTGCACATTCAATCTCCGATCGTTCAACACCATTTTTTCAATTGTGTTGGGTGAAGAGAACGTGGGCGTCGAGAACGTTCGGCATCTTCCGTTCCTTGCGTTGATTGATGTTTTTATTTTTTTTTGCAAAAAATAATGTTTAATGAGCACTCGGAATTTATTTTTCTCCTTTTTTTTAAAATGCCACGAGGTTGTTTGTTTTGAACATCTGTTAAACGCAAAGTTAATGACGGAACTCAAAATTTGACAGTAGTCTATTAACAGGTGGTATTTGTTGGGAGCAGTGTTGCATTTCATATAACTACGAGGGAAGATCGAAAAGTCACGGACTTATTGATCCGACCTCGTATATAATGCTGCTTATTGCGCTGTTACCTCAATTATCGATCTGAACATACGCTGCAGGAAAAGGTTCATCTTAGAACACGTCACGGTCCCTATCACAATAAACCTGTCACGGGACCTTTAACATGCGCTTGTCTTAGCAGGGGGACAATTGCCCTCTGTGACATGTCTAAAAGAACATGTCACACAATTTACTCAAAGAACATATCACAATACCATCGCAAAAGAACATGCCATGACTTTTAAGCCGGTCATGTCGAAGGACTTTAGTAACCGGTCCAGTTTTCACCTATCTCGTGAAATGTATTTTTGGAATCGGTCCAGTTTTCACTTATCACGGGACAGGTCCCAATCCCCAACTGACCCCTTTTTTCCCGCTGGGTATTGACTCTTGAAGTAGCGGCGTCATAATAATGCTAGGATAATAATGTTTAAACAGGCATGCAATATGATTTTTATATTAAAAAGATCAAAGTTAATTTTTTCAAGACTAAAAGTTCGGAAAATTATATTTCAGAAAACAACATTTTTAAAATGCTGAACAAATTATGCATATATAGGGTGGGCCATTTAAAATTTAAAACTTAAATCGGCTCTAAAAAAAATACTGATTATTTTTTTAAATTTCTGGTTTTATTGGAAAGGTTGAACTTTGTCATTAAAATAAAACAATTCTTTCAAAGTCCTGACATTTTATGGTATGTTAAAATTTTTTAATACATGTACTATAAATATTTGTTCATGTGTGTATAAAAGTGTCATGGGACCAATCACATTTGCGGTTGGTGGGGGCTTGATTTTTTTAAAAGATTTTTTTCTTGTTTTGCATTTAAATTTTTTTTTTGTATAATTTTGTTTTTGCTAAAAAAAAAAGTAATAAAACAATTCCGTTATTAACATCATATGCAAAATGTTTTTTAGTCAGATTGAAATGTGAGGTTTTGTTCGCCCAATTTGGGCATTGTGCTGGGTATTTAGTCATATTTCAATCAAATTATTTTGCTGTTTTTAAAGAAATTTTGTTTAGTTGCTAAGTGGTTTTTCAATTAAGGAAGATTTTGGAAAAAAACTCGGAAATAGGTATCAATATTTGACAGCTTAAGAAGCAAAGTAAAGGTGTCAATTAGAATAGAAAACTAAATGAATCTTGTTGACATTCGTTTATTGCTTTGAATATATTGGTTCCGTACGGGATTCGACTTTATTTTTTTTTTTTAATTATTGTTACTGTAATGAAATATTCCTTTTTTTAGTTTTGCTCTCTATCTTGGATATGTGAATGGGGCAAAACTAATAAAGATGCATTCATTTGAAAATGATGTCATATTAAATGATTTATATACACAGAAAAAAATATTTTAAAATCAAGCAGGAATAATATTAAAGTCAGTGGAAACAATTTTAAAATTAAAATAAGTTTATTTTCTTTTTCATTTAAATACGTTTTTACTTGTTTATAAAAATTCAGAAACAAATTCAAAAATGTTTTTTGTCTGTAAATTACTTCATTTTCATAAATAAAAATTTAAATTTTAGAAAAAGGAACTGCGAAAATAGAACAAAAATGTTTTAAATATAAAACATATTAACGGTATTTGAGAAATTTTCTGGAAAAAAAATTCGAGTGAAATCTAATAATTATGCAGCACTTTTTATCGACGCTAGCTCATATCTAGAGTGAAAAAAGGGAGTTTTAAATGAGTTTTAAATATTTTTAGTTTGCCATTATTAAGAGCTTTTAAAAAATACCTTTCGTTTGACAGTCAATTGGAAATCTTTAGCGCATAAAGTTTAAATTGTTTTTTCCGTGAAAAAATTTCACTCAAACTTTAATGTCATCAAATCGTGATTTATATTGTAAAAGTTCATATATTTTTATTTTATAAGAAATACACAATTGCAATAAATCCAGTGTCACTGGAAAAATTAAAGTATTTTATAATAAAATTGCGTGAAAATTTTCATGCGAAACTTATTACCGTGAAAAATAATTTATTTTTGAGCTTTAAAGTTTTTCACGTAAAATCCGAACAATTTTCGCATACGCTTTTTGACAGGTGTTAAATATTTGCGGTGACATTCCCAGCAAAACCACACATTACCAAATAATGGGTAAAGTAATGTATAGCCAATAGGGCCCCTATGGATGGATTACTTTACACCTTACTTCATTGATGAATTTTATATGCGATGAGCCTCAAAGTAATGTATATACCCATTACTTTAGAGGTGATAATGTAGGGGGTTACTTATATGGTTACGAGAATGGAAAAAGTAATGTGTCTAATAATAGATTTTTAAAAAAGAGGAATTTTTATTAAAAAAAAGTTATTACAAATATTTTAAACGTTGTTAAAAATATGTGGTCATGATGGGAATCGAACCAGAGAACTCTGGTTGCCAGCCAAGAACTCTACCCACTGAGCTATCGACGCAAATAGTATTTGGTTGCTTTAAACTTAAATGAATTGTTGCGCTTCGGTTTTTCTCTAGTGTCGTCAAAACAAACATACATTACCCTTTTGCTTACAGAAAAACACAAAGTAATGTATCTAAAAATAGATTTTCAAAAATATGTCAATTATTACTTTACATTTATAAATAAAATATTACGTAATCAATAATGAGTAACTTATTACTTTATGCTTGCAAATAATGAAAAAGGTAACGAGCTATCATTACAAGGTAACGCATGAGAATATCGCACACATTACCAAAGTTTCGCTGAGTTGTTAACTTTACAACAAGTTTTTAAAAGTTTTTAAAGAAAATTGTAACCAAACTGCTTATAAAAATAGAGTTTTTTTTGCGTGGAATTGATGTTAAATAACTGTGTATTTTTTCACATTTAACCTTTTTAACACCACTCATGGATCATGTGGAAATTTTTCGACGAAATTTTGCCGAAAGATGTACTGTTTACTTTAGTGGTAGAATACACAATCACAATTCTAACTTTGTTTAAGCCCTGTGGGAAAAAAGGAGTCAGTTGGGAATTGGGATATGTCCCGTGATAGGTGAAAACAAAACCGGTTCCTAAAGTACATAACACGTGAACGGTTTGAGAGTCCATATCACGTGATGGATCTGAAAGTATCAGTCCTGTTTTCACAGGACTGGTGTCTAAAGCATCTATCACGTGAATAGTTTATCACGTATTGGGTCTGAAAGTGCCCTGCGGGAAAAAAGGGACCGGTTGGGAATTGGGACCTGTCCCGTGGTAGGTGAAAACTGGACCGGTTCCGAAAATATATACCACGAGTTAGGTGAAAAGAGGACTGGTTCCTAAAGTCCTCTTACGTGACCTGCTTCAAAGTCATGACATGTTCTGTGATATCTTCTTTGGTTGCGTCACATGTTCCTTTGGATCAGTCCTCTGACATGTCATAGAGGGCAGTTGACCGCCTCCTAGGACAAGCTCATGGTGAAGTCACAGGTGATTTTAAATAAAAAACCGGTCCCTATCACAATAAACCGGTCAAGTGACGTGTCCTGGGATAGGTTTTTTTCCGCAGGCTACTAGTCCCGAGTTAGGTGAAAATAGTTTCTCAAAAAACTTACCACCTGCGCGAGTTCTATGATATTTTCTTTGGGGTGAGTTGTGTGACATGTTCTTTTAGACCAGTCCTGAACATGTCACAGAGGGCAGTTGACCCCCTTTAACTATATAAAAAACCCGTCCCTATCACATTGAACCGGTCACATGATGTGTCCCGGGATAGGTCATCTTCCCGAAGGGTACTTAAAGAGTTAAGATTTTTTTTTCAACATTTTAATTTTTAATTTATTGCTAAAGCAGATGTTTATAAAAATTATGTACAAAATTTTATCTATCAGGTTTTCATGATTTTTGAGATTTTTTTTTAAAAATATTAATCTTAAAGCAACTGCAGTGTATGATATTAATCATTGTTATGATTATGGCTTTCTATCGATTGCAAGAATTCGGTTAGTTTAAATGTCTTTATTACAAATTTTGGCGCGAAATTTTTTCACTGTTGTGAACAAAATACTGGCTTTAATTAAAAATTAAAACTAAATTGTATAAAATAAAGGAAGATTATATAATTATTAATTGTTTTTCTTTTTGTTACAGCGTAAATTAAGAGCTCCCCCACTATTGAATTTAGTTTTTGCCAACAGAAAATTATCCTTTTATGATACCAGCAGTCATGCTCCATCAACTGAGGAACAATTGGAAACAAAATGGTGAGTTTAATAAGGTTTTAACAAAATCTTTTAAGGAAAAATTAGTTTCTTTCGTGGGAATGATATTTACTTAGTACTATAAATATCGCTTTCCAGTGAAATAATAACTGAAATTGTTCTCTGGCCGCGCCAACTTCTGTAATAAACACTTTTTAGAAATAAATATCTGTTGATCTGTTAATAACTAAAATTGATAGAGAGAGAAAAATAACTTTTTATTTTCTGAAGCCTTTATGACACTTGCTTTTTTCTAACTTTTTTCATGACTATTTTTAGAGGTTTTAATTATTTAAGTTTTTGAAAAGCTAAGAAAAAGTTGAAAAGAACTTGAGAAAAATGACATAAAAATTATAAAAAAAAAATAAGAAAAAGTTAAGCAGAAAACTATAATTAAGTTTCAATTAAAATATTAGTAAATACAATTAAAAATTTAATTTTTTATCAATTAAATTTTTAATCATATCAATTAAAAATTTCATTAAAATCTCCAAAAAAATTTCAATTTACATTTTAATGAGATCAACTAAAAATTTTAATTCTAACAATATTGTAAATTTATACTATGAGTGTGGTACTCTCACTAAAAAAAATAATTTTATGACGCTTTTTTTTTTATAACGCGTAGTATTAAAATATTGGCAATAAAAATTTATTAATATACTTTTGTTTTTGTTTTTACAATTTAAAGATTTAATGCGACTACGCACTTAGCCATTTTGTAAACAAGTAGTAAAAGTTAAAATATAAATAATACAATAAAAAATAATACATATTTTACACAAAATATATAAAGCGATTTTTAAAATATGTTTTTAATATTGTTTTGAGAAAACTGCACTCGTTTTTACACTAACTTCATTTTCTATTAAATCATAATTTAATTAATATGATAAGACTTTTAATTGAAAATTAATTATCAATCAAACAAATTTTATTGACAATAGTTTGTGGTATAGTGTCATATTGGCTTTATTAAATGAATTAATTTATAAAAAAAAATTATGTCTGCACTTTACTCATTTTTCGTATTTAAAAAAAATCAATTTTGATATTTGTCCCCAAATCAATTACACTGTCCAACAAATCAAAACTTTTTGAATGGAACAGAATAGCGACCCCATAATTCTGAAAGGGTATGTTGAGTAGATAATTTTTGTAGAACAAACTTATGGTCCAGCACGTCTGAGTTTTTTTTTACAGTGGGTCAAAGTTTTCATTTTTTGGTCGAAGGGAGCATTATACTTTATGAAAAAAATGCTGTAAGTTAATGTCTGAGAGAATTCTTATGGTCAGAGTTGTATTGTGGAATTGTATGAGGACTATTTTTGTGGAAGATCTTAACCCTCTAATGGTCTCTTTATGGGTCAATTTGACCCTTTTTTGGAGAAAATCAAAAAATATCCTTTAAAAAAGGACAAGCTCGGCCGGGCCAAACACTGAGTTCTCGCGTCTAGTCAGCTGTGACTTACAAATCGGGTGTGATATTTATTAAAATTAATAATAAAAAATAAAAGAAAATATTCAAGCATAATTGAGCTACTAAGCAGTACATATCGGGTGTGATTTTTACTAAAATTAATATAAAAAAAGAAAAATTAAAGCTTAAATAAGCATGGCGGATTCTGTTTGCAAATTAAGAGATTGGTTTTGTTTTATTTGTGGACATTTTACGCACCATCAAAGCAGAAGAAAGATATTCCCTACAATTAAAGAATCATATTTTCCTTTCTTTGGAATACGATTTTTATCTGAAGCTTGGATACCAAAAACCGTATGTACTACTTGCGAAAGTGGTCTTTTGACCTGGTACAAAGGCGGTACTAAGGCGCTGCCATTTTCTGCGCCTATTACATGGATTGAAACTGAAGATCACAAATCAGATACATGCTATTTCTGCGTAAATAACAAATTTGGTAGAAGCCAAAGGCAATACGCGATAATGACATACGAAGCAACAAATAATGTAATTTTACCAGAAGTGCGCTGTGAAGGTGTTCCGGTGCCTCAACCGCCTACACATACATTTTCGGCCAATATGACAGTCGCGAATACAGAAATAACAGCGGCGGTTGAAAACATATCAGATATAAGTTACTTGCCTCTTGATGGTTTAAACATATGTCCTAATTTGATAGACCAAGCTTATTTTGAAGATCTTGTAAGAGATTTAGGACTAACAAAAGAGAAAGATGAAATATTATGTTCCAAATTGAAAAACAGGAATTTGATAAAAGCCGATGTAAAAGTTACATTTCCAAGAAAAAGGTATTGGAAGAAAGATTCAAAGGGAAATCCCAAAGTGAAATAAATATGTACATACTATAATAAACCACTATTAAAACAAAATTATAATTCTTTTATAGAAGTTGGCGTGTAAGTTTGCCAATTAATCGTAAAGAGCTTTATTTGCAACAATGGTGTCTTTGGTGACCCCCACTGAAATTTTCCGGCAAACATTTTCGTAGAATATTTTAATCCTTAAATGTCCTTTTTTTCTCGAAAAAAGGGTCAAATTGACCCATAAAGAGACCAGTTAGAGGGTTAAGATCTTCCACAAAAATCATACAATTCCACAATACAACTCTGACCATAAGAATTCTCTCAGACATTAACTTACACGCAGAGAAAAAACATGGTTGCAACATGATCACTGCTAATATATTGTGCTTGCTGCGATCGGGTATGGTTGTCACAACTATGTTATTGGTTTTCTAACCATCAACATGGTCACTACCATCATTGTTATAGTAAATATTTTAGTATTTTATGATTGACACATTCTATTTCATAACATGATTGGCTGTAACCATACTGTGGTAACTAAAACTCTGAGTATGACAAAAATATCAATCAATAAATGATTATACATCAAATAAAACATGACTTTGACATTTACAGTCATAATATTGTCTTCTTTTCATAAAAACCAAAATTTTATCAGTTCAAAACAATCATATATTGTTTAATGCTGGGATTTTATATTAATTATATTTTAATTATTAATATGACATAATATGATATCGTAAATTAATAATCATAATATAATAAGAAGGATCATGCATATATATACATATATATATATATTATTGTAGGGATCATATAATAATAATCGAGGAATCATAATATAGCTGTGGGGACCATAATATGATAATATTTTGAGCATACTATGATTACATGTGATCATATTATGATAAATTCAAGATCATAATATGTTTCTTAAGAATCATAATATGGTCATTATTGAATCGTTATGTAACTGTAGGGATAATATTATGGTAAAACTATGGTTATTTTATCATAATATGACAACCATATTATAGTACGACTTTGGTTGGCACAATTATAAACCCAAAAATGTATGATGCTCTTCGAATATGATTGTCCCAACCATGTTTTTTCTCTGCGTGTACAGCATTTTTTTCATAAAGTATAATGCTTCCTTCGACCAAAAAATGAAAACTTTGACCCACTGTAAAAAAAAAAAACTCAGACGTGCTGGACCATAAGTTTGTTCTACAAAAATTATCTACTCAACATACCCTTTCAGAATTATAAGGTCGCTATTCTGTTCCAAAAATGCTGTTGGACAGTGTTATTAAATAATAAAATGACATAACTCTATAATTTAGTTCTATCTAAATTAATTCTAATTATTAAAAACAAATTGCACATTGTAGATAATTAGTGTAGATATTTTTAGAAATTTTTAAACACTTTAAAAAATTAACATATATTTCACAAATTTAATATTTGTAAAAAATTTACAGTTTATTATGGTACTTGATGTAATACTACTACTTAGTGGCACTTAAAAAGTGTTAATTAGTTTAATAAAATAATATATACAAAAATAATATTTTAATTTTAAATGCAGGTGACAAAATTTAATTCAATAATATCAAATAGTAACAATTAGAAAAATAAAAATATTTTTTTTAACATCTTTTAAAGCAAATAAAAATATGTTTTTGTTATTAGAAAATTTCAGAAAAACAAAAATATTATTAAAAAAACTAGGAATGATTCATAATAGGGAAAGACATAATTACTATAAATATGCAATAAACTGAACGAGAAATAAATTAAAATTATACTTAGAAGCATTTTATTGTGCTGCTGGAAAAATTTCTGTCTCTTTTTCGTGGCTTTAATAAGCCATATTGGAGTGTTTGTATATGAGCTAAGAATAAAACTAAAGTCGCTCGTGAGTGTATTAAGTGAACTTGCTTACGTTTCAAGAGAAAATGCAATAAATTGTATGTAAGTTGCACACAAAGGAAAAAACATAATTATGGCAATCATATATTTTATGATTGTGCCAATTATAATAGTAAAAATAATATAGTTACGAGGGCGAATAAATAAGTCCGTGACTTTTCGAACTTCCCTCGTAGTTATATGAAATGAAACACTGCTCCCATCAAGTACCACCTGTTAATAGACTGCTGTCAAATTTTGAGCAAGTTCCGTCATTTACTTTGCGTTTGACAGCTGTTCAAAACATACAACCTCGTGGATTTTTTTAAAAATGAAAAAAAGTGAATTTCGAGTCCTCATTAAACATTATTTTTTGCGAAAAACAACCGTCAATCAAACCAAGGAAAAGCTTTATAAATACTATGGGGACTCTGCACCATCGATTTTAATGATAAAAAAGTGGTTTACTGACTGTCATTGTGGCCTTTCAAGCACGAAAGATGCCGAACGTTTCGGACGCCCAGTTGAAGTCTCTACACCCAAAACAATTGAAAAAATTCACGATATGGTGTTGGCCGATCGAATATTGAATGTGCGATAGATTGTGGAAGACATAGGCATATCACATGGCTCAGTGGTTTAAATTTTGAACTATCACTTGGGTATAAGAAAGCTTTCCTCAAGATGGCTGCCGCGTTTGCTCACTATCGACCACCAACGGAATCGTGTGACAGCTTAGTTTCCATGGCAAAAATCCATGAAGTAGACTGCGAATTGCCCCCTCATTCGCCTTATTCTCCGGATTTAGACCTCAGTGACTATTTCCTATTTTTAAACCTAAAGAAATGGCTCGGTGCAAAGAGATTTAGCTCCAACGATGAAATTACACTGTCCAACAAATTAAGACTTTTTGAATGGAACAGAATAGCGACCCTATAATTCTGAAAGGGTATGTTGAGTAGATAATTTTTGTAGAACAAACTTATGGTCCAGCACGTCTGAGTTTTTATTTACAGTGGGTCAAAGTTTTCATTTTTTGGTCGAAGGGAGCATTATACTATATGGATAAAATGCTGTAAGTTAATGTCTGAGAGAATTCTTATGGTCAGAGTTGTATTGTGGAATTGTATGAGGAGTATTTTTGTGGAAGATCTTAACCCTCTAACTGGTCTCTTTATGGGTCAATTTGACCTTTTTTTTTCGAGAAAATCAAAAAATATTCTTTAAAAAAGGACATTTAAGGATTAAAATATTCTACGAAAATGTTTGCCGGAAAATTTCAGTGGGGGTCACCAAAGACACCATTGTTGTAAATCAAGCTCTTTAGAACCTCTTCAATACTGCAACAGTATACAAGTGCTTCTGATTTTTTAAAATAACTTTCCAGATCGGTGTGTCTTTTTCTTGGAAATGTAACTTTTACATCGGCTTTTATCAAATTCCTGTTTTTCAATCTGGAACATAATATTTCAGCTTTCTCTTTTGTTAGTCCTAAATCTCTTACAAGATCTTCAAAATAAGCTCTCACTGAGCGTTTTGCATAGATCGAAACAAATGGTAGCCGGATGAGGCAAGGTCTGGACTATAAAGTGAATGAGGCAAAACTTCCCAATCACTATTACGGCTTCATGTCTGGTCGTATTTTCCGATCTCTTTTCGGCCAATGCTCGTTTCAAGCAAATCAATTGTGGTCGCTGGCCCGATTTCACTAACTCATGATAGATAGGACACTTATTGTCATACCAAATATATTACATAACCTTGGCGCCGTGGATATTCGGCTTTTGGCGCTAATTTGGTTGGTTGGCTGGGCTTCACATACTCTGAAAAGAAGGCATGAACTAAAAATTAATTAAAAATTTCCTTTAAAATAGTTTAAAAATGTTCCTCAATTCAAGTAAAATTTTATTGAAACTTAGACAAATTTTCTTAACATGAATAAAAATTCCTTTGAAATAGTTCATACCTTTCTTAAGTAATATTTCTTGATTTTAGGAAAAACACAAGTATACCAAAAAAAAAAATTATAAATTTTTATTAAAACTTATAAAATTTTTCCATTTTCCAATAATAACAAGAAATGTAAATGTGATATTTTGTATTTTTGCACCATTTTCCTTAAATTAGTTAATTTAAGAAGACAAAGGACCCCAAGTGTTCCTTAGCCATAGATGCCATGTGTCTCTTAGGGCATCCCTTTTTGTAGTTCTCTCATGCAGAACGGTTTATTAACTACGAAAAGGATCTGACTTTCTCACAATTAATTACGTTTCAGGATATCCTGCAGTACATTTTTTTAATTTGTTTACCATTTTGCTTATGAAATTTAATTTATATTTTGAATACATGATTTAAGTATAATTCAATTTAATTTCAAGACAAAAATGTATAGAAAAAAGCTTGTTAAGAGCAGTGTCCTCACAAAACGGAAGTCCTCCGAAAGTGGGAAAATACTTACACAATGAGTGTAAAGTACTTTGAAATATATGGTAAAATATATTACCTTTACCAAAGAAACAGTTTCATATTTATTAGAATTATTTTTTTTTATCAAATTTAAGAATAATTTTCACTTAAAAGAAGTGCTATTTAAATTGATGTTAGAAAATATTTTCTTATTTTTAGGGAGTTAAGTCCTAGATTTTAGTAAAAACAATGATCTGATGAACTTAAATAAAATAATTTTTTTTCTTAAATTCAAGAAAACATTTCCTAATTAACAGTAAAATTTTAGATGATGTAGGAACTAATTAGGAAGAATTTTTACTATTTCCTAATAAAATTTTGGTTCTCAGTAGTAAAATTTTTCTATAACTTCGAAATTTTTACCAAATTTTAGGTAAAATTTGTTTCTTAATTTCAAGGAAAATTTTATTAAATAAAGTTAAAAAGTGTCTTTGGCGCCGTTTGTATTTAAATTTTCCTTTTAAATTCTACTTCATTTTTTTTTATTGAGTGTGTACGATTTCTTGTGTTTCGACTTGTCGATTCGATGCAAATTGTTCTTTTTATAGCGTTAAAGCAGCATTTCGGTCATGCAAAATCGTTTTTCAATGTCTCTCGGCTTCAACTCGTGTGGTATCCAATTTTCTTGCTTTTGGATGAATCTTGCTGCCGGCAAACGTTTTGAAAATGCTGCTTGAGTGTTTCCCAATGATTTTGCAAGTTTTTCTTGAGTTTGACAATAATCTTTATTCGAGGAATGCCTCCAATTCAACATATTCGAACTTTTTTGGTTTGACCTAGTCGTTCTTTGTCTTCCGCGTCAAAATCACCACTTCTAAACCGCACAAGCCGCACGTTTTTAAGTTAAACACCCAATATATACACAAGTTGGCCCAAATATATCACCCTATCGGAAGATGTTATAACTTTTACAAATGAAAAAGCATAAAGAGCCAAATAAACATATGAAAACAATTTAAATTATGTCGTTTCATGTTAAAGATATTGAAAAATTATATTATTATTATTTTAGAACAAAATATTTTTTTTTAAGAGAAGCAACACAGGAAATTCTTCCTATTTGTTACTCGTAATGTATTGCTTTCTTTTGAAAGGGGATAGAGTAGAGATGAAAGTTGGTGAAAGATGAATGACTTGAAATATGACAACACTATAATTCGCGAGATGATGAATCTTTATAACAGTTGTTGCTCGCGATCTGACAATAAAAGCTGTGCTTGTACGGCAAGATGTTAAATGGAACATTCAGCTTAAACTGATATCACAAATGTAGAAGAGGTTAAGAGTAACGTCAATAATTCTACGCTTTAACTCTAAACTTGAATTAATGTTTGATTTGTATGGGATTTCCAAATATAATTTACTGCCTATGACTGTAAATGTCAAATGCATGCTTTTATTGATTTTTCAATTATTCATTGACTGTTTGTTGTCATCATTTTATAATTGTATAATTATCATATTTTTGCCGTAGTCAGATTTTTTGTTACAACAGTATGGTTGAAATAAATTATATTATAAAATTGAAAGTGGGAATCATGAAATAAAATATTAACTATAAAAATTATGGCAGCGAGCATTTTTGTGGTTAGAACTTATTTACAAACTTGATTGCAACGACTATATCTGAATGCAGCGTGCATAATTTAGTAGCAGTGTTCATATTTCAACCATGTTTTTTCTCTGCGTGTGGGGAGGTTTTTTTTTGTGGTGATGTATCACATTCAGATTGGGAGATACAAATTTATAGATAAAATGTTTTTAAGGGTAATCCGCTGATAGGATTTTAAATCGGTTTCAAAATATATTAAAATGCAGCAAACTTAGGCCCTGTGCGAAGCAGCTAGAATTTTTCTAAACTAAATACAGCGTGGGTCATTTAAAATTTGAGTCGGCTATAAAAAAAGTATCAATTTATTTTTCAAATTTCTGGTTTTATTGGAAAGGTTGAACTTTGTCATTTAAGAATGGAACAAAATATCATTCATATGACTACCACGACTGGCTCGGCAGTACCTTATCCGATCAACACAATTTTTCAGTACATTATCGGTTGTTTTGGCTCGAATCTCTTCAATTGTCTCTGGATGGCTTGCGTGACATTTATCGTTAATGGCTCCCCCAGACAAAATAATCCATAGGGCTCAAATCACAGCTCCGAGGCGGCCAATTGACATCACAATTTCGGCTGATTATTCGACACGTGCGCTGGTTGGGTGACACGTGGCCCCGTATTGTAGAAACCAAATGTCCTCCATGTCATTCTCTTGAATTTTTGGAAACAAAAAATCGTTTAACATAGCACGATAACGCTTACCGTTGACGGTAACGGCGGCTCCTTGCATTGGCTTCTCAATAGTCACGTGTGGGTTCTTTGAACCCGATAATCAGTACTTTTTTGTTATATCCCACCCTGTATAAAAATATTTGAAAATTATTTGAAAAAATTGAAACATTTTGTAGTTACTTATAAACATAAAATATATTTAAAGGGTTAATTTAAAAATCACTTTGATGAAGTGTTGATTTTTGAAATCGGGGTCTTGTTTAGTCAGTGAGCGCCGACCCCCTAATGTAATTCCCAAATTTTAAAAATAAAATTCTTTAAAAGAATTTTAAAATCTTAAATGAACATTTTCTTATGACGTTGTTAAATTTTGTAAACAATTTTTTATTCTTATTTTTTTTTTTTAATTATATTGAACTATTTCAAAAATTTTCGACCCCGGTCTCGGGTATGGATTTCGTTGAAAATAAACACAGGAATATTTTACGTTTCTATGATATATTTATTTTTCACTTTTTAGTTCACGTTGTATCGCGGCTTAAAATTTGATATTTATAGAAAAAGTGAGAGAAGTACCTCGTGCTTAAACAGCTATAACTTTTAAAGTAATTAACCGATTTTTACAAGACATTGCTCTTATGAAAGCTCATATATATTTTTAATTTTACAGACATTTTGCAAATACATAAACTACATCAAATGAAATAAATTAGTGCAGCAAAGATATCATAGGAATATCTATGAGCCAATTTTCAATAAAATCCAAACACATAAATTTCGGAAAAAACTCAAATTAGGTCTAACTTTTTTGGAATGGCTCTTTTATCACATTTAATAATTTGCATAAGAAATATATGATAAAAAGGGGGGTTGGTCTTGTTTTCGTTTTGTTTTCTTGTTTTTTTTTTTTTTTTTTTTGCAAAAACACGTTCCATATGGACGAGTTTTGGTGCCAAATGTGTGAATTAATGTAAATTTTAAAAATATTTATTTTAAATTGTACCATGTACTTTTATGTACGTCTTTCATTTTATATTATATGTTCATTAACATTACACAAACATGTGTAGAAATTTATTAATGTTTTTCGACTATGTATTTAAAATAATATATAATATTAAAAAATTTTCATAAAATAAAAATTTGCAAAAAATAATAATTATATAGTGTTAATTGAAAATTAGCACTTTTTTCGTTAACTACTCGGACGACTTTTAGCCAAAAAAATTAGGTGTTAAACCTTTTGGATTATAAATAAGAGAATTTGAAAAATGCGTCTCTTAATGTAGGCAAAAGGTCTGCATGGTGAGGTTCGTTAAAATTTTCATTAAAATATAAAATTGTAAAATTTATAATTTTTTGTACTGTTTCACCAAATGAATTCAAAAAGTTTAAATTTACTCGAAATGAGCCATGATTTTGTTTTGCCTGATATAGAAAATGATCAACGTGATCCTTGTGTTTTACGTGATATTGTGCATCAAAAAATTGTTAAAGATTTAAAATTAATGACAAGTGATGAATTAAATGAAATTTTACATAATGCAAATGATGAAAAAATGCAATATATACAATCTGAAGCAGATTTAACACCAGATGAACTAATAATAAATGAAATGGTTCAAGGTTTATGTTCAACAAAACAAAAAACTACATTTGTTAAAGTTATAGCAAAATATATAAGGTAAAGTTGTGAAGCAGCAATCAAAAGTATCATTAAATCTAAATTTTTTTACCTGGTGAATTAATAGTAAATCCAATATTTAATTTGCTTACTATTTATAAACGACTCTGTATTTATACTACTAATTGTGTGCAACTACATGCAGTGAAAAAAAAAATATATTTGCAATAAATTATGCTCGCTACAATTGGATATGGTTGTTGAAATCAAGTTATTTGGTTGTAAATAGGTTCTAAGCAATAACATGGTCGCTACCATAACTTTTATAGTTAATATTTTATTATTTCATGATTCCCATTTTCAATATTATAATATAGTTGATTTGAACTATATGTAACAAACATTCTGCCTACGGCAAAAATATTATAATTTTGCAGTAATAAAATGATGGCAAAAATCAAGGAATAATTAAAAATCAAATAAAACATACATTTGACATTTCCGACCATTTTAAACAAAAAAATTTGTTAGGAATGTAATTTGAAATCAGTATCGAGTTTGATCTTACATTTACAGGTTGGTTGAAAAGTTCCTGCGCTCAACAAGAGATGGCACTGCTAGCTCCAAACTTTTTTTTTCTCAAGTTTGTATAACTGTCTTGAGAACACATGCAAAGTTGCAAGTCATTCTGTCAATTCTTTCTTTGTTTACAAGCCATTTGAAGTTGACGTGTCATTGATTTTTTTTAATATGGAAAAAATTGAAAATCGTGCGGTCATTAGATTCTTTGTTTTGAAGGGTTTAAAAGCAAAGAAAATTTATGAACAATTGTTAGAAGTGTATGAATCCTCACCTTTAAAACGCACCGTTGAATTTTGGGCTGGCGAATTTAAACGTGGTCGTACCAGCCTTGAAGACGATCCACGCGAAGGACGACCAATAACTGCAACCACAGCAGAAATCATTGAGCAGGTTCATAATATGGTTAGTGAAGATCCAAGTTTGACTAAGCGTGAAATTGCTAGTGCCATAGGCATCTCAGACGAACGAGTACTCCATATTTTACATGAAGAATTACGTATGAAAAAACTGTTTGGAAAGTTAGTGCCGCACACATTAACAATTCAACAAAAAACTGGATCGAAAACAAATTTCTCAGCGTAATTTGGAGCGTTTTAAGCCGAATAAAACCGACTTTTTGCGTCGTTTTATATTTATAGATGAGACTTGGATCTACCACCATGATCCTAAATTGAAACAAGAAAGTTTACAGTGGACTGAAGCTGGTTGTTCAGCTCCAAAGCAGGTGAAGTCACAACGGTCAGCAAAGAAGGTTATGGCATCAGTTTTTTGGGATGCAAAAGGAATTTTGTTGATTGATTATCTTCAGAAAGGTAAAACAATCAACTCTGAATATTATTGCAGCCTTTTGGATCAGCTGGATGAAAAAATTCGTGAGAAAAGACCTGGTTTAAAAAAGAAAATAATCATTTTTCATCAAAACAATGCACCTGCTCACAAAAGTGTTTTGACGATGGCTAAATTCAAAGAATTGAAGTACGAATTGCTTGAACATTCACCGTATTCACCAGATTTGGCTCCCAGTGACTACTATCTCTTCAAAAATCTCAAACGATTCCTTCGTGGAAAGCATTTTTTGTCGAATGAAGAGACCATAGCAGCCGTAGAAGGTTATTTTGCAGAGCTTCCGGAAAACTATTATAAGGATGGGATAAAATTATTGGAAGATCATTGGAACAAGTGTATTGAGCTTCTAGGAGATTATATTGAATAAAAAAATATATTTTGTAACAAAAACAGTATTCTTTCATTTCGAGCGCAGGAACTTTTCAACCAACCTGTAGTTTAACATACAAAAGTTCAAAAATGTAAATTTTCTTTACCGTTTTTCTCTATAACAACTATTTGGCGTATAGGTCAACCAGAATTATTATATTATTGTCTTATTTGTATACAAAAAAAAAAAAGTAAAATAATTCTGAATCAATTTCAATCAGATTGTTGTTCATTACAGTGTTGTAAAAAAAATATTTTATTCTAAAATGGGATAAACATAAGATGGGAAAATATATATTTATTAGGGATTCGAAATTAACATTGTATGATCCTTATGATCATATATTTGATTCTCATTTAGGATGAGTTTGTCATCACCCTAGGATCCTTACTAGTATCATAATACGATCATTACGAATTTAAATCATAACTTAATACTCCATATTACCGTATCATATTATGATAAATAAAGGAAATTTCATTTTCACAAAATGAAAATTTAAAAATGTGGGACTCACAACAATGTATCTTTGACATATGGTTTGTGTCTTTAATAGCTTAAATAGTATTTTGGATGGTAAACATTTATCATTTAATCTCACTTAGTCTTTGAACGAAATAGTGTAAATAACAAAGTTTATTTTCCTTCGAAAATGACGAATTTTATGTGAACAAAGCATAATTTGCGAGAAAAAAAGTGCAGCTGAAGCTCATCGACACGGACGGTAAAGCCCGCCCAGATCAGTTAAAAAATTTAAAGATAATGAATTGGAGGCTATACTCAATGAAAACTGTTTTCAAATTCAAGTAGAACTTGCAATATCATTGGAAGCACCAATTTTAAACCGTTCGAAAGCAGTAAGATTCATCCAAAAGTAAGGAAATTAGGTACCACACGAGTTGGAGCCAAGAGACGCTGAATGACGTTGAAATCTAATCATAACTGGCGATGAAAAATGGATTGATTATGACAAACCGAAATGCAATTAATTGTATGTGAAGCTCGGCCAACCAGTCAAATCAACGCCAAAGCCGAATATCCATGGCGCCAACATGCTGCAAGACCGGTTCAAAAATATCGCCCGTCCGACTACCATTTGTTTCGATCGTTGCAAAACGCTCTCACTGGAATACGCTTCACTTCAAAACTGGGTATTTGTAGGAAATCTTATGAAACTCTTGCAAATGTTGAGGCTTTAAAAAAATACAACAATGCGTTTCGCTTATTTTGTATACTTTTTGCATAAAAAGGTGATTAAAATTATTATTAAAAATATAATAAAAAATAATTAAAACCCCATAAAATGTTTTACTATTCAAAAGGAGTATTGCGTGGTTTTAAATTTTACTTCTAGCGAAAAAAAAAACAAAGAAGAAAGCTTTGCAAATTACCCATTTTCGATAATCGGTTCATTGTCACTGGGACCGTTAACGGGACCGGTTTTTTATATGAAAAGGCTTGTCCTAGGAGAGGACTGGTCTAAAAGAACATGTCACTCAACTAAACCCAAAGAAAATATTACAGGACTTGTACTTTCAAACTTATCACGTGATAGAAGCTTTTAAACCGAGCATGTGGTAAGTTTTTTGTGAACCGGTACTGTTTTCACCTAACTGTTCCTTCTAGTTCTTTCTGGCCCAATATGTAATAGAGACTTTTTATACCGATCACGTGATAGGTACTTTAAAAACCGATCCTGTTTTCACCTACCAAAAGACTGGTACTTTCATATCCACCAGGTGATATACACTTTTGAACCGTTCACGTGGTTTAGGAACCTCTTTTCACTTATCTCGTGATATGTATTTTCGGAACCGGTCCTGTGTTCGCCTATCACGGGACAGGTCTCAATTGCCAACCGACAGAGAAAATTGTTCTTCGCCAAAAAATGGTGATTTTTAGAAATATTTTTAATTTGAGGTTCCTTTTTTTTGTTGGTTTGTTTGCAAAAAACACTGTGGCTGTCAAATCGAAATCTCGCTAATGCAAATGAAAACGATCAAGATTTGTGTGCGAGATTTCCATTGAAATCTCGTTATTTAAAGCCAAATGTAAATGCAGTCTAATTCAGTGTCGTATTTTTTTTATCATATTAGTCGGAAAATAGCTATTGATAGATTTTACGACCTACGATAAATACGAATATATTTTGATTTGTCTAAATATTATATTTTATCAAAACTTTCTGGTGTCTATTCTTTATATATCTATTTTTTTTAATTATTCCATTATTGAAACATAATTTATTCTTAATGCGTAAAAATTTATTACTTATTATTAGCTGTTTATATTTTTATAAATAGCTAACAAGGAAAGTCTTCTGACGCGCTCCTGCATATCTTAATGATCCTTGGATATGCTGTAAAGGAGAGCAAAAAAATGGTATCAACTACTTACCAGCCTATTTACTCGCTTAATTACTTTTGTTCGCGATGTCCAGAAAGTAATGGGTACTCATTATATTTTGACTGTTCGTAAGCGAGAGAGTAATGACCACCCATTACATTGTGTTTTTTTGTAAGTGAGAAGGTAATGATCACTCATTACTTTTGGGACATCACGTTTAAGGGCTAAATAGCAAAGTTAAAAATTCACCGGTTTTTTTATTAAAACTTTTTTTGAAATTTAAAAAAAAATTGTATTTATTTGCATACAGCAGTAAAGCTGTAATAAAGGTAAAAAAAAGCTGAGACATTCCCTCGATGAAATTAATGCAGCATTAATATACAAAAACTTGAACTCAAATCAAATACAATTTGATAATAAAACCCCAGAAAAATTTATTTTTCAAGTATTTAAAATATTTAGAAGTTCTCGAACATGTTTTAAATACCACAACATGATATGGGACCATTCTTGATCCAATTTTTCAAAATTAGAAAGTCAAAAAAGTTGTGTGTTCCTTAAGTTTTACTGCTCCACATAATAGCCAAAGTTCATTTAGATGTGAGGGTCCGCTTCGGGATGCCTCCTTTGTAAGCAATAAAATGTTCTTGCAAATTCTCTGTGATTAGATAAAATTATTGTCATAATGTTTTATAACGTCTATCATTTTTACTTTCTTTATCATTTGACGTTAAATAAAATCAGGTTCCAGTTAATAAAATATTTAATAACTTGAGTAATATACGAGCCCCCTTTTTATAAACCATTTCTTATCAATACAAAAACAAACAACTTTTTGTTTTTAGTTTGTTAAAATTTTAAACTTTGGGCTGTGAATAATGCAAAAAAATATTTTTAAAAATGCTTTTGTTGCCACTATTCAACAAATTGAATTTTGAATAAGAAATTTTAATTAATTTAAATGGACTTGAGCTAATATTTGATAAATGATAAATAATTAAAATAGTTTTTAAATTTTCTTTAATTTAAAACAAATTTTATAAAAACTTAGAAAAATTTTCTTAAACAGAAAAAAAATTGCAGTGTTTATCTAACGAAATATTTTATATACTCAGAAATAGTTCATATCTTTCCTAAGTAATATTTCTTGGTTTTAGGAAAAAACAACTATATTAAATAAAAATTTATCAATTTTTAAGAAAAATATCTAAGTTTTAAGAAATTTGCATACTAAAATATAATAAACCTAAGTTTAGTTCAAAAAAAAAAAAAAAATTTAGAACATAATTTATTCCAAATTAGTTCAAAAACGTGTCTTACCTAAATTAAGAAAGTACTTGAACTTAATGTGTGTTAATTTTTTTCTCGCGAGTAGTAAAATTAACTAAATTTTAGAAAGCCATTTCTAAATTTAGTATTTAAGTCTATCATTTCCTAATTTTTAAGAATTGTTTTTTAAAAATTAGTTCAGGCAATTAAAAACAAAAAGTAATCAATTTTTTCCTATGTAATAATAAAAATTTATTTGTTTTTAAAAACTGATGAACTATTTCTAGGGAAAATTTTCAGCAACTTAGTTCAGATAAATTTTTTAAAATTTTAATAAAATATAATTTTTTTCAAGTAAAAGTTTTCTAATTTTTGAGAAATAATAAACTTAAGTATAGCCTTTCTTCTTAAAAACTCCTTCAGATAAGTTAAAAAAAACTTAGTTTTTGTGAGAAAACTTATTTAACTTATTTTCAATATTTCTTTTTACAAAACAAAAAACAATAAATTAAAAACAAACTAGTTTATTTTCCTCATATTAAGGAAAAAAATATTATTTCTGGAAACAAATTAAAGTAACCATATAAAGAAGTTATCGTGTATGATTGTAATTTTTAGTTGGTGATAGTGCGTGAGCGTGAGTTTTAAATTGCTCTTAACAGTACCTTAAAATATATTTTAAAATTTTGTTAGTAAAAGGTAAAAAATTTCGAATTTGCGCTTTTATGTAATAATTTTGTTTGCTGACTACAATACAAAATATCGCAAGCACATTTTATACATTACGGCATAATGGGTTTCCTATAATTTAAGTTGCGCCTATTAAACTTTATATTTATAGAAGGCACTAAAACTATTTTTTTTCACATAATAATAAAAAAAGTTAAAATTTGTACATGTCAATTTAAGTTTAAGCAAAAAATGTCATAAAATAAACTTATGACATTTTTCCAATAATAACAAGAAATGTAACTGTGATATTTTGTATTTTTGCAACAATTTCCTTAAATTATTTAATTTAAGAAGACAAAGGACCCCCAGTGTTCCTTAACCACAGATGCCGTGTGTCACTTAGATCGTCCCTTTTTGTCGTTCTCTCAAGGAGAACCATTAATTAATTACAGTTTTTTCCAAAGAAAAACACATGGCAACACTGGCTTAGAGAAAATTGCTCGCTCACAATTTTTTGTGAATATTTTTTTAAAAGTTTCTGTCTCCTTTTTTTATTTATAAACTTTTTGAAAGAAGTATTTATGTTAAAACAAAAAAAAAAAAAAAAAGAATGCAATAAAATTTTGCATATTTAATAATAAGAACACTTTGAGATCAATATAACAAAAAAGTTATATTGATCTCCGTTAAACATCTGTATATCATGGCAGTCACGATCAAACTAATTAACACCTTTTTCTGAAAATACATAAATATACAGTGGATCACAGCTTATTTCTTGTAAGGAAGATTTTAAAAAAACCAAACAAAATTTTTATATTTTATTCTGAACTCTACAGAAAGTCCATCTACGATTCAGTATATTAATCGTGTGCACAACGAAGGAAAAAAGGTCCCAGCACAATTTTTTATTGAAAATGATGAGAGGTGGATTTTGCGAAAGATTAAAGAAGATCCCATGTTAAGTGCCAAGGATTTTTAAATGTTTCCAGAGTTCTTAGAAATGTAAATATTTATGGTGGATCAACAAGAAACAACCCGTTTATTAATAAGCAAAATCAAAAGGTCAGCTTACATTTCGCAAAAGGCCATGAAAACAAAGATATTTCTTTCTGAAATATAGTAATTTTTGCTTATGAGAGCAAATTTAATATTTCAGCATCAGATAATAAGGTGTTGACGTCAACCAAATACTGAGCTCCAAACAAAAAATTTACGTGGCACTGTAAAAAATGGGGGCGGATATATAATGGTTTAGGGTGCATGTCGTCAGCAGGTTTTGGTAAATTGCACAAAAAAAAATATGAACTAGAATTTAGGAAAATTAATTTTTTTTAAATGAAAACGGCTCCAAAGACACATTTTACCAAAATTTAATAAAATTTTCCTTGAAATTAAGAAACAAATTTTACTTAAAATTTGGTAAAAATTTCTAAATTATAGAAAATTTTACTATTGAGAACTAAATTTTTATTAGAAAACAGTAAAATTTCCTCCTAATTAGTTCATATATCATCTTAAATTTTAGTTTTAGTTAGAAAATGTTTCCTTGGTTTTAAGAAAAATTTCATTTTATTTAAGCTTATTAGATAATTTTTTTTACTAAAAACTAGGACTAAACTATACATTTTTGTCTTTAAATCAAAGTATACTTAACTCGTGTATTTTAAATATAAATTAAATTTCATTAGCAAAAAGGTAAACAAATTAAAAAAAATGTACGGAAACGTAATAAATTCAAATATCCTTTCGTAGTTAATTAATGGTTTTCCTTAAGAAAACTACAAAAATAGACGCCCTAGGTGACACACGGCATCCATGGCTAAGGAACACTGGGGGTCCTTTGTCTTCTTAAATTAATTAATTTAAGAAAATTGTTCCAAAGATACAAAATATTATTGGAAAAATGTCACAAGTTTATTTTACGGCATTTTTAGCTTAAATTTTAATTTTGATTGTTTTTATTATTAACTGAAAAATAATAGAAAGGCACTAAGCCTTCGATAAATATAAACTTTAATAGACACAACGTCAATTATATTAAAGCCATTTTGCCATTATGTATAAAATGTGCTTGCGACATTTTTGTATTTTAGTCAGCAAACAAAATTATTACATAAAATCGCAATTGCTAACAAAATTTTAACATATATTTTAAGCTACTTTAAGTTCAATAGTTATTTAAGACTGTTAAGATTAGAGATGGGCATGTGAGAGATTTTTGACTCACGCTCACGCACGATCACTAACCAAAAATTACAATCATGCAGGATAATCTTTTTTAATGTTTACTTTAATTTGTTTCCTGAAATATTATTTTTTTCTTTAAAATTAGGAAGATCAACTAGTTTGTTTTTATATTATTAGTATGTTTTTTTTTTGAAAAAATATTGAAAATAAGATAAACATTTTTCCAAAAAAAAAAAAAATTTCCTCGATTTAAGAAAAATTTATCCAATTTTTTGTTCAATTTATCTAAAGAAATTATTAGAAAAAAACCATATACTTAAGTTTATTGTTTGCCAAAAATTAGAAAACTTTGACTTGAAAAAAATAACATTTTATTAAAATTTTTCAAATTTATCTAAACTAAGTTGCATACAAAATTTCCCGAGAAATAGTTAAGCAATTTCTAAAACCAAATAAATTTTTATTATTACATAGGAAAAAATTTATAACTTTTTGTTTTTAATTGCTTGAGCTAATTTTTAGAAAGTAATTGTTAAAATTTAGAAAGTGGTAGGCTTAATAACGGAATTTAGAAATGCCTTTTTAAAATTTAGTTAGTTTACTACTAAAATTTAGTTAGTTTGCTACTGCAAGAAAAAAAATGAACACACATTAAGTTCAAGTACTTTCTCATTTAAAGTTACATACATTTTTTGAACTAAATAGCAGAAAATTATGTTTTAAATTTTTTGAACTAAACTTAGTTTTAATATATTTTAGTACGCAAATTTCTTAAAACTAAGATATTTTTTCTTAAAAATTGATACATTTTTATTTAATCTACTTTTTTTTTTCCTAAAATCAAGAAATATTACTTAGAAAAGATTTGAACTAATTCTGAGTATATAATCTATTTTACTTAAACTTAGGGTTTTTTATTCTTTTTAAGAAAATTTTTTTTAAGTTTTAATAGAATTTGACTTTAATTTAGGAACATTTTTAAACTATTTTGAAGGAAATTTTGGATTAATTTTTAGTTCATGTTTTTATACCCTTCACCACAGGTAGAAGGGTATATATAAGTTTATCATTCCGTTTGTAATTTCTACAATATTGATCTTAGACCCTATAAAGTATATATATTCTGGGTCCTTATGAAGAGCGAAGTTGATTTAACGATGTCCGTCTGTCCGTCTGTGTGTTGAAATGGGTTTTCCGAAGAACCCAGACATGATTGTTTTTTTTCTGTTTCATGTGATCCATTTCTGTTTGCTATTAAAAATCAGACAGATCGGTTAATAAATGGCTGAGATATTAGCAAAAAACCAGGACTACCTCTAATTTTTTCCGTAAAATCCCTTTGTTTAATATGTATGTAGAATTTTACTCATAACAAACACATCCATGTGGTAAAATTCTTTTCTTTCATCTCCACCTTTTATACACAAACAACACACATACAAAGATTTACATTTAAATAAAAACTAAACAAATCTCTAATGAACGAAGACTTTTATATATGTACCCCTATTGACGTTGATTTTGTGTGAGCTTCAATAGCTCAGTTGTCTAGACGCTATGTCACAAATATTTTTTTTAAGGCCGCGGGTTCGAATCCCGATCAATTCACCTTTTTTTTGTACATTTTTTTTTCATTTTTTTCTTTAAGACTTTTTTTTTGTTTATTTTTGGTTTTTTTTTAACATTTAATAATTAATTTATATAAAATTTTATATTAATAATTAAATAATCCATAAATAGGATAAAAACATCAAAATTTTTATAAAAACCCTCTGATACAAACAAAATACAAACGTTTTTATACCTTTCACCACAGGTGGAAGGGTCGCGGGTTCGAATCCCGGTCAATTCACTTTTTCTTTTTCATTTTCTTAAGATTTTTTTTATTTTATTTTTTGTTTTTTTTAACATTTAATAATTAATTTAAATAAAATATTATATTAATAATTAAATAATCCATAAATAGGCTAAAAACATCAAAATTTTTATAAAAACTCTCTGATACAAACAAAATACAAACGGTTTTATTTCTATTTTTTGCTCCGATTTAAAAGAATTTATAAAAAGATTTTTAAACCATTTTATTTCTCATATATTAAGAAAATTTTATACATAATTTCCCTTTGAGTGCAACTATTTTAGGTCATAGCTTATAATAATTTATAAAAAAAAATATAAACTATTTTCCTTCAAATTTCTAAAAGTAAGCTAAAGAAATTAAAAATATTTTTAATAAAAAAGCGAAATAAAATCCCAAATGCAAATTTGCCAGCTAAATCAAACGTTTTTGTAGAAATAAAACACATGCAGTCCTAGTGATTTCTTTTAACGATTTGTTGAAATTCTTTTCTTTCACCTCTTCACCTTTTATACACAAAAAACAAACACTATTCTAGAGCTATGGATACGTCTTATATAGCAAAAGATCGAAAATCTTTAGTATAACATATTTGCTGAAAAACTCGGAAATATCGGTTCAGATACAAAAAAGTTATGCCCAAAACATAAATTTTTTTCAATACCTATTTTCTGGAACCATAAAACTTCCCGAGTCCAAGTTTTATTACCAAACTAAATGGTTAATTTCATCTTAAAGGCGTCCGTATATAAATCTGTCCATTCCATATATGTCCATATATAAACTTCAGTTTTTTCCCAACCATGGTGAAGGGTATATAAGATTCGGCATAGCCGAATTTAGCCGCTCTTACTTGTTTTTTTTTGAATCTGAAATCCATGAATTTCACTATGACCAAAGGAGGTAAACCTAGACTTGCTGAAGCGAAATTTACCCCAAAGTGCTTCAGACTTGGGCATACGTGATTAATTTAAATGAGATTGAAAATTTGTGGCACATTCTTGAACTGTTTATTAGAAAATACCATATTTCTAATGTCGAAAGTTTGAAAGCAGCACTAAAGGAAGAGAGGACAAAAATATCACTATAATACTCTAAAAAGTTGGCTGACTCGATGCAAATCCCGAATGAAGGCTGTTATAAATCAATAAGAATACTCTACAAAATATTAAATAATTATTTTTCAACAATTTCTATAATTTTTTATTATTAATTTTTTAATATTGTATTTTTATAAGTCACAGCTTGAGAATTATGTTTTAAATAATTTTTTTTAAATCGTTCAATGTTGATATTTGTGTAAAATTGAAGTCTAAATTATCTCCAAAACTGCATCGTTTATTTGTAGAGTTCAGAATAAAATTATACCACTTTTATGTTTGGTTTTTCAAAAATGTTTCTCACACGAAATAAGCTGTGATCCACTGTATATTGTATTGTAAAACAAATATACATATATCGTTAAACTTCAGCACATATCAAACAATCATTAAGGTAAAAAAATTAATAACACAAAAAAAGCAAATATCTACAAATATACTACAAATACTAAGATAAAAAAAGGGTAAACATATAAATCAGTCAAAGTATTAGTTAAGTCCGAAAACAGAATATCTATAAATTGGCAAAACCAATCAACAGCTTTTAATAGTCGTTAATAAGCTGTCAAATTAATAACATTCATAAAAATGTATATTAAAATTGTTTATATTTTGAATTAAAATAATAATATTAATCATACGCATCATTTAACTGGTATTAACGCAAGAAATTGAATAATTAAATTTGTAACAACACCAAGAACAGTAAAAAAAGAAATAAAAAATGGATAACCATATTGAATATAGTGATGAATTAAAATTACAAGAATTAAAAATGGATGAAAAACTATTCAAAACTAAAGCTGAAAATTTAAGAATAAAAGAATTGAAAATGGCAGAAAATTTAAAAACCAAACGAGATTCTGAAACTGTTCATATAGTTGAAGAAATTTTTGAGGGCATTTCATTGCAAGGCCGTAGAGGTACATTAATACGTACCATATCAGCTGTTTTAAGGTAAAGATTATTATTTAGAATTCGCCAGAAGACGAAAAACAAATAATAATATTTAATAATAGACTAAAACTGATAGAGGGTTTTAATTTTTTATATTAAGATTATGGTTTAATTGTAGTTAGTGCAAATTTGTATTTGTTTCCAAATTTTAACACTTAATTTGTCATGTGTGTTTTTGTCTTATCAAATTTAAAATATACTCTATTTTATTTTAATCTTCATGGTAACAAAATAATTAAATTTATGTTTGGTCAAAAAAATAAGTAATTATAACTTTCCTACAGACACAATAAATATTATCAAATATTTATTGCGTCTGAAGGAAATTTTGAAAAACAAATTGATGAAGTTTAAATTAAATTTTCCTAAATTATTATTATCCCCACACACTCAACAAAAAAAAAAAAAAAGACATGAACTAAAAATTAATCCAAAATTTCCTTTAAAATTTTCCCCCAATTTATGTCAAATTTTATTAAAACTTGGAAAATTTTTTTAAAATGAAAAAATTCCTATGTTTGGGTAAAAACGAAATATTTTATATACTCAGAAAAAAATCATATCTTTCCTAGGTAATATTTCTACATTTTAGGAAAAAAGTAAAAATTTATCAATTTTTAAGAAAAACATAGTATTTACAAATTTGCATACTAAAATATAAGAAAACTAAGTTTAGTTAAAAAAAAAAAATAGAACTCAATTTACTTCCATTTAGTTCAAAAAATGCATGTAACTTAAAATGAGAAAGTACTTGAACTTAATTTGTGTTCATTTTATTCGCAAGTAGTACAATTAACTAAAATTTAGAAAGCCATTTCTAAATTCAGTTTTTAAGTCTATCACTTTCTAATTTTTAAGAATTGTTTTCTAAAAATTAGTTCAGGCAGTTAAAACAAAAAGTAATACATTTTTTTCTATGTATTAATAATAATTTTTTTTTGATTTTAGAAACTGATAAACTATTTCTAGAGGAAATTTTCATGCAACTTAGTTCAATAAATTATAACTTTTTTTTTAAGTAAAAGTTTTTTAGTTTTTGGGAAATAATAAACTTAGGAATAGGATTTTTTCTAAAAATTTCTTCAGATAAATAAAAATCAAACTTGAGTAAATTTTTCTTTAATCGAGGAAAAATTTAGTTTTTATGGGAAAACGTTTAACTTATTTTCCATATTTTTTTAAAAAATAAAAAAATAAATAAATAAATAAATTAAAAACAAACTACTTAATTTTTCTAATTTTAAAGAAAAAATATTATTAAAGGAAACAAATTAAAGTATCCATTAAAAATAATTATAGTGCATGATCGTAATTTTTGGTTCCTGAGTTAAAAATCGTCAATTTTAACAGTCTTAAACATTGAACCTAAAGTGGCTTAAAATATATTTTAAAATTTTGTCAGCAAAAGCTTAAAAATTTCGAATTTGCGTTTAATGTAATACTTTTGTTTGCTGATTACAATATAAATCGCAATCACATTTAATACATTACGTCATAATGGCTTTTCTATAATTGATGTTGCGCCTATTAAACTTTATATTTATCGACGGCACTAAAACCTTTTTTCTTATTTCCAGTTAATAACAATAATTTTTTTTATGTCAATTAAAGTTTATGCTAAAAATGCCATAAAATAAACTTATGACATTTTTCCATTTTCCAATAATAACAAGAAATGTTGCGGTGATATTTGTATATTTCCAACAATTTCTTTAAATTAGTTAATTTAAGAAGACAAAGGACCCCCAGTGTTTCTTAGCCACTGATGCCGGTTGTCACTTAGGGTGTCACTTTTTGTAGTTCTCTCAAGGAGAACCATTAATTAACTACGAAAAGGATCTGACTGTCACAATTTATTACGTTTCGGGATACCCTTCAGTACATTTTTTTAATTTGTTTACCTTTTTGCTAATAAAATTTAATTTATATTTTAAATACATGAATTTAGTATAATTCAATTTAATTTTAAGACAAAAATGTATAGCAAAAAGCTTCTTAGAGCAGTGTCCTCACAAAGCAGAAGTCCTCTGAAAGTGGGAAAATACTTATGCTAATTATATTAAGTTGATCATAAGAACGGTTTCATATTTATTAGAAAATTTTTAACAAATTTAAGGATAATTTTCACTTTAAAGAAGTGATATTTAACTTAATGTTAGAAAAAATTTTCTTATTTTAGAAGTTTTTAGTAAAAAAAAAATATCTAATGAATAAATAAAATTTTTCTTGAAAAAAGGAAACATTTCCTAACTAACAGTAAAATTTAAAATGATGTATGAACTATTTAGGAGGACATTTTACTGTTTTATAATAAAAATTTAGTTCTCAATTGTAAAATTTTTCTATTATTTAGAAATTTTGAGCAAATTTTAAGTAAAATTTGTTTCTTAATTTCAAGGAAAATTTTATTTAATTTTTGTTTAAAGTGTCTGGTGCCGTTTTCATTTCAAATTTTCCTCCAAATAAATTTATTTTTCTAAATTCTATTTATTTTTTTTTGAGTGTATTTTTTAAAATTTGTACATGTTAATTAAAGTTTAAGCTAAAAATGCCAAAAAATAATCTTATAACATTTTTACATTTTCCAATAATAACAAGAAATGTAACTGTAATATTTTTTATTTTTGCAACAATTTTCTCAAATGAGATAATTTAAGATGACAAAGGACCCCCAGTGTTCCTTAGCCATAGATGTCGTGTGTCACTTAGGGCGTCCCTCTTTGTAGTTCTCTCAAGGAGAAAAGGATCTGACTGTCACAATTTATTACGTTTCAGGATAACCTGCAGTAAATTTTTTAATCTGTTTACCTTTTTGCTAATGAAAAAAATTTATGAAAAAAAAAAAATTGATCGAAATATTTTGTTTTTGTATCAAAGACATAAGAAATCCTAAATGTTGCTTTTCCAATGGAAAAATAAAACTTTTGTTTATTAAATTTTGCGTGAAAATAAATTGTACTAAATTTGTATGTGAAATTTTTTATCGTGAAAAATATTTTTTTTATATGGAGTACAACAGTTATTTTACGTGAAATTCGAACAACTAACTGTGCTTTCAATTGAAAATATAAAAAATTCTGAAAGAAAGTGTTTATTCTAGCTTGTAGTTTTATTTTGACAAAATAAGTTAAATAAAGAATTTTTGTTTTAAAAGTGTACAGATATTAAGCATTAAGCCTTTTAATGGATTTTTTGAAGTCAAATATAATCAAGGTTTTCTAAAAAATATTTTCAATATTTATTAAATTAAAATTTTAAAAGCTTTTACCATATAACCAAACTTTTTAACTTTTAAGTTGTGTGTATTTCCTTTCTACTTTATTTCCTAAAATATATATATATTTTTTTATTTATAATATTACTCCAATTGTTTATGGACCAAAAGCTTACAGAAGCGTTTCTACTCCATAAGACCGTGAGTAATATATAAATTATTTATTTTTTTAGTTATTATAATTAATTAGCAAACTATTAGTTTACACGTGTCGTATTAAAAAAATCTTCAAAAATAAGTATGTTTATGTTATTTTTATTTAATATCATTTACACTTAATTTTTTATTTGTTTTGTTAAAAAATTAACAAAACTCGTGTGTTTGTAATAAATATTGTGTACAAAGTACTTTAAAAAAAAAGCAATGAATCTCTGAACAAAATTACCTTATATTTATTTTTGTTAAAGTACAAATTTTATTATTAAATTTGTAATATAAAATATTGTTATTATGGAGCTTCTCAAAAAGCTTAAAATTTTCTTGAACTTTTTTTCCAAAGCTACCTAATGGTTTGAACTTAAAGTTGCAATATTAAATAAAGTTTTTTTTGGAAGCTTTTAAGTATAAAAAAAGCTTTTTCCCAATTAATATGAGTTCAAATTTAACCATTAAATAGTTATCTTAATTGTAAACTGTTTTATCTTATAAAAGTCTTAAAGCTTTAATTTTTTTGAAAGTTTACTTTTTAAAGTTATTAATAAAAAATAATAATATTTACTTATTCTACAATATTTTTCAAGCTTCAAAGCTTTTAAAGAATAATAATTAAAATGTTGAGGCATTTTATATGGATTTATTTTTATAGATTACCTTTTTAAAATTCTTTTAAATTCTTCGAAAAAAACAATTTTTAGCTTTATTTAAAGTTTAGGTCTTACACAGAGAGAAAAATCTTAATTAAATCAATTATTATTTTATATTTAAATTAAACATCTAATTTTTTACGAACATTTTTAAATTAAGTATGAGTCTTATAAAATTAAATATAATTCTAGTTAAAATAAACTTATTTGTATTTAAATCAATAGCACAACATTTTAGATTTAGTTTTCGCACTTAACAGATAAGTAAAAATATATTTACATTAAAAAGAAAACAAACTTAGTTTGATTTTAAAGTTGTTTCTATTTAATTTAATGTTTTTTACTGCTAAATTTCAAAATATTTCTTCTGGGTGCAAATTTTTTTACTATCAAATTTTTTTCTTGCAAATATTCCGCATAATTATTATATTTTTTTATCAATCAATATTCAAATGTTTGCGTCTTTTTTATATCTTTATTTAGACGCCTTTTTTTTGTTAAATTTATTTAAATTGATTTGAAGCAAAGCGTTATTGATTTTAATTGATTATGATATCGAACACTAGACAAACAATATTTTGCGTTATTAATGGCAGTTGTCAAAGATTCGAGCTGCTAAACGGCTGTGTAGTAAACTCTTCCAAAAAATAAAGGAAATTTTAATTTTGTTTTATCAAAAATATAAAATAATAGTCCTTTTTAGTTAAAAATTAATGCAATCTGTAAATACTAGCAGAGATTCGGGAATGTTTGAACATTATTGTCTAAGATGTTTGCCAATTGTTAATCGGTAATATTGGAAAAATATTTAACATTAAAATCTTTAAAACATTTTAGAAAAATTTTTATTTATTATATATTTGTAGTGATTTTGATTTTTTTTTTACAAAATTTTGTCTGAATATTTGTTTTAAATTTAAGCATGATTTAGTTTTGTTATTTTTTTTATCTTCTTAATTTTCCATTGTTTTTTTTAATAACTTTTATTTTCTTTTATTTTACTTTAGTCACCGTGAACAGGAACAACGCAATGCCGAAGATGTCTTATTCGATATGTTCTACAATGAGGAGACGGGCCTTTTGTCTATGGGTAAATTCTTGGCAGCCCTTAAGACCACCGGTATAAGACGCACCGATCCTCGCGTCAAAGAACTTATGGATAATTTGAAAAAGGTTCATAAATTGTCCAATTATGAATCGGGCTCTTCTGCGGAAACACAAAATCTTAATCGAGAAACATTTAAGGCGTAAGTTGAATTTATCTACACAAATCATTTTCTAAAATCTTAAAAATCAAAAAATTTTCATTTAAATCTACAAAATTTTTGTTATATTAAAGTAATTTTTAGTTGTATGCATATAAGAACATATCCTGCTAAAATCAACAGAAATATTTGCTAAAGAACAATAGACGACTAAACCCAGAAGAACTGATTATTATTCACAATTAAAAAAATTAAAAACCTTTGAACAAATTTTATTTTTTGTGATGCTTTTAGTTAAATAATAAACTTTTTGTTGATTTCAGCAAGGTCAATTGTAATTTGCAGTTAACTAAAATACAGCTTAAATATTGCAAATTTAACAGATTTTTTGCTAAACATCAGAACTGTGGCAATATTCAGCCAATCACTAAGAGGGGCGGCCAGTAACGCTGAAAAGTATCGACTGTCCGCCCTCGAAGGTGATGGAGAGCATGGTTAATTACCATCTTCTGAATTATCTAGAATCCAATGCACTTTTAAGCGAACGAAAGTATGACTTTCTTTGAGGTCGTCCTACGGACCCTGTTCGCAGCATTGGAATCGGTATATTCATCAGTATGGTGAAAGTAAAGTCGTTGTTCTGGTTTGGCAAAAGTAAAGTAGTTGATCTGGATATTTCCAAGGCGTTTTACTGTGTGTAGCACAGCGCACTGTAATTAAAGCTTATTGCTTTTGGGCACGCTAATGACTTCTTTCGAATAATTTCTAGCTTTCTCAAAGATCCCACTATACTTGTTGTTATAGATGGGATTTCATCCAACGAGTTTCAGTTTAATTTGGGGGTGCTGCAAGGTTTCGTTCTTTCTCCCACGCTTTTTCTTTATAATAATTTTCTTGATCAAACTTTCAACCCAATATACTTCTTCGCTGCTGACAGCATCCTTTTTTCGAGTGGGGTCGTGCTACACTCACCAAAAAAAGTCAATAATGGCAACTGAGAATTTTGCTGTTATTACGGGAAATTTTACTAATTTGAACGATTTATCATTTTGTTTTAATTTAGTAATTTCTGTTTTGAAAAATATTTTATTCAATTCTTTTTCCACTTCTAAGGTCAAATTTTAATTGTGTTTAGGGATGATTTTTAGAACTAAAAAACTTTTTAGTGCAATTTTAAATAGATGTCCTATTTTCAGACATGAGTCGGTATATGCACTTCCGATCCCTTTTTTAATCTATGTAAGATTTTGAGGCAATTTAAGTTTGTAGGTGTAAGTTTTAGTTAGAAATAACATTTCCTTCTATATCCACTTTTTTAAAATTAGTAATCTTTTTTGCTAATTTTAGCAAATCGGTTTTCAAAAATTTGTAAAATGATTTCTGAAATTAGCAACAAAAAATTTGTAAATATTCTGTAAAAACTCTGTAATTTGTAAAATGTAAATAGCAAAAAGATTTGCTAAATAATAATTTTTTTTACTAAAAATCAGTACAAAAATAGTAAAGTGGGATTGAAAACCGTTTACAAATTTTTCTACTACCCTTTTTTGCTGAGTGTACAGGCCAGCGTACTGTTATAAAAGCTTATTGCTTTTGGTGATGCTAATGACTTCTCTCAATTTATTCCGAGCTGTCTCAGAGATCGCACTGTACGTGTTGTTATAGATGGGATTTCATCCAACGAGTTTCAGTTTAATTCATCATTATTTGCTGATGATAGCAACATTTGTCAAGTGGGGACGTGCTCATAGCATGGAAGATCCAATGTTATATGTTGACTAGGGACATAACTTTTGGCATTTTTTTTTTTGCAAATATTAAAATTTGCCTGGCAAGGCTGAATAGTTAATGAAAAAATATGAATAATTGCGTTTTTACTTTTTCGCGATCGTTAAAAAAGTTTCCGCCTTAAATGCGATGAAGTTTGGAATTAGGATTTTTTTGATACCACTGTTTAAAATAAATTTTCAGATTTTAGTTACTCTTTGTTTCAATTTTATTAATTTTTATTTCTTGTACTTTTCTTTTATTAATATAAATATTATTATTATTAATATTGTCATATACAACCATAGATGTTTCGATATATGACCATACATGATCTTATATATGACCAGATATCTTTATATACGAAGTTTAAGGGTATATGGCCGTATATTGTCATACATTATCACATAGGATATATATTGTTTATGTATGTTTATAAATGATCATATACGGCCATATACCTACAAATTTCTGACGCAAAAATTTATGGTCATATATAAGATCATGTATCATGATCATGATCTATTCGCGTATATGACCATGTATGATTATATACAAGTCCATGTATGTTCATAGGGTGGCGCAAAAATAACTTTCCGATGTTTTTTGGCTGTAATTTAAAAAAAAAATTAAAAACTTTGATTCTTCTTGTGGATTATTTTTATTTGGTCTTTTAATTTTTTTTACATCAAGTCGAGAATATGATGTTATGTAAATGACCGCCGCCACAGTTGATTGTCATTTGAGCCCTTTTTATGGCATTTTCCATCACTTTGGCCAAAACTTCCGGCGATAGGTCCTCACATTCTTGACGGATATTGTCTTTAAGAGCTGCAAGAGTCTGAGGCCAGTGCAAATCGCCAAAACGGGAGATTAGGCGCCCGGGAAATGCATCCTTCAGCATATCGGTTGTGGCACGTGCAGTGAGTGGCGTTGCACCGTCCTGTTGGAACCACATGTTTTCCAATCCCAATTCATCAAGTTGCGGCAAAAAGAACTCGTTGATCAATGCTCTGTAGCGCTCACCATTCACAGTAACCGTTTGGCCCGCGACGTCTTCGAAGAAAAAAGGTCCGATGGCTGCTCCAGCGAAAACAGCACACCATACAGTGACTTTGAGCGGGTGTAATGGCTCTTCGTGGGTTACACGCGGATTTTCAGTGCCCCAGAAGCGTAAATTTTGCTTATTTACGTACCCGCTATGATGGAAATGGACCTCATCACTCATGATTTTTTTGATGAAAAATTATCTTCATTATTGCTCAAATAAATAGTCACCAATATTCCGCGTTTTGGAGCAGTGTAGCGTAACATTGTTTATTAACGTGTATTTCGCATGTGTTTACTACACAAATGTCAAAACAGAACTGACATTAGGGGCCAATCGCAAAATTTATAGCATTTTCTGATAGGAGGATTACTTTTGCGACACCTTGTATATCAAAATTTTTACATGGGTATCGATGAATCAGGTACTCTTTATGTTCTGGGCATGATAATTCAGTCCGCATTTGAAGTGTCGGAAAAAGCATTAAAGTGTTTTGGTTTCCTAAAATGTTGTAAGAAATATAGATGGTACTTACACCGCCTATATCCGACCGATGATGGAATACAACTCCCAAATATATGCACTAGTTTCAAAGTCTATTTTGGAGCGTGTACAAAGGAGAGCTTCGGTACTCATTAATGACAGTAGGGTATCCAGCTCTATTAAATCATTGGAGCCTCGTCTGAATGTGGATTGTGTATAATTGTTCTATCGATATATAACCATGGGAATTGTTCTGCCAAGATAAGTGCACCGATCCCTAGATCCGAAATACTTGCTTATCTAGTAGAGTACATCCGTTCGTGGTTGACTGTCCAATGAATCTCACAACGCATTACAAGGAAAATTCTTTTATCAGTCATACAAGTCGTATGTAGAATAAACTCCCCTCATAGATATCCCCTGTTAAGTCAAATGTCCTCCTTTCCATAACCTATTTTCCTAATTCCAAAACAATGCACTGTATTAGTAGCGGTATTCTTTAAGTGTTGATCTACCGTAGAAAAAAAAATCGTTTGTCAGAAATAATTTATTTTCTCTGTGTATTAAAATTTCCGGTTAAAATAAAATCTGTTCAAATTGCTAAGTTCTTCATTTAAAAATTAATAATTTGTAAATTTATTTTAACAAAGTTTCTATAATTTTAATAAGTTTTCTTTAATTTAAACAAAGTTTCTAATAATTTGGTGTTAAAAAGTATTAATTTAATAATTATTGCTTCTAAAGTGATTCTAAGAAGTTATTTGGATACACATTATTTTCAAATCATCTGTTTGGTATCCAATATTTTTAAATTTTTTTTTATTAAATATTTGAATTTAATTTGTATACTTATAAAAATACGAAATTAATGTCAAAACAACATAAACTTTCATAAAACTTTCCCATTTTCATTACGAAAGTTTTTGTTATTTCTGTTAAAAAAAAAAGAATTATAATCACCCTTATTCTAGTTGTCGTCATCGACACAAGACAATGTCATCTTGGGATTTTTTTTTTGAAATTGGTATTCCCGTTGTCGTTATCGAAAATAATCGATAACTGTCGACAAGTATTTGATATTCTGTAAGAAAATGTGACGACGATATTGTCTTGAAACGACTCTGATTTTGTCGACACAATTTTTAGTAACGACTTGAGGAAAAATAATGACTGAAAAAAAAAACGGAAAAAATGGGAAGAAATATCAAATTTATTAAATGCACTTGGCCCACCGAGAATAATGTGAGATGGATGGCAGAAGGTAAAGAAAGCATGATCATATAAAGTGCATTATAAAAATATAACAAAATTTATTTATAGTTTTGGCGAGACTTAAAATTTAAAGTTAAAAAGAAAATGGTAGCCAACAAAGCCGAGTGTAATGCTACAGGTGGCGGAAGATTCAAGCAATTTATATTGAGCCCGCTAGAGGAAGCTGTGGCAAATCTTCTACAGTTTCAGAAACAGCTGAACCCTAAGTTAAAGTAATTTCCAACACTGAGCTGGTACGACCCCTGGGCTAAAAATCTTAATGTAGCTGCCAACTTTATTATTTTGGAAATAAATGTGGACTTGATTCCGGTATTCAAATTAGGTGCTATTGTTTCCAGCACATCTTTGAAGGATGTTTTATTCAGCCGAAAGTAACTTTCAAACCTTTTAAAAAAATTAGAAGATTAACATTCTTTAAAGTAACAAACTTTGATTTTGCTACTCACTTGTTATCCGGCAGATTAAAGATATTGAATTTCTGTATGAGTAGTCTTCTTTCCAATACTAGATTTTCTTTATTTTCTTCATCACTGGTATCAGAATTTAAATTGTTTATTATTTTTTCGCAAAAATAATAAACAAAATAAATCTGCTGACTTAATTTTTAGAGATGTGTTTTTGTTTAAATCGATAAACTGTCAACGTCGTTACAACACTGTTTTAGAATACCAATTTGGTGTCGAAGTGATGTCGACGTCGAAGCAAAGTGATATTAATATCTTACATCATATTTAATATCTTACATCATATCAACAATACTCTTGATATGCAATTATATATAAAAATATCTCAAATTTGTTTGCAAATATTGTGCCATATATTAAATTATATATAATTATATCTCATACCATATTAAAAAATATTTTTGATAATGGACCATATATATATTATATCTCAAATATTAGATAGCATATATAATTTTATATGGTTCTGTATAAGTAATATATAAGTAAATATGATCCCGTTAAAGCTATATAAAATAATTATAGTGTTATATATATAATTTTATATGATAAAATATCTTATCATATAATTCATATCCAATTTCATTAAGAACAATATATAACTACCCATGTAAAAATCGAAATATATATGAGCATACATGATCATACATGGGCCTGTATATGATCATACATGGGCATGCATGGTCATATACGTCCATACATTGTTCAATATATGACCATACATGATCTCATATATGATCATATATGTATGATCATATACAAGCCCATGTATGATCATGTATGAACATATATATTTTGATTTTTGCATGGGTAGATGTGGTTATACAATATATGGCGCAATATAAAGTGATTTAAAAAAAATTAATGTGATATATATTTAGATATGGTAATGCATACTGATGTATCTAAACCTATATGATAAAATAATATTAGATAAGGCCACATATGATTAAAACTAAACTTTTTTAGTCTTGTTGTTTATTGAAAGTAGAAAAAACTTTAATCAATTATTTGTAATTTCCTCAATTTAAAAATTAATTAAATTTTACTTATATTTAATTAACTGTTAATTTCAGCGTTGTTGCCCAAAATATTGTCTTGATTGCTAAAGCTTTTCGCCAACAATTTGTTATACCCGATTTTGTGAGTTTCGTTAAGGATGTGGAGGATATTTATTGGAAATGCAAAAGTAATACGGATGGTAAAGTGGCCGATTATATACCACAATTGGCCAGATATAGTTCAGAATCCTGGGGTGTCAGTATTTGTACCATTGATGGTCAGCGTTATTCCATAGGTGATGTGGAGGTGCCCTTCACTTTGCAAAGTTGCAGGTAAATTTCTTTAATTTTCTATATGTATTTGGTGTAAATCATTTTATAAAAAATCGATACAGGTTTGTTTTTAAAGATCTCTTTTTTGTAGACAAAAAAAAATAGATCACTTATCATACATTTTATTATTTTCCTTCATTAATTCAAATTATTGCAGTTGTTCTGTTGAGAGAGTGAAAGAAAGCCAAAATATATAGAACAAGATAAAGTTTTTACTAAAGCTTTGTTTAATCATTTTTTACAAATCTGTCATACCATGATACTTTCCAATGTCTCACCTGTTAATGCGTTCAAAAAAAAATATATCCCCCATTCATTTGTATGCAAATTTGATTGAATTCAAGTTAAGATGAAGTGAATATAAAAGGTCTGTTGTTTTCAAAATTTTTAACAAATTTTACTTTATAATTTTTTCCAAAAAAAAAAAAAAAACAAATAGCAAACCTTTAACATATGCCATTGCTTTGGAAAAATTGGGAGCCAATGTTGTACATTCGTATGTGGGTCAGGAACCAAGTGGACGTAATTTCAATGAATTGATTTTGGATTATAATAGTAAGTAAAAACTAAGTAATTTTTCAGTTAAATGGAAAATAATACTTGATATTGTTTTATCTCTCTCTCTTTTAGATAAACCCCATAATCCCATGATTAATGCTGGTGCTATATTGACTTGTTCTTTGATTCAGGCTTTGATTAAACCTGAAATGACGGCAGCGGAAAAATTTGATTATGTTATGTCTTGGTTTAAGCGTTTGTCGGGTGGTGATAATATTGGTTTTAATAATGCAGTGTTTTTATCAGAACGCGAAGCGGCCGATCGTAATTATGCTTTAGGTTTTTATATGCGCGAAAATAAATGTTATCCAAAACGCACAAATTTAAAGGAAGTAATGGATTTTTATTTCCAGGTAAGCTAGATTTAAATTTAAAATACATATATTTTAAATAGTGTTATGTTTATCAATAATTTCCTAATGGACTTGTTAGGGATTTGTTACATTTTTCACATTCCATATGTAAAATATGAAATTTAATTGAAATTCTGAATTTGGAATTTTTCAATTTTACATGAAATATTGGTTTTATTTCACTGAATAACAAATGAATGAATAGTAGCGGTACATTCGAGTAGTTGAAATTCAATTATTTTTCAATGATTTCATAATTGACGCCCAACATTGGTCATAAAAAAAGGAAAAAATTAATCCATAATTTTCTTTAAAATAGTTTTAAAGTTTTCCTCAATTTAAGTAAAATTTTAATAAAACTTTCTTAAAAAATTTTCTTAAAATGAATAAAAATTCCTATGTTTGGGTAAAATAGAAATAGTTTATATACTCAGAAATAGTTCATAACTTTTGTAAGTAATATTTCTTGATTTTAGGAAAAAACAAGTTTATTCAATAAAAAATTATCAATTTTTTAGCAAAACACCTTCATTTAAAGAAACTTTTATACTAAAATATAATAAACTAAGTATAGTTCAAAAAAGAAAAATTAGGAATATAATTTCCTCCCATTTATTTAAAAAAATGTGCCTAACTTAAAATGAGACAGTACCTGAACTTAATGCGTGTTAATTTTTTTTCGCGAGTAGTAAAATGAACTAAATTTTAGAAAGCCATTTCCTAATTCAGATTTTAAGTATATCACTTTCTAATTTTTAAGAATAATTTTTTAAAAATTAGTTCAGACAATTAAAAACAAAAATTAATAAATTTTTTCCTATGTAGTAAAAAAAATTATTTGTTTTTAGAAACTGATGTTTTATTTCTAGGAAAAATTTTTATGCAACTTAGTTCAGATAAATTTTAAAAATTTTAATAAAATATAATTTTTTTCAAGTAAAAGTTTTCTATTTTTTTTCAGAAATTATAACTTAAGGTATAGAATTTTTTTTCTAAAAATTTCTTCAGATAAATTAAAAAAACTTGAGTAAATTTTTCTTAAATGGAGTAAAAAGTTATTTAAAAAAAAAAAACAAAGTGGATAATTTTCCTAGTTTTAAAGAAAAAATATTATTAAAGGAAACAAATTAAAGTATCCATTAAAAATAATTATAGTGTCTGATTGCAAGTTTTGGTTCGTGATCGTACTTAAGCGTGATTCAAAAAAGGGTCACGTGCCCATCTCGAATCTTATCAGTCTTAAATATTAAACTTAAAGTAGTTTAAAAAATATTTTAACATTTTGTTAGCAAGAGGTAAAAATAATTTTGATTGCTGACAACAATACAAAATATCACAAGCACATTTTATACATTACGGCATAATGGATTTCCTTTAATTGACGTTGGGCCTATTAAACTTATCGAAGGCACTAAAACTATTTAATAATAAAAAAATTCTAAATTTGTATTTGTAAATTAAAGCTTAAAAGGTCATAACATAAACTTATGACATTTTCCATTTTCCAGTAATAACAAGAAATGTAACTGTGATGATATTTTGTATTTTTGCAACAATTTCCTTAAATTAGTTAATTTAAGAAGACAAAGGACCCCCAGCGTTCCTTAGCCATAGATGCTGTGTGTCACTTAGGGCGTCCCTTTTTGTAGTTCTTTCGAGAAGAACCATTAATTAAGTATGAAAAGGATCTGACTGTAACAGTTTATTACGTTTCAGGACAGCCTGCAGTAAATTTTTTTAATTTGTTAAACTTTTTGTTAATGAAATTTAATTTATATTTTAAATGAGTTTAGTATAATTCAATTTAATGTAAAGACAAAAATGTATAGCAAAAAGCTTGTTAAAAGCAGTGTCCTCACAAAGCGGAAGTCCTCCGAAAGTGGGAAAATACTTACACAATGAGTGTAAAGTTTTTTAAAATATATGATAGAAACAGTTTCATATTTATTAGAAAATTTTTATCAAATTTAAGGATAATTTTCACTTAAAAGAAGTGCTGTTTAACTTGATGTTAAAAAATATTTTTTTATTTTTCGGAAGTTTAGACCTAGTTTTTAGTAAAAAAAATTATCTAATGAACTTAAATAAATTTTTTTTTTACCAAGGAAACATTTCCTAACTAAAAGTAAAATTTATGAAGATAAATGAACTTATTAAGAAAAAATTTCGCTATATTTTCTAATAAAAATTTAATACTCAATAGTAAAATTTTTCTATAATTTAGAAATTTTTACCAAATTTTAAGTAAAATTGGAATAGTTATTATAAACAAAATGAAAGTTTTGAAAAAATTTTAAAAATGTTATTTTAAAAATAATAAATTATAAAAAATTACATTTTTAAAATTTTTTCAAAATTTTCTTTTTGTTTATAATTTGACATAATTATTATTTCCTGAAAATGCTATATACTGGAGTAGCGAATTATTGAAAAATAAATAATATATTTTTGTAAAAAACGAAGCTTAAGCTAAAAAAAAAATAAAAATAAATAAACAAACAAATAAATAAATACATAAATACATAAATACATAAATAAATAAATAAATAAATAAATAAATAAATAAATAAATAAATAAATAAATAAATAAATAAATAAATAAATAAATAAATAAATAAATTAATAAATAAATAGATAAATAAATAAATAAATAAATAAATAAATAAATAAATAAATAAATAAATAAATAAATAAATAAATAAATAAATAACTAAATAAATAAATAAATAAATAAATAAATAAATAAATAAATAAATACATAAATAAATAAATAAATAAATAAATAAATAAATAAATAAATAAATAAATAAATAAATAAATAAATAAATAGATAGATAAATAAATAAATAAATAAATAAATAAATAAATAAATAAATAAATTAATAAATTAATAAATTAATAAATAAATAAATAAATAAATAAATAAATAAATAAATAAATGAATAAATAAATAAATAAATAAATAAATAAATAAATAAATAAATTTGTTAACAATTAAATAAAAAGGTTAAATAAAAGATAAAAAATAAAATTTGTTTCTTAATTTCAGGGAAAATTTAATTAAATTTGGTGAAAAGCGTCTTTGGTGCCGTTTTGATTTAAATTTATTTTGGTGTACAATCTCATGATTTTTACATGAGTTTCTACAACAAAATCTTTATATAATTTAAAATAAAGATAATATTTATGAAATATCTCTGTTTTATTTTAAACTTTTTAATTTGAATATGGAAATACACCGGTAGAGCAAAGTTTTTTTCATTCAAAATTTCTTTAGCTCAAGCTTGGCGCCCAACATAGGACCTAAAGAAAACATTTAGTTTTCCCCATAACCTAACTTCTTTTGCATAATTTTATTATCTATTTAAACTTTAATCACCATATCCTTTTTTTTTGCAGTGTTGTTCCATGGAAACTACCTGTGAAGCTATGGGCATTATAGCAGCTACATTGGCCAATGGTGGCATTTGCCCGACTACCGAGGAAAAAGTATTCCGCCCTGAAGTTGTACGTGATGTATTGTCAATTATGCACTCCTGCGGTACCTATGATTACTCAGGACAATTTGCCTTTAAAGTTGGTCTACCAGCCAAGTCTGGTGTTAGCGGTGGCATGATGTTGGTTATTCCAAATGTAATGGGTATTTTTGCCTGGTCGCCACCACTCGATCAACTTGGCAACTCTGTACGTAGTGTACAGTTTTGTGAAGAGTTAGTGAACGTTTTCAATTTCCATCGTTATGATAATTTAAAACATGCTTCGAACAAGAAAGATCCACGTAAACATCGCTATGAGACCAAGGGCCTGTCCATAGTCAATTTATTATTTTCAGCTGCTAGTGGTGATGTTACAGCATTGCGAAGACATCGTTTGTCGGGTATGGATATTACCTTGGCTGATTATGATGGTCGTACCGCTTTACATTTGGCCGCCTCCGAGGGTCATTTGGATTGTGTTAAATTTTTATTGGAACAGTGTCATGTGCCACATAATCCCAAAGATCGTTGGGGTAATATGCCTGTGGATGAGGCAGAAAATTTTAGTCATTCAAATATTGTGGAATATTTAAAAGAATGGGCTGATAAAACTCAAACATCGGAGGATGTTAAAACGGAGGCTATTGTTAAGAAAATCGATGCTGATGAGGTAAGACAGCAAATATTGTTAAATAAACTTTCTTTAATTTTCATCAAATTTAATCATAAATTTTAATTTAAATATGTATATTTTCAGGAAATAATAACAGAAGAAATACGTACAGATTATGATCGCAGTGCTACCGCTAGTCCTATGCCATCAGAATCTAGCAGCAGCAGTGGACCAGATGATACCACTAAACCCGGCCTATAAAGACTTAAACAAAGGAGAATTATTTTGAAAAGGGAATCTCTGATTAGATTATTAAAAATGTATGGTTTTAATATTATTAAAAATTATTTATTAGGACTTATTTGCTTAATTAGTAAACAATATATTATTTTAGCTTGAAAGTCATTTAAAATTGAATTAAAAAAAAAAGAAAATTTAAACTCGAATTGAAAAGAATCGAAGCATATATTTTAAAATTATTCCGTTTATAAAAATACCAGCCCAGTTACGTATAAAAAAGTACTTAAAAATTAATTGATTTCATATTGAATTGAGAATTATTTTACAAAAAGTCCCAAAGATATTAAAACCAATGTTGACATCACAATAACAAAACTTATATAAAATATATATATTCAAACATACAATGATGACAATAATATTTTTATTTTATTGATATAAACTATAAAAAAAAATAATAATATTTATGAAATAATATAATTTAATTCAATTATGTTCCAATTATTACAAAAAAAAAAAAAAAAACAGAAAACTATTAAATATTTTTTTCTAAATTTATGTAAGATCTCCTTACCACACATCATATATTTATATAATCATTTAAATATTACAAAAAGTCAACTACAAATGTAATCAATGAAATAATTATAAATGCTAATTCATTCATTTGGAAAACCTGTGATTATATTGAAATTTTTTGTATTTACATTTTTTAAAGTTTTACTTTGTTGTTTTGTATTATTGTTTTTTTTTATTTATATTTTGATTTAATATCACTGGTTTTTGATTCCTTAAAATTTAGTCTGTAGTTTATTACATATTTTTTTGTCATTATTTTATTATACATAGTTAATTTTAACTATTGTTTCAACATGTCATTTTAGACTATCTTATTTTATTTTAGTAAGTTTATATTTTTTTGAAAATATACTATTTGTATTTATTTATTAAGACCATTATGAAATACATATAAGGGAAATTGTATTTTTATTTTTATTAATATATCTAGGACTGCATACTGACATACATACATATACATACCTATAAATGTGTTGAAATCGAAATAAAAACAAGGTTTACATACTTAAGTAAACATTAAAATTAAACATATTTAAATCTATTTTTATTTAAAACAAGCTGGGTTTTATTTATTTATCATCCGTGGCTTGACGAAGTAGTGTCCCAGCAACAATTTTTATTATCACATAGGTTAGGTTAGGTAGATGTGGTAGCCTGCCCATCAGACTCACCTAGACTATAAAGTTCCTTGTGATACCACGGAAGCTAGTAAAATCATATCACTAGCTTCCCCCGTCGAACCATTCTGATTGCCTCAAAAAGCCCCTAAGTCGGCCGATATCGATATCAGCCAAATCACACAGGTCTTCAAAGAAACATGAGCCCAAATACAGTCCCACGCAAAGAAAAAACTTGGTTGGGAGAACCATATTCGAAGAGCATCATATATATTTGGGTTTATGATTGTGCCAACAATAGTCGTACTATATTATGGTTATCATATTATGATAATAAAATATCCATAATTTTACCATAATATGTTCCCTACAGTTATATTATGATTCAAATATTACAATATTATGATTCTGTATAAACATATTATGATGTTGAATTTATCATAATATGATTGCATGTACTCATAGTATGCTCAAAATGTTTTTACATTATGGTCCCCATAACTATATTATGATTTCTGGATTATCATTATATGATCCATATAAAATCTTTATATAGAATCTTTTTGACAATGAATTGATTATTGTAAATAATATTACATGTGTAAGGAATTTTCGAAAAAATCCTCAAAAAAATCTTCTAAAGTTAAAAAAAAATAAACTGGAAAGGTATTTTCTGTCCAGTTTTAGTAAACAATATATGATTGTTTTTTAAGACATTTTGGTTTTTATGAAAACAAGACAATACTCGTATTAGGACTATAAATGTCAAAGTCATGTTTTATTTGATGTATAATTATTCATTGATTGTTGACAGCATTTTATGGTTACATAATTATCATAATTTTTTCATAGTCAGAATTTTTGTTACCACAGTATGCTTACAGTCAATCATATTATAAAATAGAAGGTGGCAATCAAAAAATAGTGAAATATTTACCATAATAATGATGGTAGCGACCATGTTGATGGTTAGACAACCAATAATATGGTTTTGACAACCATACCCTTTTGCAGCAAGCACAATATAGTAGCAGTGATCATGTTGCAACCATGTTTTTTCTCTGCGTGCCGCTCCTGCGAGCCAGGGCAGAACAAGTGCAGAGAAGGTGCTCCACAGACTCGTCCTCCTCTTCGTTACCACAGCTTCTGCAAAAGTCACTAGCAGCAACCCTCAACCTAACTGCGTGCCTTCCAATCAGACAGTGTCCCGCCATGACGGACACAAGTAGGGATATATCGGGCCTTGACAGTGACAGCATCCACGGACAGAGGCTCACCTATCTCTTGTAAACCCATAAGCACTTTCCCGCAGCCGAAACTTGCAAGTGGCCAGAGGCATGCCTACAGATTTCATTTCGTGTGGAATGTGTAAGGTAGTCCCCAGTCTTGCAAGCTCGTCTGCCCTACAGTTCCCTGGTATGTTCCTGTGGCCCGGCACCCAAATAATATGGATGCTAAACTGCTGAGCGATCTCGTTAAAAGATCTGCGACAGTTCAGGGCTGATGTCGAAACCAGGAAGACAGAATCCAGAGATCTAATGGCAGCTTGACTATCAGAGAATATATTAATCCTCACTGTTGTGAGGACATTATACCTAAGCCACTCCGCTACCTCCCTAATGGCCAGAATTTCGGCCTGAAAAACACTACAGTGATTCGGCAGTCTCCGCGCAATACTCAGCTGTAGGTCCCTGGAGTATTATAAAATATTTTTGCCATAACTGCATAAATTCAAATTAATCTCAATAAAAATGATTGCTTTCATTAAAATTTATACAGGGTGCCTCAAAAAAACATTCAACCGATGTTAAAATTAAACGAAATAAATAATTTTTTGCCTTCTTTTAGAGGCTCTAGCTTGTCTAAGACTTTGGGTTCTGAATAGATCTTTTGCCGGATTGAAATACATGTATCAACCTAGCTAAAAATCGTCAATTTGCTTTGTTTTTGTAAATATACGGAGGTTGAAAGCTCACTATAAACTAGAAAAAATAATTTTTCTTTAAATGCACCAAGAAAAAAAAATGAATTAGAAATTAGAAAAATTTACCTATTTGGATAAAAAATTTAAATCAAAACGACGCCAGACACTTTTATTTACCAATATTTAAAAAAATTTTCCTTGAAATTAAGCAACAAATTTTACTTAAAATTTGGTTAAAAATTTCTAAATTATAGAAAAATTTTACTATTGAGAACTAAATTTTTATTAGAAAACAGTAAAATTTCCTCCTACACTCAGAAAAAAAGTAAGAAGAACAATTTGTAAACTGTTTTCAATCCCACTTTACTATTTTTGTACTGATTTTTAGTAAAAAAAATATTATTATTTAGCAAATCTTTTTGCTATTTATATTTTATAAATTACAGAATATTTACAAATTTTTGGTGCTAATTTCAGAAATCATTTTACAAATTTTCGAAAACCGTTTTGCTGAAATTAGCAAAAAAAAAATTACTAATTTTAAAAAAGTGGATATTGAATGTTATTTCTAATTAAAACTTACACCTATAAAATTAAATTGCCTTAAAATTTTAAATAGATTACAAAAAAGGGATCGGAAGTAAATATGCCAATCATGTCTGCAAATAGGACATCCACTTAAAATAGTACCAAAAAGTTTTTTTTAGTTAAAAAGCCAGCCCTAAAATCAATTAAAATTTGAACTTCAAAATAAAAAAAATTGACTAAAATATTTTTTCAAATCAGAAATTACCAAATTAAAACAAAATGATAAATTCGTTTATGTTCTAACAATTTTTAAGCCTTTGATTTTTTTTTATTTTGTTTAAAATATTTTTTGAAAAAAAAAAAAAAAAAAAAATAATGCTTTAATTTTGTAAACGTTTTGTAAAGTGGAATTTAAAATTTGTTTGCTAAAATCAGCAAAAAAATAAAAAATACTAAATATTATTAATATTAATGTATTATTATAATATTATTAATATTTAGTAATTTTTTGTTTTGCTGATTTTAGCAAACAGATTTTAAGTTCCATTTTACAGAAAGCTTACTAAAATTTAGTAGCGGCAGCTAATTTTTTTTTACAAATTTCATTGCACTATACGTCAGCAGATATGTGTTGCTCAAATTAGCGAAATTTCCCGTAATAACAGCAACATTATCAGTTATCATTACAGACTTTTTTGGTGAGTGCAATTTTTAAGTTAGAATATAAAATTTTCTAGATAAATTTAAAAAGAAAAAACTTAGTGTCGGCCCAGAATAACAACGTGATATATTTTTCCATACAAATTGACAATTAAATAGAAATGGAAATATAATCTATTTCACTTTCAAAACGTTTTTTCTTATTCTCTTGTTATACCCTTCACCACAGGTGGAAGGGTATATATAAGTTTGTCATTCCGTTTGTAATTTCTACAATATTGATCTTAGACCCTGTAAAGTATATATATTCTGGGTCCTTATGAAGAGCGAAGTTGATTTAACAATTTCCGTCTGTCCGTCTGTGTGTTGAAATGGGTTTTCCGAAGAACCAGACATGATGAGGACTTGATTGTTTTTTATTTCTGTTACATGTGATCCATTTCTGTTTGCTATTAAAAATCAGACAGATCGGTTAATAAATGGCTGAGATATTAGCAAAAAACTAGGACTACCTCTAATTTTTTCCGTAAAGTCACTTTGTTTAATATGTATGTAGAATTTTACGCATAACAAACACATCCATTTGTTGAAATTCTTTTCTTTCATCTCCACCTTTTATTCACAAAAAACAAACACATACAAAGATTTGTCATTTAAATAAAAACTAAACAAATCTCTAATGAACGAAGACTTTTATATATGTACCTCTATTGACGATGATTTTGTGTGAGCTTCAATAGCTCAGTTGTCTAGACGCTATGTCACAAATACTTTTTTTTCTCTAAGGCCGCGGGTTCGAATCCCGGTCAATTCACTTTTTTCTTGTACATTTTTTTTCATTTTTTTCTTTAAGACTTTTCTTTTGTTTATTTTTGTTTTTTTTTTAACATTTAATAATTAATTTATATAAAATTTTAAATTAATAATTAAATAATCCATAAATAGGATAAAAACATCAAAATTTTTATAAAAACCCTCTGATACAAACAAAATACAAACGTTTTTATACCCTTCACCACAGGAGGAAGGGTCGCGGGTTCGAATCCCGGTCAATTCACTTTTTTTTGTACATTTTTTTTTTTTTTTTGTTTATTTTTTGTTTTTTTTTTAACATTTAATAATTAATTTAAATAAAATTTTAGATTAATAATTAAATAATCCATAAATAGGCTAAAAACATGAAAATTTTTATAAAAACCCTCTGATACAAACAAAATACAAACAGTTTTATTTCTATTTTTTGCTCCGATTTAAAAGAATTTATAAAAAGATTTTTAAACCATTTTATTTCTCATATATTAAGAAAATTTTATATATAATTTCCCTATGAGTGCAACTATTTTAGGTCATAACTTATAATAATTTATAAAAAAAATTATAAACTATTTTCATTCAAATTTTTAAAATTAAGCTAAAGAAATAAAAAAATATTTTTTAATAAAAAAGCGAAATAAAATCCCAAATGCAAATTTGCCAGCTAAATCAAACGTTTTTGTAGAAATAAAACACATGCAAATCTAGTGATTTCTTTTAACGATTTGTTGAAATTCTTTTCTTTCACCTCTTCACCTTTTATACACAAACAACAAACACTATTCTAGAGCTGTAATACGACCTTTGGATACGTCTTATATAGCAAAAGATCGAAAATCTTTTGTATAACATATTTGCTGAAAAACTCGGAAATATCGGTTCAGATCCAAAAAAGTTATGCCCAAAACATTCATATTTTTAAATACCTATTTTCTGGAACCATAAATCTTCCCGAGTCCAAGTTTTATCACCAAACTAAATGGTTAATTTCCTCTTAAAGGCGTCCGTATATAAATCTGTCCATTCCATATATGTCCGTATATAAACTTCAGTTTTTTCCCAACCATGGTGAAGGGTATATAAGATTCGGCATAGCCGAATTTAGCCGCTCTTACTTGTTTTTTGTTTCTAATTCTCTTAACAGAGTTCCCGCATTTTAAAGGTTTTTTGTAAACAAAAAACAAAACATACAATGATGAGAAAATTTACATACGTTATTCTATGGCTCTAATGTTCTCTTTGTATACTCGTGAATGAACAACGGACTATGAAGCATCTTATTATGTTCGTTTCTAAATTTTTATTAAAATAATTATTTATTTTTATTGGCCCGTAATCATAGTCATTCACTAAAGTCGGCTTTGAATGGGTATCACATAAAATGTACCAAATGCCCGCATACATTTTGTACTAAAAAAGAAGCAGGTGGCAACATTGATCAGCTGATTTTATATAAGCCGAAAAAAGAAAGGTGTGTAAATAAAAGATTTGCAATTGAAAAATGTGAAAAGGAAAAACTTTATAAAAAAAAAGGATAGGAAGGTGTATTTTTATAAATAAAAATTTATTTACTTAATAAATATTATGCAAAATCCCTTATTTATTGATATAATTTTCCTTTCTATATTTTGCAATTCAAAAATTTTTTTTTCACAAAAATTTTGTTGGCGGAAAACAGGTGTCATAAGTGTTTTTAAATTGGATAAAACCAACTTTAGCTAGCTTTAATTTTAAAGCAGACTTTAACGATTAAAGTATACTTTTACTTTGGTATAGTAGGCCTAAATTATAATTTTAAGAACTCCTAAAGTATACTTTATTTTAACTACGATTATGCACCATTGTTTTTATTAAATTAAAATGTAAAAACCAAAAAAAAAAAAAAAAAAATGGGTCGTTAATAAGGAAAAAAACACTGGAGAGTAAAGAATCTCTACGATACTTTTTACACTAAAATAAATATGACAGCTTGTGCAGTCACCGTCTTAAGCCGTTATTTTGGTCGCGTTTTCTCTCATAGCAACAATCGTTGCATGTCACGTTTTTTTTCTGGGCCGACACTCATGTTGATATATTCTAGCTGTGTTTATGCAGCAAGCTCACAATGTTGGCTTGCATTAACACTAAACTTTGGCTTATGTCTAATTTATATGGGAATGACATAAGCCAACTTTGATAGATTTCCGTATAAACACAGCTTTTGTGTCTAAAAATCTTAACAGCAAAACTCCTCCAAGGCGTATAATTAATATTGTTTTCTTTTTTCATATCACTCATACGCAATAAATATTTATATATTGATTTTTAAGCGCCAGTTTTAGTTTTTTTTTTGTTGAAATAATAAATAAACTTTTTATAAATTTGTAAATCTCAATTAATTTTAAAATTGTAAATCTTGGAAAAAAAAATCACACCAAGTATTAGATTTTACTTAAGTGACTATAACACTAGCCCTAAGACATCTTTGTTGAAGAAAATATAAAAGTGTCTAGGTTTCAATACAATTCTTGACAATTTTCTCCTTTGAGCTCTATACTCTATTACTTTGTCCAACGTTTCTTCAATTTGTTCATCCCTTCTATACAATAAGATTTGTAGAGTTCATCAAAATAAATATTTGTTTTTGAGATGATTTCATCATCGGAGTCAAATTTCTTTCCGCTGAACCTATTTTTTCAGGTTTGGAAACAAGAAAAAGTCACTCGGAGCTAAATCCGACGAATAGGGCGGATGAGGGTGCAATTCGTTGCCTAATTCAGCAAAATTTTAGTTAGAAAATTGTTTTTTTTATGTCATTCTGACAATAATTTACAAAACTTAGTATTGTAAAATATAAAAATACCAAGCCTTCCGCATTGTCGTCATGATTTAGTTGAAAATTTAAAAATAATTTTCAATAAAAAAGAAACAATATTTATTAAGATTTTGTTTGTAATGGCAACTGAAAATTTTGCTGTTATTACGGGAAATTTTTCTAATTTGAGCCCAGTGGTATTTTTTGCTGATTGTACTACACAATGAAATTAGTAAGCGCTACTAAATTTTAGTAAACTTTTTGTAAAGTAAAATTTAAAATTTGAAAAATCTACTAACTATCATTAATATTAGTACAATCAAATTGCTGTAAACTTAACGAATTGTAAAATATAGCAAAATTTTAATTTATAAAAAAAATATAAAATTGCACAAATTAACTCAATTATTTTTAGATACACTTGTTTCACTTTTAAGCTGTTCATTTCTTTTGAAATTGCCTTACGAATTCGAATATAAAAATTTATATTTTTTTTCCAGCAACATTTTTTTATTTTATTTATTTTTTCCAAAAATATTTTAGACAAAATTAAAAAAAAAAAATCAAAGGCTTAAAAAATTTGTAAAATGAGTTCTGAAATTAGCAATAAAAATTTGTAAATATTCTGTAAAAATTCTGTAATTTGTAAGATGTAAATAGCAAAAAAAATTTACTAAATAATAATTTTTTTACTAAAAATCAGTACAAAATTAGTAAAGTGGAATGGAAAACTATTTACAAACTTTTTATTCTGAGTGTTTCATTTTTTTGTATTCTCATTTGCTAAATACACAAATTGTTTGGCGTCCTTTTGTTTTATGTGTAAAATATATAAAATCTTCCACGGTTGTATTTTTCTATTTCTTGGAAGAGTTGTAATTTTACTGGTAATTTTTTGTCAAGCTGCGACATCTTCCTCTTGTATATCTGATTGTTGTCCTCACTATAAATGTAAATATATAAAAATAGTAAAAAATCAATTCAGAGTTAGTAAATTGCTTAAAAAAATAAAACTAAAGTTTTTGCTGAAAACAGAATTTTAGAAATAAAAATTACTGAAAACTGGATATACAACCCAGTGTTGCCATGGAACCAAAATTAAAAAAAGGTTACCAAAATTTGTATATAAATTTTGTAAATATTATTCGATCTATCTGTTTTAATTATATATTTTAAATTTTATCAGGCTCGAGATCATAATTTAATGTTACTAACAAATAGTGAACACTCATTTTTTTTTAATGGAAGAAATTGTGAGGATCTCGAAGCACACAATGACAGGGTTGCCATTCCAAATGTTTATGTTTCCATTTCTGTGAACGATTTGGGAATCTGGCATACTAATATTTTTTCTTTCTGACCCTCACAATTTTGTCCATTTAATAAAAAAAATAGTGTTTACTATTCGTTAGTAACACTAAATTTTGATCTCGAGCCTGATAAAATTTAAAATATATATAATTAAAATATTTATTATTTAAATTTGTATTGGAAATATTATTTTATTACAAAAATTTATGAAAAATGAAATCATTAAGTTCTTACCTGCCGTATCCGGCCCGTTCCCGTACCGTTTTTTTTTAATTAAAAGCGGACTTGAATATTTACCTAAGTTATTTTTATTAATTTTGAGTAAAGGTGAATTCCATACAAAAGTACACAACAAAGTCAAATTTTCATATTATTATTTTTTTATAACTGGAAAGAATATTGAAGATGACGAGGATAACTCATACTGCATATCTTCAAAAAAGAGTTGAAGCGCTAAAATAAATTTATTTGTAATTCCAAAAATTAAATTAATCAAAAACTGTATAATCTTAACTTCATAACTTTAACTTTAACTCTTCATATTATTTAGTGTCGTGTAAGTCACAATTTGTATGTCGTGTAAGTCACGCGAAAAAAACTATTTTTTGTGAAAAATAAAATAAATTTCACTAAGTTGAAGCCATTTTGTCGTTGTTTGTATTTCTCAAATACTTTTGGTGCAGTTTAAAAGGAATCGGACTACACAACTAACAGAATTTTTAAACTATCTTTGATTACCCTAAAATCAATGGATTTGATGTCGTTTAAGTCACAACTAATTAATTATATTAAAATTAAAAATATGTAATCGCAAATCAAAAATCAAAGTGCATGAATTAATACGTATGTTCGTGTAGATGTTATTTCTTAAAACGAAAAAATTAAAAAAATTATGATTGTACCAGAAATTTTATCAAAAATGACAAAAGTTTTGCCTCGTGTCGTGTAAGTCACACGTGGAATTCACCTAAAATATATTATTTTTTTTAGAGTTATTAAAGAAATAAAAGACAACAGAAAGAAAACATTCGAAGAAAGTTATTTACATCCATTACCACGTTTTAATTTTGGCCTTTTATTAAATTTAATACCTGATAGAAAAAAAACATATTATACTATGTTAAGCTGATAATAATACAAATTGGCATATCATGAAGTCACTTCTGTATTTCTGTTGCATGCTGGTGGTATTGAATTAATTCCCGCTATTGCGTTGTAAAAAGTACTTTATAAAAAAAAACGCTTTAAAGTACTTCAAGTCACTAGTTTCGCATCTTAGTTTGCATTCATACAATTTTAAACTTAACGGAAGGTTTGCGCGATTAAAGAGATCTTTTTTATTTATTTATTTTTTATTATTTGACTACATATTTATATTTTTATAAAAGCAATTATCAACACCGTTTCTTACGGAATGAAAACTGATGAAAAACGGCACGAAAACGGATACATCAAACAGAGTTAAAAATTAGTGCTTACGAAAAACCAGATATACTGTCCGTTAATGTTCGGTTTACGAACAAGCTTTCACGGATACGTATTTGACGGACGAAAACGTGCCGTATAATCCGGATTCATGATTCCTTATGTGTCTGAGAGTCTATAAAATTTTTCTTGGCAAGATAAAAACTGTCTTGAGTTCACATAATTCAAACATGTAAAATTCAAATGCATTCTTATCCATTAAGCATTGTTTCAATTTTTTTTTGCTTTTTTTACCACCAACTCTTAAGTTTACTCATAATTTGTTCAATATAGAGTCCTTTTTCATATCGCCGCCAATTAAAACATATTTTGCATATTTTGGTAATCCAGAGCTAATTATTTTGTACAACGAACTACATACTTTTATAAAAAATTTAACAGTGTTATCAAATCAACGTAATAAAAATGCGAATATAAAAATCTTTTCTGTTAAATAAAATTAAAAAACACAAAAAAAAAAAAAAACAATTTATATATTTCATTCCCAAAAAAGTTACCGAAATTAAAAAAAAAAGTTCACATCTCCACATTGGAAAATAAAATAACCAATTTTGGATAAAAATAACCAAAACGGCAACGCTGATACAATCCCTTTTACTAATTATTCTACTAACTTATTTATTTGAGTGTAGTAATGTAAAATATCCATGCATATCCATTCCAAAAATGACTAAAATCATGTCGAAAATTTTTGGAATGGCGCATTGTAAGCCATTAACTGGTTCGTGTCTTCAATAGTAATTCATAAAGCTCTACACCACTGTTAGTTAACAGAATTATTTAGTAACAGCGCACCCTCTGCTACAAGAAAAAAAACATCAACACTATAGAACTCCAAAACTGTTAAATTTTGTGTTAAACAAACTTACATACAGATAAAAACCCTCTTTTGGACTAAACTATTAAGTATTATTGCAATCACAGCCATTTAAAATAATACTAAAGCTTCAATTATTCTGCGTCCAAACGACTGCCACTTGCTGTTGCTGTATCTATCTATAAGTTTATTTTAGTTGCTTACATTTCGAAACAGTACATAAACCGCACTAAACACAAGAGGAACAAGTAACGAAATAAAACGCGGAAAATAAAAAAAAAAAATTAAAGTAAAATGATATAAAACAAAAATATAAAATTAATATTTATTACAGAAAAACATGTGAAAAAATTATGATTTTTTTTTAAAGAAAAAAATTAAATTGCAAAATATTTGAAATTGTTAAAAGAGTGGTAAACTTTTTGTTTTTTTATAAACATTTTCTGTAAAAAATTGTTTGCCGGTTTATTAAAGAATTTTCTTATTGGGGTAGGTTAAGATTTTTCCGGTTTATATGTTTTGTTGGCAAACAGCATCTCTCGGCATTTTTTGCAGCATAGAAAACAAAAAAAAAAAAACAAAAAAATCAACCAACATTACAATCATAATGATTTTCTCATAACGTAAGGGTGTCAACGTATAGATACTTTTAACATATATACAAATAAAATGTAATCATTAGGGTGGCACTTAAATTGAAGTCAACATTAATAATTTAAATTTAAATGTCTACAGTTATTAAAAAAAAGTCTTTCAAAATCTATTAAAAATTATAAATTTAAATTTGTGCACTTAAAAACTACCGAAATAATTTAACTTATTTTCCAGTATACTAATTCCCGGTTTTTTAGTGTGCTAATTTTAATTTTATAAGTGTTTTTATTTCAAAATATTTAACGAATTTTGCCAATACCTAAAAAATCTCTAAAATTTTTTATGACACTGTACAACAATTTCGAACTTTTTACAAAATTACGGGTTTTTGACAATGGTTTCTGATAGAGGAGACAAACAAAATATTTGTGTGACGGCGTTTTGAAAGATAACATCGGAATTTTATTTTAGGGGAAGTTAAAGTTTCCCAGCTTTGGTCTCCCAGCAAAAAAAAAAAGTAGCAAAAGAGGAGAAAAAGAAGCAGTGATTTTGATTCCGCTTTTGTGAAAATTTGAGTCGGAACTAATGATTTTAACATAGGGGTGTCATAGGGTGGAAGTTTTCTTTTATGATTCTTTTTTTCATTGCATTTAAAGCCTTTCTTATGGTTAAGTGAAAAATTCGATCTGTTCATGTTCCCAAATAAATTTTGAATTTGTAATTTAGATTTAAAAAATTTAGAGCTAAACGGTACTTTGGAATCAATGAAAAATTAATGTTTTAAGAATCACTTCCATTTATTTTTGCTGGGTCTGTTCGTGATGCATATCTGTATATGAAACTATGTGTTCTTTTTTACATCTGAGGTGTAGGGGGGTATGTTCAGTAACTTTGTAGAAAATATTAACACAAATATTTTTGTGGAACATATTAACCCTCTTACTCTCCCAAATAGTGCTAATTTTCGTCTCTATTCTAACAAATCATAAAATACAACCCTAAGAAGGTAGAAGGCGGGAACCCAAAACTTAACACAAACACCAAAAACCAGTCAAATTCAAGTTTGCTCAGCAGTTTTCTAATCAGATTTTGGTATAACCTACAGCGATATACGAAAAATTTAATAAAATTTGTATTCTATTCAAGGCTTTCAAGATTGAATACTATTCTGAATGAATAATAATCAAATTACATTTTCTTTGAAATCGAATGAATTCCATTTTACAAGTCATAGGGAGTTAATTTTTTCGTTCGAATAGGGAAATTCAATAAATGTAACTCAATCAATCATTAAATTTAATTATTTGGAATTCAATAGATTTCTTACTCAATCGATTTTTAATTTAAGAATTCAATCTATTATTCGATTTTTCCCGGTCAATTTGATTGATTTAATAGATTTTTTTACATTTGATTTTAAAACTTGTAAAAGCAAAACTTTTGTTTAAGTGGAGCGTGATCCTTATGACTTAAAATGTTTTACCTTTTTTTGTCGCCCATTTTTTTTTTGCTGAATGAACAAAGTCCGAAATGTATTTTCGAACATTCAAAGTTTTTTTTTCTTCAGATTTTATTAAGTTTATTAACTTACCTCCTTAGAAATAAAAAATTGAGCTAAAGCTGCATTAAATAAAAAAAATCAATAAATGTGTGGCCGCCAAAAAAACCTTTTTTTTAGCAATCAGCTTAAAAAGTACTGCATAAAAAACAAAAAATATCGGGGCTATAACAGCGAAATTCCTCGTAAGGATTTTTATTGTTTGAACTTAAATACACTCACCAAAAAAAGTCTGTAATGGCAATTGAAAATTTTGCTGTTATTACGGGAAATTTTGCAAATTTGAGCTCAGCGGTATTTTTTGCTAATCTTAGCAACACATGTCTGCTGACGTGAAGTACAATGAAATTAGTAGAAAAATTTGAAGCCGCTCCTAAATTTTGGTATAGTTTGCTAAAATCAGCAAAAAAATTACTAAATATTATTCATATTAGTACAAAATTTAAAAATTTTTTTTTTATCGAGCATCAAATTTATTTTATTTTATTTATTTTGTTCAAAAAATATTTTCTACAAAATTAAAAACAAATTGTTAAAACATAGACGAATTAATCATTTTATTTTAATTTGGTAATTTCTGTTTTGAAAAATATTTAAGTCAATTTTTTTTTTACTTTTAAGGTCAAATTTTAATTGATTTTAGGTCTGGTTTTTAGAATTAAAAAAACTTTTTAGTGCTATTTTAAGTGGATGTTTTATTTGCAGACATAAGTCGGTATATTCACTTCCGATCCATTTTTTTTAATCTATGTAACATTTTAAAGCAATTTTTAATTAGAAACAACATTTCCTTCAATATCCACTTTTTTAATATTAGTAATTTTTTTTTGCTAATTTTAGCAAATCGGTTTTCAAAAATTTGTAAAATAATTCTTGAAATTAGCAACAAAAATTTGTAAATATTCTGTAAAAACTCTGTAATTTGAGAAATGTAAATAGCAAAGAGATTTGCTAAATAATAATTTTTTTACTAAAAATTAGTACAAAAATAGTAAAGTGGGAATGAAAACCGTTTACACATTTTTTTACTAATTTTTTTTTCTGAGTGTAGTCATATTGATTTATGATTTAACTAAGAATTTCATCATTATTTTTATTATTTTCTTTCGTTTACTTACAAAAAATTAGAAAATTTGCTTTAAGAAAATTATAAATTTTCCAAATTTTAAAATCTAATGTCATTCCCAAAGTGATCAATCGAATGAAACAAAATCAAATGAATTAAGAAAAATATTGAATTTCCAAATCTGTAAATCGAATGAGTTCTTACTATTCAAATCAAATAATCAAATGAATTCACAATATTTGTATTCAGGGATTAAAATAAAAAATTTAATGATGAATAATGAATGAATTCTTTTTAAAATAAATTCAATGAGAACAATTAAGAATTTATTCGATTTGTAAAATCTAATTTTTTGAGAATTTAAAAATTTAAGTTGGGTTGCACACACTAATACCACGAATTTGTTGTTGTTGTCTTGTATGTATTGTAATTATTTGATATTTGTTTAGTTCAGTTAAAGTTAACCCTATAGTAATATATAAGACCCACCGTTAAAAGTCAATCTGAATTGAAATTGGTATTAACAATTGAATTCTTTAAAAGCTCTGATACTATTAAAAACATCATTTATAAAATAATAAAAATTTGTCGATTTTAAATATAAATACAGCAAAAATTGTCTGGAGCCAGCTTCATAAACATTTCCCCCCAACTAAGAATAAAACCGCCCCAAAATAAGTGTCATCCTAATACTCATATAAAATACACATACCTTAACAACTTCAAACGGAAATATAGAGTTCTAAAGTCAAAACTGTAATTAAAAGAGTGTCAAAGTTTACAATTGCAAAAACAAAAAGAAAGTAAGAAAAAATAGAAAAAGTGTACTCGTATCCTTATAAAAGTGTTTGTAAAATCCTCAGTAATTACAACTGAAATATTTTAAATATACAAACAAAATACATCATCATCATTAACTATAATAAAAGTATACTTACAAAATATAGAGAAATTTTTAAAAAATACTTTTTACATAACTGCCAAAAATTTATAAAGTTGCCGCCCTTTTTTCCACCGAATAATACGATAATAATAATAAAAATAAAATAAATAGTTCATTAAAATATTTACTATTTTTCCATTTAAGGGTAAGTTTTGCTGTATATATCCGTTTAATTACATATTTATTTACTATTAATCTAAGAAACCGCGTCAATAAATTTCTTGGCTGTACATCCAACATTTTATTTTATTTTTTTTTTCTATTATGAATTTACAAATGTCCAGTAAATTTCCTGGGAATGTGTCATATGTCAATAAAACATACCACAAGCCAGCCATACATACATACATACATAATAAAAAGGAAATAAAGGATAATATTTACTTTTTTTTTTTTAAAAAATTAGTATAAAATGAAGTAAAAAATACGCTACATAGGGTTCTAAGGTAGTTATTTGCCGGTAGAGCACATACACCAACTCCAATTTTCTGTGTTATATAAAGAGAGATAAGAAATTGGGGAAAATCAAATTTTATGAGGTTTTTGATAAACTTTTATTGAAACCAAATTTGACGATTTTATCTCACAGATAGACGTGTTTTTGTGTTTTTTTTGTGCAAAAAAAATTGTGCAATAACAGGCTGTAAACGTTTGATAAAAAAATTAATTATATTAAGCATTTCGAATAATAATAATAATAATTTTATTTTATTTTAAAAAGTACTTAAAAGTTGCAAAGAATATTAAATTAATAGTAAGAAAAAGTGGGAAAAATGTCGACTACACGCAGAAAAAAAAACATAATTGCAACATGATCACTGTTACTACATTATACTTGCTGTACTCGGGTGTGGTTGTCACAATCAAGTTATTAGTTTATAAATAGGTTTTAACCATCAATATGATCGCTACCATCATTGTTGTAGTAAATATTTTATTATTTCATGATTGTCAGTTTATATTTTATAACATGATTGACTGTAACCATACTGTTGTTGCAAAAATTCTTTTCTATAAAAAACTATGATAATTATGGAACTATAATGTGTTGACAATAATCATAAAATAATTAAACATCAAATAAAACAATTCTGACATTTACAGTCATAATACAAAAATAAAAAAATTATATCAATAAAAATAATAATATAGTATCATTTTGACCTGGGAGGTTTTACTTTCTAAAATGCCTAATACATATATTATAATTTACACTAGTCAATTCATTGTCGAAAAAATTCATTGTCAATAGGATTCTATATAAATATTTTAAATTTTTGAATTCTTTTAAATAAAAACAATAATATATTTTTTTTAAATATGTTTATTAATTAATTTATTGTAAAATACTCATAATAACTTTCTTGCGGAAAAAGTACACAAAATATTAATAAAATAAATTTTTTATAAGAAAATGTCTGTTGAGTCGAAGAGCTGTTTTGTACGTAAAGGTTTTATAAATGAAACCTATTAGATTTTTAGAAATTTTTCTGATAGAAACATTTTTGGATTCTCTGAACGTTTCCTTAAAGTAATATTCTCAGATTCTGCAAACTGTTTCTTAGATAAAAATTCATATGTTCTTAAAACAACTTAGGTTTTAAGGCATTTCTTTGAATAAACAATTCTTAGATTCTGAGGATTTTTTCTAAAAAAATAATTCTGAGACTCTCAGGACTATTTAAAGAAATTTGAAAAAAGTCCTTAGAATCTAAAAACTTTTCTATTAGAAAAAGTTTATAGAATATATTTTTTTTTATTAAAAAAGTCATTAGAATTCAAAAAATTTTTAGAAGTATTTTTTTTTTTAAAAGTGCATAGAATCAAAGAAGTTTTCCTGAAAAAGTCCTTAACATTAATTTTTTTCTTTAAGCAAAACATTTATTAAAGGAATTTTCTTAAATTTAAAGAACTTTTTTATAATTTCGAATGATAATATAGCCAACCATGTTTTTTTTCTCTGCGTATAGTCATGCGGCAGTTTCGCCATTTTAGATTGATTTTAAAATTAATTAAAAAGCATTAAATTCGATTTTAAGGTTGGATCAGCCAGACGTATACAGAGACATGACAAATGATAATTTCAATTCGGTACCAAATGTAACAAAAATAATACTTTTTCGACCCCAAAAGTACCAAAAATAGATTTTTTGTATATTTTCCAATTTTTTTTAGTTCCAATAACATATCAAACTTATTTGAGAAGCTAATTAAGTAAAGGGTGGTTAAATTTTAAGGGTCGATGTTGATTTTGAATAAAACACAAATTATTTAAGAAATTATTGTCATTTCTTTTTATTATGATAATATGGTATGGTTGAATTATGCATGGAACAAAATATCGGCCAAATGGCCGCCGCGACCTCGGAGGCACACCTCCATCCTATGGTCCAAATTTTCGATGACGCTGAGGCATAATTGAGGTTCTATGCCGTTAATGTGTCGAATTATCTCATCCTTTAGCTCTTGAATTTTACTGGCTTATCGGCGTACACCTTTTCTTTGAAATAACCCTAAAGAAAGAAGTACAACGGTGTCAAATCACATGATCTTGGCGGCCAATTGACATCGCCACCACGTGAGATAACACGGCCATTGAATTTGTCGCGCAAAAGAGCCATTGTTTCGTAAGCTGTGTGACAAGTGGCACCGTCCTATTGAAACCACATATCGTCCAGGGTCATATCCTCAATTCCTGGCCACAATAAGTTCGCTATCATCTCGCGAAAGCGAGGCCGACCTCATGACGCACTATTGTGAACAACAGAAGTGTTTTCCGCAGAACGAAGTGGGCGAGCATGCACAGGGGTTTTCACAGACCCGGTTTGCTGAAATTTGCTCACAATTCTCCCGATTGTGGACAAAACAAAAATCACGAAGTGCACGAAATGCATTTTGATTTGAACGCCCATTTTCATAATAAGCCTAAATAACTTTAACGCGTTGCTCGATTGTGTATCTTTCCATGGTTCAAATTGAGTTAGTCTGAAATTGAGAAATGTCAAATGAAATGCAGAAAAAAACTTGACGTTTAGGTGTGGTTCACATTTAACATCGGTCCTTAAAATTTAACCACCCTTTATGGACGAGTACTTCTAATAATAACCTTTATTGCGGCATCGATAAACAGGGATTTTTCCACTGTAGCTTTCCACTGTAGTGTGTGAAAGTTGCTTTTAAATCAACATATATTTCAGATATATATCATGTTATATAAATTAAAGGCATAAAAAGCTGAAATATTTTTGGCTTCAGTGACTTAATGTTTGTTTTGGTACGAATAAGCAAAATTTTAGAAATACCAATTTTTAAATTATAAAATGTTAAATTTTCCTGTCACTATTTAATATGTTTTGAAAAATTTTTTATAATTTTTTTTATAAATTTTTTCTTTATGAAAATCTTTTTTGAAACACATTACTTTTCCCATTCATATGGCTATACATTATTTTACACAAATATTTTTAATACGAAGTTATCAAAATCTCGCTAAGTGCAAATGTAATCGGTGAAGATTTTTGTGTGAGATTTTCATTGAAATCTCGAGGTTTAAGGACAAATGTAAACACAGCATATGATCATAAGAATATTTATACTTTATGTGATCTTAGTCCTCTATTTCGATATGTGAGTCAAGGTTTGGCTTTAAAAAGAGGACTTGGAAACGTAGATTATCTTTACAGCCTTACTTATATTCGAAAAATTAACATAACATACACTTAAGCCAAAAAGACGGCTTTTTGTGCGCTCTCATGTAAGTTAGAAATTTACTGACCACTCCTTTAACTCATGGCCTCCCCTATAAATGAATCATAGATCCTTTACTGATCAATCAATAAGAACCAATTTCAGTATCTAATGGCATCTGACTTAAAAATTACTTTTTATCGGGAAAATAGAAATTACAATAATTCTAAAGTGTAGAGTATTTAATATTCGTTATATGCTCCATTGTAGCTTTACTTCTACAATTAAACAAAAAAAAAAAAAAAAACGGCCAATTCCGTGAATGCGAGTGTTTTTTTTATTTCTAGGTAATAATCGCATACGGTCTGGTCTCTATGTCTTTTTCATACATTTTTTCCTGCTGACAGGGACACTGCAGATTTTTTTTAATTTTTATTTTATTTTTTTTGCAAAATGCAGCAAATATTGAAAACTTTAACACATCACACGATATTCATGTACTATATTCAATGCATGGGTGAGGTCAATAAACGAAAATACAACATCAACAATAAATAGCAACACCGCCCAGCAAAAATCTCAGTAATAGGTTCTCATTATTAATATTGAAAGAGCCATTTACATTATTGGTTTGAGTCTTATGAATTCAAGTAAAAAAAATCATAACATTTCGCTAAGAAGTGGGTTTTTTTTGTTATATGTGTAACTTTTAAGTTTATTTCAAGTAAATAGAAGGAAAATTTGGTATCAAATGAAAAGCATTTAAAGGACCTATCTTGTGGTATACCAAATAGGCGCAATAATGCTTTACTCAGAAAAAAAGTTAGTAGAAAAATTTTTAAACAGTTTTCAATCCCACTTTAATATTTTTGTACTGAGTGTTAGTAAAAAAAATTATTATTTAGCAAATCTTTTTGCTATTTACATTTTACAAATATCAGAATTTTTACAGAATATTTACAAATTTTTGTTGCTAATTTCAGAAATCATTTTAAAAATTTTTGAAAACCGATTTGCTAAAATTAGCAAAAAAAATTTACTAATTTTAAAAAAGTGGATATTGAGGGAAATGTTATTTCTAAATAAAACTAATACCTACAAACTTAACTTGCCTTAAAATGTTACATAGATTAAAAAAATAGATCGGAAGCGAAGATACCGACTCATGTCTAAAAGTAGGACATTCACTTAAAATAGCACTAAAAAGTTTTTTTTGGTTAAAAATCAGCCCTAAAAAAAGTAAAAAAAATTTACTAAAATATTTTTCAAAATTAAAATTACCAAATTAAAGCAAAATGATAAATTCGTTTATGTTTTTACAATTTTTAAGCCTTCGATTTTTTTTTTAATTTTGTCTAAAATATTTTTTGAAAAAATAAATAAAATAATTGTGCTGAGTTTAGCAAACAGATTTTAAATTCCGCTTTACAAGAAGGTTACTAAAATTTAGTAGCGGCAGCTAATTTTTTTTGCAAATTTCATTGTACTACACGTCAGCAGACATGTGTTGCTAAGATAAGAAAAAATTCCGTAATAACAGCAAAATTTTCCATATCTATTACAAAATTTTTTTTGGTGTGTGATGTTTGTTTATGTTATTTAGAAGAACAGATAAATTTCAGGAGGTTTTGTATGAGGTCGGTATGGGAAAGTCATGGGTGTAGCCTAATTGGTATATCGCACCCTAACTACAAAAGAGTCACAACTCAAAATTTTCCAAAATTGACTTTTTCCAGTACGCATTATTTAAAAAATTTATTTCCTATTACTATCTTCTACTTTTATGTTAATTGCGTTACTTCTGCATGATCGACTAAAAAGTGTCTCTCCTAAAAATTTTTAAATCTTCAATTGTGAATGTTTTATATTTATAGGTAATATGTCAATCAATATTTCCATAGAGGAAGAATAGTATAGAGGATGCAACGCCGTCAGCAGCCAAATAAAATTTTATACAGAATACAATGGTTCAGAAACTTTGAGAAAACAGGGGAAAATTGAGCAAATTTCCCTGATTTCTGCAAAAATTTGAGTAAATTTCCCTGTTTTTAAACCTTTTTTAAAAATCCAATTGGGAAAGTTGATAAAAACTAATTGGATTTGCAAAGAAATTCAATTGGAATCGCAAAAAATCCAATTTAAAAAGATGCTGAACCTTTGAAATCTGCACATACAAAACTAAGATAACGTTTTTTACGACGTGAGAGACACCGTCATGGTGTCATATTTCTCTTTTTTTAGTATTTTAGCTCTGTGTAATAATTTGAATTACAGATATATTTCCATACAAAAAATCCACGGACAGGTAAGTCTTTTTCCCTAGACATGAGTTTGGTCCGCTAAAAATACGTGTTCATTTTTTTCTTTTCGCCCTTATGGCATATCAAAATTTCATTTAAATTGACTGGAGACCCCGGACATACCTTCTTCAGGGATGGAAAACATGGTACAATTGTACTTTTTTGGTACATTTTTACCTTGGTTGGTACCGTGGTACTACCGCGGCTCATTTAGTACGATTTGAAATTTTTTCAAATTTTCAATTTATAACTTGATAAAACCACATAACAAAAAGTTGACTTTTTTAAAAGCAAAACCTGTTTTTATTTATTCAGCTTCTTTAGTAAAAATGGTCAGTTTTAAGTTGAACCGGCTCTAAATTGGTGTCACATCAAATGTACCAAATGTTTCCATACACATTGTACTAAAATATTCGGAAGTGGAAACATTGAACAGCTGATTTTAAATTACCTCTCAAAACAAAAAAAATAAGAAAAAAGTGTATTATTGTTAAAAAGCTATTAAATGCCTTTAAATTTTTTAATAGCAAATCCTGAAAAGGTTAACCATAAAAAAAGGTGTGACATAAAAATTAGAGTAAAATTTTACAAAGTTTTGTGGGAATTATACGACTACATAAAATTAACGATAAATTTTGTTTTACCCGGTCAATTTAAATTTTTTAAGTATTTTAAGTGTCTAAGCAAATCTGACTCAATACGATAAAATTGTTAAAAAAAAGCTGAAAAAATTTTGGTACCGTGAGGATCGAAAAAGTACAATTTGTTTGTCTGGTTGATACAATAACATAAAACATATTTTCCATCCCTGACCTTCTTTATAAGTTTAGCTCTCCGAATTCCAATGATTTGTTAAAAAAAAAATGTTTTTTATTTATTATACGGGTATGTTCTGGATTTAAATTTTAGGTGAAAATGATAAAATAATAATTTTTTTCTCAATTTCTTTTAGTTTCGTTAAAAATTGAAGTGAATTATTATTTTACAGAGGTCATTTAATGCAGTTAAGTTGAAATCAAATCAAATAAAACTTTGGAATATTGTGAAATATGTGCCATAAATTTAAATTTTACGCGGTTTTGAATTCCCGTTAATTCCAGAATATGCCTGTATAGTTATTTGTCTAATAGTTAAAATAAACAAGTGTTTTTTTTACAGTCTTTGTAGTTAATTTTTACGACATTTTCAAAAACGATATATCATTTATTTTTACGGATTTTGTAGTTTATTATACAAATAATCTACGGTTTTACCCCTCCGTTTTGTTCCCTAGACATAAGGTTGGTCAGCTAAAAAAAAAGTATTCATTATTTTCTTTTATTTTTTTTTGGCAGTTGAAAGAAATAAATTAAAGAAATGTCATTTGTTTTTACGGATTTATGGTTAGTTTGTAACAGTTAAAATAAATGGAAATCATTTATTATTTATGGATATCGTAAAATAATTTATTACAATCATATTTAAAAATAAACCAAAAGTTCTTTTGATTTAAATGAAACTGGTTTTTAAGTGATTTATTATTTAATTTAAATTACATTTTCAGTTAATTTAAACTACAAACTGTTCTGATCCATTCGGAGCTCTCAAAGTCGTTGTTTTGCTAGCAAGCGAAGGGGAAACTACGGTACTAAGTTCTCTGCAGCTTATTTTAAAATTTTAAACGCTGCGAGCAATTCCAAGCAGCGTTTAAAATTTTGTGTATTTCAGGATTAGACAACTAGGGGTTCTTCCACTACTAAATCGAGATCTAGTAGATTACTAACAGTTGTTAAAATGAAAATAATGTGATTGATTCAAATTTTATAGAGGTAATTTGTTATTAAAAACTTTTGCTGGGCAATAACTATGAATTTTGTTTCTTCTGAGCAACAGAGTTCTAAAAGAATTTGTTCCATAAATTTTTTAAAACAAAACAAAACATATTTTGTGATTACAAAAAAAAATTAATGAAAAAAAGTTTTTAAATTTGGGATCACTCATAATACAGGTTGGTTGAAAAGTTCCTGCGCTCGAAATGAAAGAATACTGTTTTTGTTACGAAATATAATTTTTTTATTCAATATAATCTCCTAGAAGCTCAATACACTTGTTCCAATGATCCTCCAATAACTTCATCCCATCCTTATAATTGGTTTTCCGGAAGCTCTGCAAAATAACCGTCTACGGCTGCTATGGCCTCTTCATTCGACGAAAAATACTTTCCACGAAGAAATTGTTTGAGATTTCTGAAGAGATAGTAGTCACTGGGAGCCAAATCTGGTAAATACGGTGGATGTTCAAGCAATTCGTACTTTAATTCTTTGAATTTAGCCATCGTCAAAACACTTTTGTGAGCAGGTGCATTGTCTTGATGAAAAATGATTTTTTTCTTTTTTAAACCAGGTCTTTTCTCACGAATTTTTTCATCCAGCTGACCTAAAAGCTGCAATAATATTCAGAGTTGATTGTTTTACCTTTCTGAAGATAATCAATCAACAAAATTCCTTTTGCATCCCAAAAAACTGATGCCATAAACTTCTTTGCTGATCGTTGTGACTTCACCTGCTTTGGAACGTTCTTGTTTCAATTTAGGATCTTGGTGGTAGATCCAAGTCTCATCCATAGTTATAAAACGACGAAAGAAGTCGGTTTTATTCGGCTTAAAACGCTCCAAATTACGCTGAGAAATTTGTTTTCGATCCAGTTTTTGTTGAATTATTAATGCGTGCGGCACTAACTTTCCAAACAGTTTTTTCATACGTAATTCTTCATGTAAAATATGGAGTACTCGTTCGTCTGAGATGCCTATGGCATTAGCAATTTCACGCTTAGTCAAACTTGGATCTTCACTAACCATATTATGTACCTGCTAAATGATTTCTGCTGTGGTTGCAGTTTTTGGTCGTCCTTCGCGTGGATCGTCTTTAAGGATGGTACGACCACGTTTAAATTCACCAGCCCAAAATTCAACGGTGCGTTTTGAAGGTGAGGACTCCTTATACACTTCTAACAATTGTTCATAAATTTTCTTTGCTTTTAAACCCATCAAAACAAAGAATCTAATGACTGCACGATATTCAATTTTTTCTATATTAAAAAAAATCAATGACACGTCAACTTCAAATGGCTTGTAAACAAAGAAAGAATTGACAGAATGACTTGCAAATTTGCATGTGTTCTCAGGACAGTTATACCAACTTGAGGAAAAAAAAGTTTGGGGCTAGCAGTGCCATCTCTTGGTGAGCGCAGGAACTTTTCAACCAACCTGTATAGAATAACAATATAGTTTTGTAAATATATATATATAAAAAAATAAAAATGGCTTGTTCTAAAAATCAATTGTGTATAAAAACTTTGGTATACCCTAAATAAGTCAAATTTTCTGAGAACTGATCTTTCAAATAAATTTATTTTTCTTTAATAAAATTGTGTGTTAGTAAATTTTTATTTTGTAATACATTCTAAAAGGAATTTAATTCTTATATCTCTGTTCCTTATATTGTATGTTTGACGATAGTCTACGGAATTTTTAATTATAATTATTAACAAAAAAAAAAAAAAAAAAATAAAAACACATTTTGAGGCAACATCAATCAAATCAAGTAATAAAAGTGTTTTTGGTATTATTTTTCTTTAATTTTTTTTTTTGGAAGACAAATTGTACACTTGGCCAATTGATTAGTCGATTATAATTATCGACTCTATGAGGAAATTATTGTAGCGATGATTTGTTTGACATTTTGAGGTTTGTATTCCAGTTAATACAAAAATGTTTTCCGTTTTGGCTTGTTGCATATGGAATAATACTCCACTCTACTGGTCGTCATTGCCAAACATTGTGTAAATAGTACATATTATGTATTGTGTATAAGATATGAAACAATTGACATCGCAAGATTGTTTTAGTTCATTTACTTTTTGTTTTTGTTTTGCGTGTCAACTGTTAATTTTTTCTTTTATTATAGATTGAAATGCATAATAAAGTTTAATTACATAGAAAATCGAATGAGTTTGTATGAAATATGAAGATGACATTGTGTCGCTGTGCTGACAAAAAAAAGTAACGTAATTTTAACCAGCCCTAAGAAATAGATTTATATTGACTTTTCGCTATATTTTTAAAAAAACATACAATAAATTTTAACAAATATTGTAACAAAATTCCAAATTTTGTGTTTATAAAAAAAATTATTTAAAAAACATTGCAAAGGTCCACATCAAACTTATTTTTAAAAATCTTCAAAAAAGAGATATCTTATTTTGTTAGCGCAGCGACACATTGTCTTTTTATTGCAAATAAGATTTCAGTATTTAATTGTATTAAAAATGAGCGTGTTCTATTTTTGTATTAAAATAATATGCATGCAGGTCATAAAAACAATTATCCTTTTCTAAGAATTGTATGAAAAACGAAAGAAATTAAGTGGAAAATTAAAAGGGAGTTACCATGAAAATCTTAATAAAAGATGTGTCAAGGATTTGAGGGTGCAACAGTTAAAAAGCGATTTTTTTGTATAAAAAAAAAACTTTTTGAAAAAACGATTTTGTTTTTTTAGTTAAAAGGAATCTTTTTAAAAAGAGATACTATTTGAAAAAAAATGTACTAAAGTATTTTAATACAACAGACTTTTCTAAACGAAAGGTACATTTTTTAAATAAAAGTTACTTTTGTAAAAAAAAAGTTACTTTTGTAAACAAAAAGTTATTTTTTAATAAATGTATTTTTTTTTATAAAAGGTACTTTTTTAATCAAAAGGTACTTTTTAAGCGTAAGGTACTTTACTAAACAAAAGTTACTTTTTAAACAAAAGGTAGTTTTTTAAACAAAAGGAACTTTTTAAACAAAAGGTTCTTTTTTAAACAAAAGGTACTTTTTTTAAACAACAGGTACTTTTTTAAACAAAAGGTACTTTTTTAAACAAAAATTACTTTTTTGAACAAAAGGTACCATGTGAAACAAAAGGTACTTTTAACATTAAAAGTACCACGTGAAACAAAAGGTACTTTTGAACAAATGGTACTTTTTTGAACAAAAAGTACTTTTTTAAACAAAAACTACTTTTTTAAACAAAATATGTTTTTTTTTAAAAAAATGGAACTTTTTTTAACAAAAAGGTACATTTTAAACAAAGAGTACTTTTTCAAAAAATAAGGTTCTATTATCCAAAAATATATACTTTTTTATACAAAAATGAATTTTTTAAACAAAAGGTACTTTTTTTATAAAGAGGTCCTTTTTTATAAAAAGGTTTTTTTTTAAACAGAAAACTCTTTTTTAAACAAAAAGATCATATTTTTAAATAATATGTACTTTTTTAAACAAAAGATATTCTTTCAAACCAAAAGGTACTATTTTTAACCAATTGGTACTTTTTTAAACCAGAGGTATTTTTTTTAACAAAAAGTACTTTTTTAAACTTATTGGTTAGAAGCCATTCATATTTAGACCAACCTCCCACAGAAAGAAAATAAACAATTGTTTAGTGTTAAAAAAAAAACAAATTTAGTTGGTTTAAAAAAACAATAGGTTTGTTGAACGAAGTTTTTCTCTCTGTAGTGTGATTAGAATCAAGTGAAAAATACCATAATTCAAATTAGAATTGAAATCAAACTTTGTTCTTCTTCTTTTTCATTTAAATGTGTTACTGCTTATTTTTAAAATGCGAATATAAAACTTAAATTTTTTTAAAATATTTCTTTAAATACGAAAAATTATATTTTATTTACAATTATATTTACTTTAATGAGAACAATAATTTAATTAAAAATGTTTGGTAAAAATGTATGATTTCAATTTAAATAAGACATAAAAATTAATTTAATTACGCTAAATGCATAAGAATGAATCTGATAATCAAATTAGAATGCTAAAACGCTTCTAATACAATGGGAAAAAAACTTTTTTAAACTTTGGTTTTGCTAGTACATATGTATTAATACATACATTAAGGTGACAGCTGTTTAATGAAATTTCTAGATCTTCACTTCCCAATTTTTTTGCATTTTATCCCAATTGTATATAGCGAAAATTTGCACGAAATTGGACGAATTTTAAATCGCGACACACTGGGATCAAACTTAAGGGTTTTTGGAAAATTAAAATCTAACTTAAGGCAGATTGGGCACACTTTTTGCGATGCACTGTACTTTTTAACTAATAATCACTTTTATATTGAAGATCTACATATCATTACGTTAATTTTTATGAATTTATTCTAATTACATAAACAAGTTTTCTATTATTTCTTTAATGATTTTTAAAGCAACCCAAATCGGCAAAACTGTCCCAAAGTAGGGAGAGTTTTGCCGATAAAACTGCATACAATTTAACCAAAAAAATACACTTGTTAGTGCAGAAAAGTTAAAATATTTATTTTTTAATGAAAATAATTATTCAGAATAAATTTTTTAAACTATTTTTATAAAAAAATATTTAGGATATTAAGGAAATAAGTAAAACCAAGATTTTAGGAAAATTTGGAAACTTCAGGGGTTTTAAAAAGTGTTCGTTTTGGCCCAATTTTTCTTATAGTCTTTCGAGGTCAAACATACAAAAGTAGGAGGCGTGTGTTTAGAAAATTGAAAAATAGATGCCACCCTAATGTACATGTTAAACTAAAGTTAAATAGAACATTTTTTGATGATGTTAAAAAAAGAGCTGCTTGTTGTAAGCAGAAAACATTTATGATACAGAAAACATAGACATGGGCAAAAAAACTTATAAAAAGGGTAAAATCAAAATTTGCTCTTTCAACGTATTAACATGCAACATGTTAACAACAAAATTATATTTCTTACAAGGAAAATAATACAAAAAACGTTGAAACAAATATTTTTTTTCAGGACAACAGTTTCATGTTTAGGTTTAAAAAGGGGGTCTCCGATTTTTTTTCATTAAGTTCCTTAATAAAATTTTACTGTCTACGTCACTGTTTTCTTTTTTGTAAATGCATGTTATAGACAGTTTTATGAATTATATTACAGCATATTACATTTTATTTTTTTATTCATACATACATTAATATCGCTGGTCATAAGTTGATGTCATATAACTGGCAATTTTTTACAACTTCTCTTTTCATCATTCCAAGCTTACTTGATGAGCTTCTAACAAGTTTTCTAAAAATTATCCATTATGAGACATCAACTTATGGCCTTCGCTATTTCATGTATTTCTTTTTAAATTTCTTGCCTTTTAGAGAAATAAAAAACAACATTTTACAAATAAAATGTTTCAAAAGCTACTTTTTTTCTTAATAATTTCTTCAGTATGTGTTTTTTACACAAAATAAATGAATGAAAAAATGAATGAATGAGTTTTTCGTTTTTTTTTTGTTAACATCAACATAATTTTAAAATTATAAATAGTTCAACAATTTTAGTTTTTTCTTTTGTTTTTCAGATATTTTGGAAATTTTTCAACAATTTTTTAATATAGTGCTTTCATCAAAATTTATTGCTTTAAAATGGATACAAACTCAGTAAGCCCATTACCCGATGCTCCACTGGCCATGATGGAAAATGAGAAAACTCCACCGGGAACACCATCGGCCAATGATATGCCCCCACCGCCAGATGAAAAGTAAGTACAACTACACATATTTATTAAATTTGTGAATTTCTTTATTTATAGGAACACTAAAATTGTAAAGTACATTGAGAGAATTAGTTGTAGATAATAATAATTTTTTGCAAATCAATCGTTTCGCTGGAACTCATCCCTAGAGAATTTTCATTAGATTAATGCAATTTTTTTATACAACTTTATGCACCATGAAAGGTGATTTTTTGTCCTATACCCCCTTTATAAAGAAAGCAACCCATTAATTAGTAGAAACAATTTCCGGAAAAAGGCAAATTTAACTGATTTCCTGTACTTAAATAAACAGAGATTTTTTTTGAAAGATTTTATTTTAATAGAATTTCTGTTAAATTAATTGACTTTTCAGTTATTTCTACTGTTGTTTTATTTTCTTACACTCAGAAAAAAAGTTGGTAAAAAAATTTGTAAACGTTTTTTTTTTATTATTTTTGTACTAATTTTTAGCAAAAAAAGATATTAATTAATCAATTATTTTTATATTGACATTTTACAAATTACACAATTTTGACAGAATATTTACAAATTTTTTTTGCTAAAATTAGCAAAAAAAAAAATTTGCTAATTTTACACTTTTTTTAAAATAGTAAATATTATTGATATTGACTTTTATTTCTAATAACACTGTCCAACAAATTAAGACTTTTTGAATGGAACAGAATAGCGACCCCATAATTCTGAAAGGGTATGTTGAGTAGATCATTTTTGTAGAACAAACTTATGGTCCAGCACGTCTGATTTTTTTTTTACAGTGGGTCAAAGTTTTCATTTTTTGGTCGAAGGGAGCATTATACTATATGAAAAAAATGCTGTAAGTTAATGTCTGAGAAAATTTTTAACCCTCGAACTGGTCTCTTTATGGGTCAATTTGACCCTTTTTTTCGAGAAAATCAAAAAATATCCTTTAAAAAAGGACATTTTAGGATTAAAATATTCTACGAAAATGTTTGCCGGAAAATTTCAGTGGGGGTCACCAAAGACACCATTGTTGTAAATAAAGCTCTTTACGATTAATTGGCAAAATTACACGCCAACCTCCCATAAAGAGACCAGTTAGAGGGTTAAGATCTTCCACAAAAATAATCCTCATACAATTCCACAATACAACTCTGACCATAAGAATTCTCTCAGACATTAACTTACAGCATTTTTTTCATATAGTATAATGCTCCCTTCGACCGAAAAATGAAAACTTTGACCCACTGTAAAAAAATACTCAGACGTGCTGGACCATAAGTTTGTTCTACAAAAATGATACCCTTTCAGAATTATAGGGTCGCTATTCTGTTCCAAAAATGCTGTTGGACAGTGTAATTAAAGCTTATATTTACAAGCTTAAAATGCTACATCAAAAGGGGATCGGAAGTGAAGATACCAACTCATGTCCAAAAATAGGACAACCACTTAAAATAGCACTAAAAGGTTCCAAAAATTTTGAAAAATTTGATTTTAAAATTCAAAAATTTTACTCCAAAAATTTTTTTCAATACAAAAAAAAAAAAATGATAACAAAATGATAAATTCGTTTAGTTTATTATTATTTTTATTTTTATCTAAAAGATTTTTTGAAAAAAAAATTAAAATAAAAAAAATGTTGCGCGACAAATAAAAAAAAAAAATTTTTGTAATTTTTTTTTTCGTAAGGAAATTTCAACAAAAATAAGCAGTGCAAAATATAATTCGGTTAATTTGTGAATTTTAATAATTTTTCTTATAAATTCAAATTTAAATATATTTTACAATTTATTGAGTTTAGTTCACTATAATTTATCAACAAATTTTTCTTAATTATTTAATTTAAATAAAATTTGTACAGAATTTTACCAATGTTTAGTAGCAGGTATTAACTTTCCTGCTATTTCCATTTCACTAATATTAAGTAAAATTTGTTGCTAATTTTAGCAGATCGATTTTGAATTGTAGTTTACAGCGATTTACTGAAATTTAGTAGCGCTTACTAATTTCTTATACTAATTTTATTGTACTAATATTAGTAATATTTAATAAATTTTTTTACTGGTTTTAGGAAACCGATTTTAAATTCCACTACAAAAAGTTTACTAAAATTTAGTAGCGGCTACTAATTTTTTCTACTAATTTCATTGTAAGACACGTCAGCAGACATGTGTTGCTAAGATTAGCAAAATATACCGCTGGGCTCAAATAAGCAAAATTTTCCGTAATAACAGCAAAATTTTCAGTTGCCATTACAGACTTTTTTTGATGAGTGTAGTGTTGCCATTTAATATTTATATAATTTCCTTTAATATTTATATAATTTCCTTTAAAGCCTGTGGTCATTTAACCTAAATTTACAATTTCGTTTCTCCTAAATAATAACAATTTCTTTAATTTTATTTTAAATAAATAAATTGTTAAATGAATATAAGTAGCGGTGATTGTGCGATGTCTGAGATTTTAAAGATATAATGATGACAAAATAATTTATGACAATAAAATTTTTGTTTGTTTGTTTTTGTTTATTAAGATGATAAACAAATTTGCACCTAAAATGCAGTAAATCTTATCTATATGTATATATTAGTATGTCCCTTGTATTACGAATGGTTGATTTTAATTCATGAATTGCATATTTTTATTTTTTTGAAAAACGTTAACCAGTGCTAAATCATTTTTATTAAAAATTTTTTTAGATATTATTTATTTTTCTATAAATAATTTTTTAAAATATGGAAATTTCAATATCTATTTTTATATTATAATAGTAATAATTAAAGAAAAAAGCAAGAAAAATGATAATATGTGTTTTGTGCGTGGAGCGTTTAGTTTATTTTGTCCAAACCTGCAATAAATCCCAGCAAAAATAAATGGAAGTGATTCTTAAGGAGTTAACTTTTCATTGATTCCAAAGTATCGTTTAGTTCTGATTTTCCTCTTCCAAGGCAGTTCTTTTTCACAACTTCCAAAAATTTGATTTTTTAAAGAAATTTAAAACTTTTTGTATCTATGACGGGTAACTTATTTTAAAAGCAACCAAAGTTAAACATTAATCATAGATATTTCTCTATAAATTTGACATTTGTAACTGTGGTTTAAGTTTAAGTGATTTGTTTCAATATTAAACTTACAATTTACCAGATTTTAAATATTTAATATCGTAGTTATTAGTGCTTTAAAAAGTAAAAAAATTTCTTGTAGTAAAAATTGCAAGAACTTAGTATAAAGTAATTTAATAAATAATGCCCGATTACTGAATGTCCCGTTATAATTTAACCATCAGTCAAACTCAAACTTTATATGGGAAACAACAACAAATGTGTCATTCAAATTTCCAGGTAGAACTCTAAGGCGAGTTTGTGAAAATGAGGCTAAGGCCCGATTCTGATGTCCTGTTTAAATCTAAATTACAAATTCAAAATTCAAAACCAGAAGAAGGGCAATGAAAAATAGAATCATAAAAGAAAACTTCCACCCTATAACACCTCTATATAAAAATCATTGTTTCCGATCCAAATCCTGAACAAGTGTTCCACTTGATATAAATTTTTATTTTATGTAATCTGACCCATATAGGGTTAATGTTTCGACTTGCTGCCAAAAAAAGACAGTTACTAGAAAACTTATACACCCAGACAACAGATGTGTGCTAACAATCGAATTGGTTGCCAATCATATGTTTTAGTTGCAGCAACCAAATTTTCAGTTGTGATTTTTGAATTGTTATGTATTGAAGTAATCAAAATTCTGTTGTGACAGTCAAATTATTTTTGCCTTAATTGATTTTCTGTTGTTACAAATAAAAAATTCTGTTACCACAACAGAATCATAAAATTAGCTACACTCACCAAAAAAGTCTGTAATGGCAACTGAAAATTTTGCTTTTATTACGGGAAATTTAGCTAATTTGTGCAAAGCGGTATTTTTTGCTAATCTTAGCAACACATGTAGTACAATGAAATTACCCAGCAAAACCACACATTACCAAATAATGTGTAAAGTAATGTGTAGCCATAGAGGCTCATGGATTACTTTACACCTTACTTCACTGATGAATTTTACAGGCGATGAGCCTCTAAGTAATGTATATACTCATTTAGAGGTGATAATGTAAGGAGTTACATATATGGTTACGAGAATGGAAAAAGTAATGTGTCTAAAAATAGATTTTTAAAAAAGAGCAATTTTTATTAAAAAAATGATTACAAATATTTTCAACGTTATTAAAAATAATGTGGTCATAATGGGAATCGAACCAGGGAACTCTGGTTGCCGCTACTAAATATTACACTCACCAAAAAAAGTCTGTAATGGCAACTGAAAATTTTGCTGTTATTACGGGAAATTCTGCTAATTTGAGCCCAGCGGTATTTTTTGCTAATCTTAGCAACACATGTCTGCTGACGTGTAGTACAATGAAATTAGTAGCCGCTACTAAATTTTAGTATACTTTTAGTAAAGTGGAATTAAAAATCTGTTTGCTAAAATCAGCAAAAAAAAATTACTAAATATTATTAATATTAGTAAAAAGCTTTGAATTTATTTTTCTTATCGAGCTTCAAAAATTTTGATTATATTTTTTAAAAAACGAATTAATCATTTTGTTTTAATTTGGTAATTTCTGTTTTGAAAAATATTTTGGTAAATTTTTTTTTTTTACTTCTAAGGTTAAATTTTAATTGTTTTTGGGGCGGATTTTTAGAACTAAAATACCTTTTTAGTGTTATTTTAAATGGATGTCCTCTTTTTAGACATGAGTCGGTATCTTCACTTCCGATCCCTTTTTTAATATATGTAACATTTTAAGGAAATTTAAGTTTGTAGGTGTAAGTTTTAATTAGAAATAACATTTCCTTCAGTATCCACTTTTTTAAAATTAGTAATATTTTTTGCTAATTTTAGCAAATCGGTTTTCAAAAATTTGTAAAATGATTTCTGAAATTAGCAATAAAAATTTGTAAATATTCTGTAAAAATTCTGTAATTTGTAAAATGTAAATAGCAAAAAGATTTGCTAAATAATAATTTTTTACTAAAAATTAGTACAAAAATAGTAGAGTGCGATTGAAAACTGTTTACAAATTATTCTACTAACTTTTTTCTGAGTGTAGTAAACTTTTTGCAAACTGAAATTTAAAACCGGTTTGCTAAAATTAAGAAAAAAGTTACTAAATATTATTTATATTAGTACCATCAAATTAGTATAAAAAAATTAGTAAGCCCTATTAAATTTTAGTAAATTGCTGTAAACTCAATGAATTGTAAAATATTGCAAAATTTTAATTTATAAAAAAAAATTATTAAAATGCCTAAATTAACTCAATTAATTTTAGATACACTTGTTACACTTTAAAGCTGCTAATTTCTTTTGAAATTGCCTTACGAATTCGAATATACAAATTTATATTTTATTTGTCAGAAAACATTTTTTTATTTTATTTATTTTTTTTCAAAAAAAAATTTAGACAAAATGAAAATAAAATCAAAGGCGTCAAAAATAGTAAAAACAAACGAATTTATCATTTTCTTTTAATTTGGATATTTTTGTTTTTTGGATTTAAAGGTCAAATAAAATTTTAATTATTAGAAAAAAAATTTGATTAAAAATCCACTTTTTTAAAATTAGTAATTTTGTTTTTCAAAAATTTGTAAAATGAATTCTGAAGTTAACAACAAAATTTTGTAAATATTATCTAAAAATTCTGTAATTTGTAACATGTAAATAGCAAAAAAATTTACTTAATAATAATATTTTTTTTTTTCAAAAATAGTAAAAACAAACGAATTTATCATTTTCTTTTAATTTGGATATTTTTGTTTTTTGGATTTAAAGGTCAAATAAAATTTTAATTATTAGAAATAAAATTTGATTAAAAATCCACTTTTTTAAAATTAGTAATTTTGTTTTTCAAAAATTTGTAAAATGAATTCTGAAGTTAACAACAAAATTTTGTAAATATTATCTAAAAATTCTGTAATTTGTAACATGTAAATAGCAAAAAAATTTACTTAATAATAATATTTTTTTTTTTGGTAAAAATCAATACAAAATTAGTAAAGTGGGATTGAAAACTGTTAACAATTTTTTTCTAACTTTTGCTGAGTGTAAAAATTCGGTTGTGAACAAAAAATCCGTTTTCTCTGTGTAGAATAATTTATTTGAGGCGAACTTTCAGATTTTAATTAAATTTGGATATATGAAAGAAAGGTACGAAACTAATAAACAATTTTTTATCGGCTTAATATCACTGTTAAGGATTAAAAACTAACCCCAGTTTTTTTGGGGGCCTTTTTCACCTATGTTAAATATAAACTATACAAAAATGTATATCAACTAAAAGGTCTATCAAACAGTATATAAAAAAATATTTAAATATTTATTTGTTTTGCCCAGGGATGTTGCATCATTAGCTTTACTAATTACCCGTAGAGGACGCTTAAATCTAATTTAATCCCAACAACTATATGAAATCTGTCTTTATCTTTTTAGAAAAATTAAAATTGCTTCAAAAAATGAAATTTAAGGGACATCCTAAGATACATGTTATTATCCAACAAAGACAAAAGGAAGTTCATTTTAAATTATGTATAAACAAAATTTTAAAATTACAAAATAATCTTGATAAAAACTTGGAAGTGTTGTCATTCTTATCACGGCAAATAAAAAATTTAAGAAAACATTTTACTAAATCTAAGGACAGGTTTTTTTTTTTTTAAAGAAGCAACACAGGAAATTTTTTCTACATACTAATGTGTTGCTTTCTTTGAAAAGGGGATAGAGGTGAAATGAAAGGTGGTGAGAGATGAAGGGCTTCAAATATGGCAACACTGTATTTGCGAAAGATATGTAATCTTAGATCAGTTGCTGCTCTTCATATAAGGAAGAGCTGGCAAACTTGTTGAAGCTTTGTAAATCGCAGCCCTTTTATATTTTTTTACTTCGCCTTGTGAACACCGAAGCTGGAATTTACACACAAAAAATTAAATCAAGCAGAAACAATATTAAATTAAATAGCAACAAGTTAGAAATCAAACTAAGTTTGTATTTTTTTAATTTAAATATATTTCTACTTATTTTTAAAATGCGAAATGAAAATCTAAAATGTTAACTTATTTATTTAAATATGAAATATTTAATTTTAACTAATAAAAATCATACTTAGTTTAAACAAATAAAATGTTAATTTAAATATGATATCATATGTATGATTTTTTGTTTTCATTTTTTATTCAAAAACTTTAACATTTGAGGTTTATTTTTGATACTAAAAATACTAACCTTAAAACTAAAAATAAAATTAGATTAATTAAGTTTCATACACAAAAATACTCATTAATTTATTTCGTGTTCAATTACTCGCTATAATAACTTTTTATATAGCTGTGAATTTTTATCGACAACAAAAAAATAATCATAAAATGTCACATTTCATTTCCAGCACATACACATACAAATATCCTTCCGTCTTCAAAATACTATTTATACGATTATAACCTGTTAGTGGCCTTCTCCTTGTTGCTTTTAAGGATTATAATAAAAATTGATTTTAAATAAATTTTGTTGTTTGCTTAGCATTTTATCGTAACACACCTGCATATTTGAAGAAAAAGAAATTCTTAAATAAACTAAAGCAAAACCACTACGTAGCCAACGACCCACAAAACTTAATAATATTGAGGGCAACTCATTACTTTGGCACGCGATAAACTGTTGAATCCGGCCGGTAATATAAAGGCAGCAAAAGGAAGTGTTGAGAAACTTAAACATATTTAATACAACATACTAACATTAACATTAAGTTTAAATAGTGAAACCAACAAACAACCCCCCCCCCCCCTAAAAGGATTGAAATACAGAAAGTAGTATTTGGTTGCAGGTGTCTGGGGGGTAGAAAGATTAGTAGGAGAAATTTAAAAAATATGATTTCTAATATTTAAAAAAAATAATTATTTATTAAGTTTGGGGTAAAAGATTTTTTTTTTTGGTTTTCAATTAAGAATTTGACAAGATATAATTGAATAATTGATATTAAAAGTTTTTATAAATTTTTTCGATTATGATTATCTTTTAGACTGCTTTTAACTCTCAAACCATCCTACACAGACATAATTTTCTTGGACGAGTTTTAATGAAATTGTTCAGCAATTTAATGAGGTTTTTTCTGCAAGGTGAACCAAAAAAAATATTAAATTTATTGGTAAAGCTTTATAATTTTAATGAAACCAGCTTTTATGAAAAACTACATTAATATAATGAAACATTTTCGGGTACAAGTTTAATTGATTTAATACAAAAATTTATTAATATTATGCAGATAATGCTCCTACAGGTTGGTTGAAAAGTTCCTGCGCTCGAAATGAAAGAATACTGTTTTTGCTACGAAATATATTTTTTTATTCAATATAATCTCCTAGAAGCTCAATAAACTTGTTCCAATGATCTTCCAATAACTTTATCCCATCCTTATAATGGTTTTCCGGAAGCTCTGCAAAATAACCGTCTACGGCTGCTATGGCCTCTTCATTCGACGAAAAATGCTTTCCACGAAGGAATTGTTTGAGATTTCTGAAGAGATTGTAGTCACTGGGAGCCAAATCTGGTGAATACGGTGGATGTTCAAGCAATTCGTACTTTAATTCTTTGAATTTAGCCATCGTCAAAACACTTTTGTGAGCAATGCACCTGCTCTTGATGAAAAATGATATTTTTCTTCTTTAAAACAGCTCTTTTCTCAAGAATTTTTTCATCCAGCTTATCCAAAAGGCTGCAATAATATTCAGAGTTGATTGTTTTACCTATCTGAAGATGATCAATCAACAAAATTCCTTTTGCATCCCAAAAAACTGATGCCATAACCTTCTTTGCTGATCGTTGTGACTTCACCTGCTTTGGAGCTGAACAACCAGCTTCAGTCAACTGTAAACGTTCTTGTTTCAATTTAGGATCATGGTGGTAGATCCAAGTCTCATCCATAGTTATAAAACGACGCAAGAAGTCGGTTTTAAAATGCTCCAAATTACGCTGAGAAATTTGTTTTCGATCCAGTTTTTGTTGAATTGTTAATGTGTGCGGCACTAACTTTCTAAACAGTTTTTTCATACGTAATTCTTTATGTAAAATATGGAGTAATCGTTCGTCTGAGATGCCTATGGCATTAGCAATTTCACGCTTAGTCAAACTTGGATCTTCACTAACCATATTATGTACCTGCTCATGATTTCTGCTGTGATTGCAGTTTTTGGTCGTCCTTCGCGTGGATCGTCTTCAAGGCTGGTACGACAACGTTTAAATTCACCAGGCCAAAATTCAACGGTGCGTTTTGAAGGTGAGGAATCCTTATACACTTCTAACAATTGTTCCATCTCTTGGTGAGCGCAGGAACTTTTCATATAGCATGTTTAAGTAAGAAAACTAAACAATAATTTGTCTTACAAAATTTCATTTAATTACATTCACTAATAAAACTAGAGCCTCAAAAATGTTTGCTAAATCTACTAAAAATTAGTTAAAAATAATGACCTTACCGAAAAAACCATTTAAATAACCAGTTTTTTGCGATAAATATTAGAAAGATAATAACAGCAAAAATATAACGAAATTTTTTAAATATTTAAATTAAATTTTAGTTAATTAAAAATAAAAATTTATCTTGCAAAAATTAGCAAAAAGAATTTTTGAATATTACACTCTCCAAAAAAAAGTCTGTAATGGCAACTGAAAATTTTGCTGTTACGGAAAATTTTGCTAATTTTTATAATATTAGCGACACATGTCTGCTGACGTGTAGTACAATTAAATTTGTAGAAAAATTAGCTGCCGCTACTAAATTTTAGTAAAGTGCAATTTAAAATCTGTTTGTTAAAATCAGCAAAAAAAAATACTTATCATTATTAATATTAGTACAAAATTTTTTTTTAATTTATGTTATTTTTTCAAAAAATATCTAAGACCAAATTAAAAAGAATCAAAGGCTTAATTGTAAAAATAAACAAATTTATCATTTTGTTTTAATTTCTGTTTTGAACAATTTTTTAGTAATTTTTTTACATTTAAGGTCAAATTTTAACTGCTTTTAGGGCTGATTTTTTAAACTAAAAAATCTTTTTAGTGCTATTTTAAGTGGATGTAGTATTTTTAGACATGAATCGGTATATTAACTTCCGATCCATTTTTTTTAATCTATGTAATATTTTAAGGCAATTAAATTTTGTGTGTGTAAGTTTTAATTAGAAATAACATTTCCTTTAATATCCACTTTTTTTAAAATTAGTAATTATTTTTGCTAATTTTAGCAAATCGATTTTCAAAAAAAAAAAAAAAATGATTTCTGAAATTAGCAACAAAAATTTGTAAATATTCTGTAAAAATTCTGTAATTTGTAAAATGTAAACAGCAAAAAGATTTGCAAAATAAAAATTTGTTTACTAAAAATCAGTACAAAAATAGTAAGATGGGATCGAAAAATGTTTACACATTTTTTACTAACTTTTTTTTCTGAGTTTAAACTTGTAAAATGTTGATTTTTTTATCAATTAATTTTCTGAATAAATTTTGAGCATTTTACACAAGAGACCACCACTAGTACCAATATTTTAGTTTCCAATGTCTTGCCGCTAAAACGTATTGTGAATGAGCCTTGTTGGCATCTTGTGTCATTTGGTTGAAACGTAAACAAAAATACTAAACATTGCCTCGATTATGTCGAATTTCGTACCAGTTAAAGTGTTTTTGCAGGGCGTTCGTCTTCATTACTTTAATATGAAGAAAAGTGCGGCTGATGGTCATCGAAACTTAGCGGAAATTTATGGCGAGCACGCTCTATCTGAACAATCGTATCGTAAGCGGTCGCTTTAAAAGTTGTGATTTTGAGCTCGAAGACAGGGAAAAAGCTTATATACGAAGAATTGGAATCATTGCCCCTGTGGACAAATGCCAAACGCTTCAGTAATTATCTGAATCATTGGGAGTTGATGAGCCAACACACGCCTAAAAGCCATTGGATTGATTCAAAAGCAAGGAAACTGGGTGCCATTCGAGTTGAAGTCGTTAGACGTCAAAAGGCGATTTTTCGCTTGGCAACAGCAACTCGAACGCCAAAAAGCAAGGAAATTTTTGCATCGTATTGTGACTAGCGATTAAAAGTGGAGCCATTACGTTAACTCCAAGCGCAAAAAGTCATGGGTCGAGTATCTGTATTTGGTTGCACCAGCGCGGTGTGATCTACTACGAACTGTTGAAACCAATGAAACGATCTCGGCAACATATATTTGTAAATATTTTGTAAAACTTTTGTAATTTGTAAAATGTAAATAGCAAAACAATTTACTAAATAATATTTAGTTTTTATTAAAAATCAGTACAAAAATTTTAAATTGGGATTAAAAACCGTTTACAAATTTTTCCACAAACTTTTTTTTCTGAGTATATTTAATATAACCAAATCACGTTACCCCGTGATCACGGGGTAACGCTATCGGACTCAACTCATGCGTTTGAGCCGCGCACTAAAGCTAAAACGACCTGAATACGAAGAACTTTACGACAAAGTGATTTTGCAGCATGATAACTCTCGGCCACATGTTACAAGACCGGTCAAGACCTACTTGGAAACGCTGAAATGGGAAGTCCTCCTACTCCACCCGCCGTATTATTCAGATATCGGCCCTTTCAAGTACTATTTGTTCCGGTCGATAACATATGGCCTCTCCCAGCACAAGTTCACTTTATATGAACAATGCAAAAAATGGGTAGATGATTGTATTGCCTCAAAAGACGAGTCGTTCTTTGGAGCCGGTATCCGAAAATTACCAGAAATATGGGCCAGAGATGGACAATACTTTGAATAATATATTTGTAACTATGCACAATAAATCCGTAAAATTTGAAAAAAAAACGCCCATTAAAAGTCCAGTAGCTGACTTTAAATACACTAGGCAACAGCCATTTTGTTATTTGGTTCTAGCATACTTTTTCTCATGGATTTGGACCTACTGAACACGAAAATGAATTTTAAAAATTTTTCTGTCGATTGGTTTGCGAGATACAAATTTTTTAATTTTTTTTTTTAATTTTTGGAGGTACACTTACTATTTTGAGCATATCTTTAGTCTTCTTTGACCTATTTTATCCTACTACTACTCAAATTAAAGACAATTGAGCCGTCTACAACTTATTCTCAGAAAATTTTCAAATCGGGTTAGTAGTTTTGATGTTGGCGGCTTAAAAAGGTTAAAAAACTGCGTTTTTTTAGTGAAAATGTGGCTGAAAAATTCATATAAAAATTCATATAAAAATTCATATAAAATGTAAAACGCGATGTTAACAGCGATTTTAATTTTTTTACGTATAGCTGACACTTTTCCAAAGAAAATAAGCCCTTACTTAACAAAATCTGATGACAAATGGCCGACTTATTATTTTTTTGGTAAACGACCGAAATTCCGCTATTTCACGATTTTTTGATTTTCATTATTTGCACAGCTTACCTACCCAACGCAAACGAATAAATACATTTGAACTTAATTTAAAATAAACAAAGTAGTCTTCGTATATTTTTTTTTAATTTATTTACAGCACTACATGCTCATACATATTTAAACATAAGGAGACACGGTTATCAATTGCATTTCAAAACTGTCTGTGAAAGTGTAAAGAAGTTAATATTTAGAAAACGCAAGGAAGACAATGAGTAAAAGACTACGTGTGTTCGAGTGTTTGAACGATCCAGACAATTTCTGCAATGTTTGTGGCCAGTTTATAAAAAAAAATCACGCACACAAGTTTACTCCAGCAGTACAATTGCACTATTTGAATTATTTTGGTATTTCACCAAATATCACAGAACCATGGACACCTAAGTCGCTGTGTGATCTTTGCTATATAATCTTAACCAACTGGGCAGCTGGCGGAAGGTAAGAATTTTTATTTAAACACATTATACATAGCGAATATAGTAATTTATTTTAATTTTAGCCGCCATATGAAATTCGATACACCAATGATGTGGAAAAAGCCGCTATGCCATTCCACAGACTGTTATTTTTGCCTCACCACAAACAGTGGGGTAGGAAGATTTTTTAAATGGAACTACGCTCAAGTGGGATCGTTTGCGCTTCCAGTACCACATTCGCATGATGTGCCATATCCAGTGTGCCCTGGTGCATCTCTTCAAAAAGCAGAATCGTCAGAAGAAGAGTCTGAGTCAAATGCAAGCGAATTTGAGCCGGGTGCAAAGCGAAAATTACTGTCACAGGCCGAACTAAACGATTGGGTGCGCGATTTTGGTCTCACTAAGGAGAAATCCGAACTTTTTGCGTCTCGGATGATACAGTGTGGATTTGCGGCTTCAGAAGTGAAAGTATCAGCGTACAGAAACCGTCACAAGGAGTATGCAAAATTTTATACAAAGAAAGACCAAATATGTTTTTGCAGCGACATTTCAGGCTTGTTCCAAGAGCTTCACCAAATTCACAACCCCAACGAATGGAGGTTGTTTATTGACAGCAACAAAGAGAGCTTGAAGGCAGTTCTCTTACATAATGGGAATGAAAAGCCATCTGTTCCTATTGCTCATGCGGTTCATTCAAAGGAGAACTATGAAACTATGGACATTTTGCTGAAATGCATAGAGTATAGGAAATACAATTGGAAAATATGCGCCGACCTTAAAGTTGTGGCCATTCTGTGTGGACTCCAAGGAGGCTATACGCGACATTGCTGTTTTCTGTGCCTTTGGAATAGCCGCGCTGATGATCAGCATTATATAAAAAAAAAATGGCCGGTACGAACGAAACCTGTAGTTGGAGAAGCGAATGTTCAGCGCAAACCACTAATAGAGAACCGTGAAAATATAATACTTCCGCCGCTGCACATAAAATTGGGTTTGATTAAAAATTTTGCCAAAAAATTAGACAAAGAAGGTGAAGCTTTTGCCTATTTACGGTCAATTTTCCCTTACCTTTCGCTGGCAAAAATTAAAGAAGGAGTCTTCGCAGGACCCGAGATAAAAAAAATGTTGAAAGATGAAAAATTCCCAAAGCTGTTATCACCCATCGAAGCCGCAGCATGGAATTCCTTCAGGCTTGTTGTGGAAAACTTTTTAGGAAACAACAAAAGCCCGAATTATAAGGACATAGTTGAGGATCTGGTAAAGAACTATGAAGCCATGGGAGTGCACATGTCACTTAAAATACACTTTCTGGATTCTCATTTGGATTTTTTCCCTGAGAATTTAGGAGACGTGAGCGACGAACACGGCGAGCGCTTTCATCAGGAATTGAAGGCTATGGAACGACGCTATCAGGGCAACTATGACACGGCTATGATGGGTGACTATATTTGGACCCTAATACGTGAGACCGATTGCAGCGAATACAAAAAACAAAGAAGAAGTCAGCAGTTTTTCCACATGGCATAAAATGTACACTTATATCTTTGTTTTTACTCATTTTTTTGTGCGTTGATTTGCTTAATTTAATTAGTTAGTTTAATTTCGTTAGTTTAGCTAATTGTGCGATACATTGAGCATGTAGTGCTGTAAATAAATTAAAAAATAATATACGAAGACTAATTTGTTTATTTTAAATTAAGTTCAAATGTATTTATTCGTTTGCGTTGGGTAGGTAAGCTGTGCAAATAATGAAAATCAAAAAATCGTGAAATAGCGGAATTTCGGTCGTTTACCAAAAAAATAATAAGTCGGCCATTTGTCATCAGATTTTGTTAAGTAAGGGCTTATTTTCTTTGGAAAAGTGTCAGCTATACGTAAAAAAATTAAAATCGCTGTTAACATCGCGTTTTACATTTTTTTATGAATTTTTATATGAATTTTTCAGCCACATTTTTACTAAAAAAACGCAGTTTTTTAACCTTTTTAAGCCGCCAACATCAAAACTACTAACCCGATTTGAAAATTTTCTGAGAATAAGTTGTAGACGGCTCAATTGTCTTTAATTTGAGTAGTAGTAGGATAAAATAGGTCAAAGAAGACTAAAGATATGCTCAAAATAGTAAGTGTACCTCCAAAAATTAAAAAAAAAAAATTAAAAAATTTGTATCTCGCAAACCAATCGACAGAAAAATTTTTAAAATTCATTTTCGTGTTCAGTAGGTCCAAATCCATGAGAAAAAGTATGCTAGAAACAAATAACAGACAAAAGTTTGTTATTTGTGACCTAGTGATATAAATTAAATAAGATGAAAAACATTGAAGGGATCAGAGCTAGAGGAAGTGCTATACTTTCGACCTGAGCGACCAGGTTATCATCATCATGGTGTGGCACTCCCTCTACAAAAATTAATATAAATTAAATATGTATAATATTTCGTCAATGATTTATGATTTCTTGTGAATTTAATTGACATACATCATGAAATAAATTACTTTTTTATAATTTAAGGATTGACTTTAATTATAATTTAATTCAAATAAATAATTGGAGATTTCATTGAAACTAATTAAAATTTTAAAAAATAAATCGATTTAATTCTGGATAATAAATATTCAATTCTATAAAAGAAAATATTTATTTTTAATCCAATATTTCGTTATCTCAATGGATAGCTTCTTCAGGGATTTTTTCTAATTTTAATTTTTAACTATTTTTTTTTTTTTTAAACAAAATTTTATGAAACAACAAAACTGTCAATTATGAAACATAATAAAAATTATACACAGGAAACAAAAATTATTCTATTACATTTTTCATAAACTTATTTAATTTCCTATCTTATTCTTATAAATTAAATGTCTGTAATTTTAAGCTACATTGTCTGTAACTGTTTAAAAAATAAATTCTTTGTTCTATTGGTATGTTAATAATTTTTAACATTTCTAACATGAAGCGTCGTTTGTAGTTTGAATATGTATTTAAAACTGTTGTAATTTCAAAATCTGGTGCATGATTAAAATTGGTAGAATGTGATGATAATGCAGTTTTTTGAGAAGATGTATTTTTGTATTTAATTTGTTTTTCGTGGTACCTATATATACTTTACTTCATATTTCATTATCCTTACCCCCGCAAGGTATCTTATAAATAATATTATATAATTTTTTGGATTAAAAATAAATATTTTATTTTATAAAAGTGACCTTGGACTTGAATATTTATTAACCAGAATTAATATTAAAAAGGTCGAAGAAATTAAACTGAATAAATCGATTTTTTTAAAACTTTTTTACGAACGAAATAAAATGTTATTTTAAAAGAAAAACTAAACTCCCGATTTTTCTAACGATTTTTTACAAAATATACGAGTATCATATAATTTGCTAAGTTTCACTCAACTCATCTGACAGCACTGTACGTGTCTCTTATTTTGTATCCAAAACGGAATTTCCTTAAAATCTTAGGAAACCCGTTAAGATAGTTTTCTGTTAACAAAACTAACCTAAAAATTTTACCAAGGAGGTATTCTTAATACAATATTATTAATGAAAAAATAATTTTTTGAAAAATTGCTCTAATAAATTTGTCTTTACACAATTTCTTAATTTCTTATTGTTTTTTTTTTTAATTTGAAAAAGATTTGAATAACATGTTAAATTTTGAAATACATGTTAACAACAATTTTCTTTGAACAAACTCCTAAATAAAAGCATAATAACAAGAAATCTTCTTTTGCATTTACATATCGAAAGCTTATGTTTAATACCCTCTTTGTGTTTCATGAAAAATACATTTTTATTAAAAAAAAAAAATCAAAAAAACCAATTTATGCGAAAATTTTTACAGTATGAATTAATCTATATTCTACAATAGGCGTGTTTTGTAATCACCGCATTAATTTTTAAATTTGTTTTATTTCGTTAAAAATCTCACATTTGAAACAAATTTTATTTTTGTCTAAACCTAACATTTACTCGGTAGTATATGCAATAATAATAATATATTTTTAATGTGGCTGATAGAGGGTATTGCATTCAAATATAAATCTTTATGGTTGATAGATAAATAAGAAAAAAAAGTTCTTAAATGGAGTTTTTCTCTGAAATTTTTGTAACTGTCATCAGTTTTCCATCAAAAAGTGATTTTCGAAAAATTGTCTCATTTATGCTATTGAATATAAGCTCTCGATATGCGTTGTATCCCTATTTCGATAAGAAATTTATTTATCATTTATTATATTTTTATTTTTTCTTATGACTCCTGAATTATATTTTTAAATATATATGTAGTTTTGTTATCGGGCGCTTTAAGTAAACTTTTAGATAATCTAGCAATAAAACCGCAAAGTTAATGTATTAATTTATTTATTTTTTGAGCTTAAGATTTTTTTTATAAAAATATTTTTTATTTTTCAATAATAATTATTTCCTGAAGATGCCACACAATGAAGTAGCGAAATATTGAAAAATAAATAATATTTTTATAAAAAACAAACCTAAAGCTCAAAGAATAAATAAATTATTAATGATAAAAAAAAATTATTTTATTTGTATTAATCATTTAATTACAAATTATATCCTAATACCCTAACCGAGCACCAGTTACGAAGGCTAACGGCTCGTTGTAGCGTAAGCAGACCAGAGCCTCTGGTTGGAATCGAAGCCACGATCCCCGCACTGATAAGCTATGACGCTATCAAAATTATTTTATTTTTTGTTTTTATAGCTGTCATTACTGTATTTTAATCACCATTTACTGTACAATTTCCCCAATGAGTTAGCTAAGACACAAACCTTTATCTAAACACAACAGAAAACCGCTTCATAAACCGTTTACATATGATCATATGATCTCTTAACAGAGAAATTAACATTGTTTATTATGTTTGCAGATTTTACAATACGCATTAAGCATCTTTCCAATATAAAAGAAAAACCATAGAGAAAGAATAGTATAGAGGATGCAACGCCGGCAGCGGCCAAATAAAATTTTATACAGAATACAAAGGTTCGGAAACTGAGAGCAAACAGGGGAAAATTTAGCAAATTTCCCTGATTTCTGCAAAAATTTGAGTAAATTTCCCTGTTTTTAAACTTTTTTTTTAAATCAAATTGGGAAATCTGATAAAAACTAATTGGATTTGCAAATAAAATCAATTGGAATCGCAAAAAAACCAATTTGAAAAAATGCTGAACCTTTGAAATCTGCACATATAAAAACAAGAGAACGTTTTTTGCGACGTGAGCGACATCGTCATGGTGTGGAAAAACTACGACACACACACACCAATAAAATAAAAAATTATTATAGAAAAACAACAAGAAAAGAAAAACAAGCAATAACTATATGTCATGCCAATATTGAGGGAATCTGTAGTAGTGTGATCACTGATCAGTGCTGTTAAGTTGTCAAGTACTTTATCCATTACGCGGCGCCAATATTTGTTTAGTTAGCTAGTGAAGTTCGTACAGTAATGATCGTGTAACGGGAAATAACGGAAAATCGTTTTGAATTTAAATAATTAGCTTCGGTATATTGTTTCGGTGGAAGTTTTTTTCTGTGTTTAAAACTAATCTATTTGAAAAAAATAACGTAAACAAATAATAAAATAAACTGTTTTTTTAAGTAAAACAAATTAAACAACAACCTGCGGATTCAAGTGTATTGCTTAATTAAATAAACACCCCTTTGCTCCAATGATATATGAGAATAAGAGAATTTTATTTAAATTCACCTGATATTTATCTACCTGTTTTTTTTTTGTTTTAATTTGTGATAAATGTAAACTTTAAGTTTGTTGATTTTAACGGTTTTGTTGTTACAAAATTGTTATTGATGGAGGGTGTTTAGTTTATGCGTTTGAAACATTTACTAATGGAGGGAGGAGTGTTCAATAAAATATTTAAATTCCAAAAAACACATTTCTTAAGAAGTTTGGAGACGAATATTTAATTTGAAATTCTAATTAAATGTTATATAAAGATTTTTCTTTGCGAAAAAAATAAATAAATAAATAAAATAGGGAATCTGTATGTTATACATGTTTTGCATATACAAAATTAAAAAAAAAAAAAAAATATTAGATGGGGAAAAAAGTTATTCTGAATTTAAAAACAAAAGAATTACACGGCCAATAGTTGTTCATCAATTGATTTGGTTGACCGTGACTAAATAAAACTTCGATTGCCACAATGATTTTTTTCTTAATATCCCTGCAAACACATGGTTTCAACTACTTACTACACTCACCAAAAAAAGTCTGTAATGACAACTGAAAATTTTGCTGTTATTACGGGAAATTTTGCTAATTTGAGTCCAGCGGTATTTTTTTGCTAATCTTAGCAACACATGTCTGCTGACGTGTAGTACAATGAAATTAGTAGCCGCTACTAAATTTTAGTAAACTTTTTGTAAAGTGAAATTTGAAATCTGTTTGCTAAAATTAGCAAAAAAAATTAATAAATAATATTAATATTAGTACAAAATTTAAATTTTTTTTATTTAAATTATTTTTTTCAAAAAATATTTTATACATAATTAAAAAAAAATCAAAAAAATCCTAAAAATTGTTAAAACATAAACGAATTTATCATTTTGTTTTAATTTGGTAATTTCTGTTTTGAAAAATATCTTAGTATTTTTTTTTACTTTTAAGATCAAATTTTAATAGTTCTTAGTGCTGACTATTTGAACTAAAAAAACTTTTTAGTGCTATTTTAAGTGGATGTCCTATTTTTATACATGAGTTGGTTTATTTACTTCCGATCCCTTTCTTAATCTATGTAACATTTTAATGCAATTTAAGTTTGTAGGTGTAAGTTTTAATTAGAAATACCATCCTTTTATATCCATTTTTTTAAAATTAGTAATTTTTTTTTGATAATTTTAGCAAATCGGTTTTGTAAAATGATTTCTGAACTTAGCAACAAAAATTTGTAAATATTCTGTAATTTGTGAAATGTAAATAGCAAAAAAATTTGCTAAATTATAATTTTTTTTAGGAAAAATCAGTACAAAAATAGTAAAGTGGGATTGAAAACAGTTTACAAATTTTTCTACTAACTTTTTTTTCTCAGTGTAGTCTATTCATTCGCTTAATAACTTTTGTTCGCGATGTCCAAAAAGTAATGGGTACTCATTATTTTTTGGCTGTTTGTAAGCGGAGGGGTATGTGACTACACATTATTTTTGGGACATCGCGAACAAAAGTAATTTAGCTAGTAAATAGACTGGTAAGTAGTTAATACAATATTTTTGCTGAGATTTTTGATCAAATATGGTTTTTATACACTTACAATATTATTTCGTTAAAAATAATCTAAAATACTTATTAAATTAATCGAAAATACAATCAAAAAGAGAACTACTGATTTTTCATTATATTCAGCCCATTTTGTTGTTAATTTTCAATCATTGTTTAATAATTGACAAAAGTAGTAAAAGCAATCGAAAGTCGTTAAAAATAACTAGCAATTTTTAACTGACAAAATGTAGAAAAAACGATTTTTGTGGTTTCTTTTTTATATTTAAATTTTTGTTTATTTATATGTAATTTTACAGAAGACAACACACACAGATGTATATATTTTTATTTTATATGTGTGTATCTATATTTTAATATTTTCTTGTAATTTTTATTGAAATAATTTTGTATATAAACAAACTATTTTGGTAAAAGAACAAAAGGGAATTATAGAATTTCTCTTTTTGGGAACAGAACACATAAAATTTTACATTTAACAGTAAATATCAACTTCAACTAAATGTCTGTAAATTTGTATAGTTTGGTTTTTGAATGACTGATTTAAATAGTTAAAAAAATATATATTTCTATGAATTTCAATTGATTCTTCATTTAAAAACAAACTCTACGTATTACTTTTAAAATAAACTACAGTCGGTAAGAGAAAATATATTGTGAGTGTAATAAATTTCATACACTAAGGGCTTTTATTATAGCCAGTATTAAGTAGGAATATTTACAAAAATTTTATTTAGTTAAGTAAGGTCATCACTTGAAATGAATTTTTACTAAAATTTTACTTAAGTAGGCAATTGTGCTTGAAAACATACAAACTACAAGTCGCAATGCAATTTTCAAACTAATTTCTTACTTAAGCAAAAATTTGAGCAATGCTTTGCTCAAAGAAATAAACCTGTGACAGAAAAACCTAATAACAAAATTTTTTTAAATATCAGTTATAATTTTGCAGTTCCTATCCCACAAATATTTAAATAACATCAAAATATTTCATAGGTACTTTTAGTTCTATTTTTTGTAAAAATTCAAGAAAAAATTAAAAAAAAATACACCACGGAGGTCAACTTCAAATACGGGTAGCGAATTTTGAGAACCCTCCAATAAATTTTTTGTTATTTTTTCCATCATCATAATTTTGAACGTTAATTTAAACAAAATTAAATTAAATTAAATAACTAACTAAATTTATTTATTGGATACACTACCAGTGTATGCAAAGATTAAAAGATGGCGCTATTTTGTCCCATCTTGATTTTTTTTTTAAATGGACCATATTTTGAAAACAGAGAGATAAAGTAAAATAGGCAAAAATATCGATTTATCCCCTGTGAAAGACCATCTCTACACTCAGGAAAAAAAAGTTAGTAGAAAAATTTGTAAACGGTTTTAAATCCTACTTTACCATTTTTGTACTAACTTTTAGCAAAAAAAAATATTATTTAGTTATTTTTTTTTGCTATTTACATTTTACAAATTATTAAACTTTTAAAGAATATTTACAAATGTTTGTTGCCAACTTCAGAAATTATTTTACAAAATTTTTGAAAACCGATTTGCTAAAATTGGAAAAAAAATTACTAATTTTAATTTAATTAATTTCATTGCAACAAGATTAGCAAAAAATACCACTGGGCTCAAATTAGCAAAATTTCCCGTAATAACAGCAAACTTTTCAGTTGCCATTACAGACTTTTTTGATGAATGTTTCCAAAAATAGGCATTGAATGGGTCTTTGGCTGTTAGCATCAATTTTAAAAGTGCCCAGTAAGGTGCTTCTAACTTGCATGGAGAAAAAATGTAAGCTCAGAAATGTTCATTTGGTTGTAAAGCCACGTCTGGCAAAAAATTCGGATAATAGGACATCGCTAAGAGGTGCCGGCCGCATCGGCTCTATAATTTGAGAATGGGATTACAAGGGGAAAATATTTTTATATTTTAAAACGAGTTTGAATTAAAATGAATAACGAATTGTAATTTGTAGTTTATTATCTTTCTAATAAGGAAATAAAAAACCTAAATCGGTTGAAAAACAACCAATTTATGAAAACTTCTCCCGGCAATTACTACATCACTGACCCTTGATCAACAGATTCGATCAAAATTTTTTAAATTTATTAAAATTATCTACTACAACAACATTTTTGGGTTTTTTTTTTTTAATTCCAATGTGCAAAGGTGAGAAGTAATTTTTAACTTGTGTTTTGCTAAATTGTTTTAATTTAATTCCAAATAGATCAGAATTTTAAAATACTTCTTTCAAATTTCCAATCTTAAATTTTAAACAATTTTTTTAAAGAAATTTCAAAAAATCAACGAATGGACTTCAAGATTTTATTAAGCATATATAAGGGTTTAAAACTGACAAAAATTGTAGGTATTCTTTTTTTTCGTTTGGCGAGGGCAGCGTTTTAATTTCAGCGGATTTCGAGAAAACAACGATTTTTGTTACTTATTTAGATTTTAGGCATTTTCCATTTGTTTTTGCAAATTGCAAAGGTTTTTGGCCGGAATATTTCAAAGAAATATTTCAATACGTCAATGGAGACAGTAAATTGCCACTGCTTAAGACCAAATGTCAAATTTTAAAAGATTTTCATATGTATATACATATATTTTTTTCAACATATGTATTAACAAATATTTCTAAAGTGATATCATATTGATGAAACTGCTTGATATTATTTTCCTAGGTCTTAAAATAATATTCTTATTTTATTTCAGAAAATTAAACTTAATTTTTATGCAAATTTTTAAGCAATTTTTTTTTTTTAATGAAACGATTTTTCTTTTTCCCTCATCCAATATCTATGAAAGTAAATGTGTGTGTATAACAGAAAGTAATCATTGATTAGTTTTGTCTCGGGGTATAGTATTCATTGTTATTGTTATTTTGACGCTCCTAAAGTTTGCCAATCTAGCTGTCCGTCCGCTAGTTGCCTCCTCCTTCAACAACAAAAAAAAAAAAAAAACAAGTAGTAATTACCCACCAGCAGTATGTGTGAGATCGTTTGCAATAGTTCTCATCATTCCAAATAAAAATGTGTATAACTACATACAACGACGATGATGATACAAGTTAATAATTTTATTGTTAAAAAATATTTCATCGACACGAAATAAAATTTGTACATAATTCTATTGTAAAACAGTAACAGATACATTTACATGAATAAATTTTTATTAAAAACTTCATATGAAATAATTAATCGTGTTAAAAAAAAAACTATTCTAACGGAAACTAGCAGTTAAGTGTGTTTAAATTAAAATTAATAATAAAAAAAAAACTTAAATTAATAAATATTAAAAGTGAAAAATAATATTGGAATTTCCTTTATATTTCTAATTATAATCTTCAAAAAATTATTTAAATATTTTTGTTGTGGTTTTTTTTTTTAAGTTAAACCATCATCATCATCATTATTAACTTAGTGACGTTGTATTTAATTTTTATATTTTTTTTTTATTCTCACTTTCTTGCCAATTTCTATTTTTTGTTTACAATTAGAAAGAGTTTTTAAAACAGATTGTTTTTAAAAAGAAAGAAAGAAATTTCAAAAATATTATTTTTTTTTATTGTAAATGCGTGATCATCATCTAAACAAAATGCCGCGTGGTGGTTCAACAACAGCGTAAGTTTAACAAATGTATTAAAAAAAAAATTATTAAAAACTAGCTTTTACTTATCACTTTTATAAAATTAGCTTAAGATAATAATAGTAGGATTTGTTAACTAAAAATAATATATAAATATTTAACAAAATAAAATTCATTATAAAATTTGTTTCTTGTATTAAGAAAATCTTATAAAAATTTTTTTAAAATTTATCAGATTTTTCGAATGGGTCAATTCTTGTTCTGTGAAACGGTGAAATAAAAAGTTTTTTCACGTTTTCATAGTACTTTTGATTCGCGTTCTGTGAAAAAATGTAAAGAAATATCAAAACGTTTTCATATGAAAAAAAAGTGGAACGAAACAAGATTTTTTCACGATTGCACAGCACTGGCGATTCTTGTTTTGTGTAACAGTGCAAACAACTGTCAAAATATTTTCATATGAAAAAATTGTTTACACAGACTATTTATAAGTGAAATAAACATGGAGAAGATTGTAAGAGGAAAGCGTGCCAGCGAAAGCCAAAAGGAGTATTTAATTAATAAGTAAGTAGCTTAATAACCATAATCACACTATTATTAATCCCATATTTACAGATTTGTAACTGCAGATGGTGCCAAATTTAGAGACGAAAAGTGTAACAAATTGGTGGCGAGCCTTAACAGTTTTAGTGGGACCCAAAAGGACAGTAAAAAAAGGCAAAAGTATGGCATATTTATTTATAGTTTATTTATATTCTTTATGAAATTTTTTTTCTTTAAGCAATATTAGACTTCATACGCGCACCAAATATAGTTCACTTGAAGTAAGCCGATATAAATCCATGAAGTACTTGTCGGTTGTCATCTTGAATGGATTGTGGTCAGCACGAAATATGCGTCTCAGCACTCTCAAAAAATTCCTATAAATTATTAAATTATTTACTGCAATGAAATGCTTGTAACATCATTGTCTTACCTTTGTTCATCCGGAATTCTTTGAGTAATATCCAATAATACAATTAATCCAGATATTTTTATATAATTATTCAAAATAAATTTTACGAACTTAATTCACTTTTGTTTACGTTTTTCTCTGTTTTGACATTTGCTTAAAATTTTGGATAACACAGTTACAAAAGTTTCATGGGTACAGTGCAAATGAAACATTTTTTTCATAATACATATGAGAATCGCAATTTATGTATTTGTGAAAAGTTCGAGTGAAAAGTGCTTATGAAAACGAAAATTAAAAGTTTTTTTTCACTTCATATTATCACAGAACGAGAATTGACCCTCTGGTTAATAAAATTTTCTTTATTATTTATTATTTTTTCTATATGTACCCAGCAAAAAAAATGGTAGTCATTCTGTGACTATAACTTCTTTCATTGCTTCCTAAACTTCAGTTGACATTCTTTTATGATTTTTTGGTGTTATTCTAAGGCACTTCCAAAAGAATTCATGTGTTCATATTTGAAAAGCAGTGATCTGGATATAAACCCGATGCATATCTTAAAATATCACTCTTCATTACTTCTAAAGCAAAAGTTTTAGTATATCGTATATTTTTTTGAATCTTAAGCATTTATTCAAATTGAGAAAATAGTTCTGATGAACTTTTGTAATTTTTTTATTAAATCATTTTTTATATTTTAGTTTAAAACTTCAAGAGGGTTAGAATTTATGCAGTTTTGCAATTTTTATAAAAGTTTTAAAAAATCAAGAAAAACAGATTTTTTTGACCTTTAATTAAAATTAGCTGGCCTGTCATTTGCATTTTTCAAAATATGCCGACGCAATCTGTGAATTTTTGCATTATGTTTATTATTTACCACTACACCATTTCCAGTTTTTATTCAGAATTTATCAAAATAATTTTAAAATTGTGTAAAAATTATTTCAAATTGCCCAAAAATGTTTTAAAATTGTGCAAAAATTATTTAAAATTGTTAAAAAATATTTTAAAATTGTCTAAAAATGTTTCAAAATTTTACAACCAATTTTTAAATTATAACAAAAATATTTTAAAATTTGTCTAAAAATTCATTAAAATGTTTGAAAAATGTTTTAAAAATGATTTTTCCATAATGCAGAGTTATTTAATTGTTTTAATAAAGAGTATTTGTATATCAATGCATAAATTTCGCTTCTTTAAACTTATTTTTCTGCATTCTTATGAATTAACTTCTCATCAAAGCTTAAATACTACAAAGTATATGAACATTTTCCACTCATGCATCAGAATATCTAATCATTCCCAGCAAAATAAAATGGATGTTATTCTTTGCGAATCTCTTTTTCAGAACATCCAAAGAAGTTAATAGTGCAAATTTATCGATTTGTAAGAAGCCATTTTAAACAACTTCCAAAATCTTGATATTAATCCCTACTAGTAAAAAAACAATTATTTAGTTAGTCCTTATTGAAAACATATTTTGCATGCCAGTGACATTCACTTTGGCCTGGTCGGAATAATAATTCATGGCGTGTTCAAAATCACATTTTTAACTTAAAAAAAAGTCACTCCCTATATTTATTTTGTAGTCCCTATATTTAACAACTTCCGTAAACTAATGAAAAAGTCCATCAGCTCATCAATTTTTCATAGCACCGAAACAAACTACTTCCTGCCAATGACACGCCAATGTTAAAATCATTAATGATTCACCGAAATTTTCACAACTTCTTGTTCAGTAGATGTAGTGTTAAACTACTTCTTCCTTAGCTCTTATTTTGCTGGGTTGCATCGTCATTGCTTCCTTAGAGTAAAATATGAGTAATGCTAGTAGCTCTATTTAAATACTTCCATCCTATGACACGCTAATTTTAAAGTCATCGATGAAACCATCAGAAAAGAAGTGATGCCTTTGCCATAGTAGTGATGCTTTTATGCTTCTTTGGCAGCTTAATTTTTGCTGGGTAATAATAGGTTTTGCTTCTTTGGCAGCTTAATTTTTGCTGGGTAATAATAGGTTTTGGGGTGCGTATGATTGATAATAATTTTTATTTTATGTTACTCATACGTTAAACCAACTTGGGTTTTCGAATACATAGTGGGAAATATAAGATAAAAAAAAGTTATTTAGTTTTTCAAGTTTGAGAAAACCAGTTAACCGGCTTTTTTCAATTAAAAAAATTAAATACAACCAAGCAGGCAAATAAAGTTTCTTTTAATTCAGAAATAGGCTCCAAAACATAAATATTTTTTCACAATTTTCTCTATGCAAGTGGTCCATTCAAGAGTACTTAGAAATTACTCCCATCAAAACTAGGGCGATGGGTATCCTTTTAGTATGAAAATTACCTCTTATTAAAAAATACTTTTTATATATGAAATTTGAATATGTGATAGAGGACAAACAAAATAATGGACACATTCTTTTTAGCGAACCAATCTCATGTTTCTGGGATAAAACGAGGGGTAAAAATTTACGCAATTTTTCGTTTATTTATATTTATTTCTTAAAATTAAAAAAAAGAATTACAGACAAATTGGGTAACCAATGAAAGGTACACTAAAAATATTTTTATAGTAACTGTTTAAAAAGTTATCCGTACATTTGTTTGTAAATGATTAAATGACAAAAATACGAAGAATTGTATTTTTACAATTTTTTGACATTTATTTAAAAAATTTAATTAACATATGAATACGGATTTTCTATTGCAGTTATATCTTCATTTAAAATGTTTTGTAAAAAAAAAAGTTTTTATTTTTTAAAGTTAATTGGTTAAGGGATTAATCAAACAAAATGAATGAAAAGTCAATTATTTTAACAGGTTTTTTAGTTAATTTGTTGACAATTAAAAAACCGAAATATAGGGAGATTATTTTATTTTTCTAACGGATTTTGTACCTAATTGGTTGACAGTTAAACGAAATAAATACAGGAAATAAATGATTTATTTTTATGGATATGTAGTTAGTTTGTTCATAGTTAAAATAAATGAAAAATCATTTATTTTTTGCGGATATTGTAGAAATAACTGATAAGTGCTTGTGATTTAAATGAAAAGTTAGTAGACTGGTTTTTAAGTGATTTTTTAATTTATTTTAACCAACATTTTCAGTTAATAACTTTTATAATATGGAAAAATTGTTTAGTATGCTTAACAAAATTTGTCAGTTTGTTGTCTGTTACGAATTGTCAACTTATGACCATTGATATAGAAAATTTTATATTGATCCTACAAAACTGTTTCTATATGCGTTAAAATTTAAATAAAAAATTCAAAATTTATTTGGGAACATCAAAAGATCTAATTTTTTACTAAACCATAAGAAGAGCTTTAGATGCAATGAAAAAGATTCACAAAAGAAAAATTCCACCCTATGACACCCCTATTTTCAAATCATTGGTTCCGATCCAAATTTTCACCATACCGGAATCAAAATCACTGCTTATTTTTTTCTTCTTTTGCTACTTTTTTTTTGCTGCAAAATTTTAATCGTAAGCCGTTAATGAGGAAACTTTTTCTCTTTTGAATCTTACTTTTGCTACGCTCCTGGCCAAAATTCCAAAAAGTAAACAGTTTTGAAATCAAACTAAATTTGTTATCTTTTTGATTCAAATATGTTTGTTTTAATTTTTCAAATGCGAAAACAATGCGAAAAAATGTTGACACATTAAATTAAATATGCAAAAGTTTATTTTAACCACAACCATATTTATTTCAATAAGATTCATATTTAATTTAAAAATGTTTGTTAAAAATTTATAATTTAATTCAAATATGATATAATAATTGATTTTACTATGAAATTTTTTCTCTGTGTTATTAACATGAGAAGTGTTCCCCTGAGTTTAGTGAACTTATCGCGGGGTTTTGTTGGGAATACCTGCATGTGCCCGCTAGTGGATCTCAGAATGCACTAGAGATAAAATTCGTTTATCAGTTGAACTAAATATATGTGAAATATATTCCCGGTACAGGTCTTCCCCACAGCTTACAATGTAGGGAAATACCCCCAAACACTAGTAACTCTTTCCTTCTCCCATAACATATTTTCCTAATATCAATGCAATGCAATCCTTATATCAAGGCAATGCTCCAAAAAAAAAATGAAATAAAATCTTATCAGATTTTCTTCAATATTGTCCACTTTTTAAATATCTCAATATTAGAAACTTCAGTAATTTTTGCAATTTCATTATTGACTTTTTATTTTAAATAATTTTATAACAGTTTAGCATTGTTTAAGTTTTTTTTTTCTTTGCATCTCTTCATATATTTTAAGTATACATATATATGTAATATATAGATATATATTCACGGTTCGATTGAAGCACATTTGTGTTAACAAAATTGATAATTTTTTAAGCCTACTGTGATTTAGTATGATCTTAATAACCTGCGGGAAAAGGATCTATCCCAGGATACGTCACATGACTGATTCATTGTGATAGGGACCGGTCACGGGACTGATAATTTTAACATGGGCTTGTCCTAGGAGGAGGTCAATTGCCCTCTGTGACATGTCACAGGACTGGTCTAAAAGGACAAGTCGCGACTTTTAAACCGGTCACGTGATAGGTACTTTAGGAACCAGTGCTCCTTTCACCTATCTCGTGATATGTTTTTTCGAAGCTGTTTCAGTTTTCACCTATCCCGGGACAGGTCCCAATTCCCAACTGACTCATTTTTTCCCGCAGGGTAATGTCTCAAACACACAATTTTTAAAAATTTCCCTGGAGGGCTTTAATAAATATTTAAATTAAAAAACAAAACATCAGCTGATTTTCTGTACGATAAGGAAACAACTGTTCCAAATAAGAAAAACAATGAAGTAAATTCGTGAAAAATTTTCCTTAAGCTTAAATCACACGCTAGCCATCCCTGTCCACTAAAGTTTTGTAGAATGTCAATACTTTTGAATAATCGATACTAAATACTTTTCAAGTATTTACGCGATACTAATCAATTCTTTTAACTTTCAAATAAAACATGATCGTATTTTCATGCAAAATAACAGAGTTGTACTTTTATAGTCATGAAAAAATTTCACTTAAGTAGATAAAGGTATTAAGTACTCGAAAAACTGTAGAAATTGAGTACTCAATAACCAAGTACTCAATACTTTTACAACTCTACTGTTAAACCATATACATTATTTCTAATAATTTTCAAAAGAAAACTGAAGAAAATTTAACAATTCTTATATACATATCGTCAGCTGAAATGTATAAGGGAATAACTAACAAAATTTTCAAAACTGATTTTATCGGTGATTATTTCTTATTTGGCTAAACTACATTCCTACACATTTTCGGACTTCTAAAATAAAATAGTTTTATGAACAAAATTCAAATTTGAGACGTTTATAATTTTCCTAGATTTTTGTTTGCTCTGTAAAATTGTGGAATGGGGTTGAGTGATTATGAAGACCTACATTGAACTATATCTTTCCACAAAATTTTATTCTTCTATGATCAAAACTCTCAGATTTATTTACGAATTTGTAAAATTATCTATTGGCGGTTTCTGCTTCTGCCGTAAAAATTAAAAATCTTAGATACGGCCTTTTGCATATTAGGTGACGATGTGTAAATTGCACTTAATTTTCGTTATGTGTATTTTTTTTTAATTAAAATAATTTTAAAGCCTTCCAGAAAATATTTTTAAAATTAAGTTTTTCTTTAAATTTTTTGTACGCAAAAGTCCTTCCACCGAACTGTGGATTTGTTCGTTTGTTTCAATAATGAATAAAAAAAAATCTCTAAGCTCATCTCTTGTCAGTGCATCTGTCCGCAAAAGTACTTACTAGGAAGGTATACCCAGTTAAACACTCCGATTGAAATGATAAAATTTTTATATTTTTAGATAAGATTGACCTGACTCGGCTTTTGGGCTCCCTCGGGAATTTAAGGACATTAATTGCGATTAAAAAATTTGCCCTTTTTTATTTTTTTCAAAGTAACCATATGAAAATGTGGCATCATTAAAAAGGGATTTAGAAGACTTTTCTTTTTTATAAAAAATATATATTAATTTTTGGATACTTTAAGCTCCTATGTCTCCCGAGTTCACATATTGTACGGCATACTAAATTTAAGCGGACGCGTATTTTCGCACTTGTGACATTCGTGCTATTTCGGATGTTAATTAATTTCTTCCGAAAAGCTTTTCGGAACAACTTGGCAATGGTGTGGTTAGACATAAACTTGGCAATTATGTGCTTAGACATAAACGGTTTTCAATCCCACTTTACTATTTTTGTACTAATTTTTAGTAAACAAGTTATTATTTAGTAAATTATTTTCCAAAATGTTTGTTGCTGCGAGGACGGATCAATAAGTCCGTGACTTTTTAAATAAAACACAGTTTTTTTTTTGCAAAAAAAATTCTTTTCAACATAATCTCCTTTTAGCTCCCGTTTGTCCAATTTTTGTATCCCTTCCAAAAAATAGGATTTTTCGAGGTCCATAAAATAGTCATTTGTTTGATCAATAATTTCATCCTTGGAGCTAAATCTCTTGCCACCGAGACATTTTTTTAGGTTTGGAAATAGGAAATAGTCACTTGGGGCTAAATCCAGAGAATAAGGCGAATGATTGGGCAATTAGCAGTCTACTTCATGGATTTTTGCCAATCCTTTGAAGTTGTCACACGATTACTTTTATGGTCAATTGAGAGCAAAAGCGGCACCCATCTTGCAGACAGCTTTCTTAAATTTTTTTGATGATTTAAGCAAACCAAATTCCACTTTACAAAAATCTTAACAAAATTTAGTAGCGGCTAATAATTTTTCTACTAATTTCATTGTACTACACGTCAACAGACATGTGTTGCTAAGATTAGCAAAAAATACCGCTGGGCTGAAATTAGCAAAATTTCCTGTAATAACAGCAAAATTTTCAGTTGTCATTACAGTTTTTCTTTGGTGATTGGAAAAATTGGACAGGTGGTTTTTTGACTCTTTTCCTGTATTACATATCCAAATTTCATACAATTTGGAAAATTTAGCTAAGAATACCTTCCTCTGTTAGTTTAACTGGTTTTTTGTAATTTTTTGTCCGTTTTATAGAAGTTGTTGTTATTGGATTTAAGTAGTTACTAAAAAGACATCTTCGGAGAAATTTATAGTTTTTACTCCCCAAAAGGAGAAACTTCATACCACAAATATTCATTCCATCAAGATGTGTTTTGTAAGCAAAAAGTATTCATTTTATTTTTTCAATGGTACATAAACTACGTAACCATAAAGAGATGTAAAAAAAATACATATGCACAATATTGAAATGCTTACAATTTCAAAATATCGTACTATACATTTACGAGAGTATAACAAACAACAAAACAAATGTATGCAATTTACAATAAGATCTTATGCCTACGTACACCTGATTTGTAAAATAATATAAATAACTTTATGATATTTTTTCATGTAATATTGCTTTATTTTTTTTTTGGAAATCGCTTGATATTGTACTTAAAATTTGGTTACATCAAAGGTTTTTATGTTTTATATTAGGACGGGTAACATATCTTAAATTAATCACAATTGTTATTTGTGATTTTTATACAAATTCGACTTAAGCTTAAGAACCAGCTGCAAAACAATATTTATTTAAAGTATTAAGGTCTGCTTAATACTAAAATATCCTTACGAATTTTTGTTTGGATAAGTTTTTCATTTTATATAAGAAAAATAATACAAATTAAGCTTATATCTTGTAAAATATTTCGTGTTTTTTTTTGTAATACGGAAAAAATCAGCAAAAGAGAATTATATGAAGGGACTTATACCATAGCCCCGGCAAAAGATTTGAAATTTCAGAGAGAGACTATTTGGTTCTCCACGTTAAATTTTTAGAACCCCCATCTTAGCAAATGTCTACACCGAAATAGCGACCTACAAATTCCGAAATTCTAGCTCTACACGCAGAGAAAAAACATGGTTGCAATATGATCACTGCTACTATATAGTGCTTGCTGCAATCGGGTATGGTTGTCACAACCAAGTTATTGGTTTTCTAACCATCAACATGGTCGCTACCATCATTATTTAGTAAATATTTTACTATTTTCTGATTAGCACCTAATATTAAGTTTTTTTTAGAAGAAATATTCTTAAATTTAAAGAGCTTTTTCATAATTTCTAAGAACTTTTTCTTTAAGAAATTTTCTTGGATTATGGATCATATAATGATAATCCAGGAATCATAATATAGTTATGAGGGACCATAATATGATAACATTTTGAGCATACTATGATTATTTGCGATCATATTATGATAAATTCAATATAAAATGTTTAGTTACGACAATGATATGGTAATTTTTGAATCATAATATAACTGTAGGGACCATATTATGGTAAAAATATGGTTATTTTATTATCATATGATAACCATAATATAGTAAGATTATGTTTGGCACAACCATAAACCCAAAAACATATCATGCTCTTCGAATATGATTGACCCAACTATGTTTTTTCTTTGCGTGTAGTTATCCAAAATGAATAATTACCCTTTTTAACCGTATTTTTTTCCTCGTTTGTATTGAGAATTCCAAAAAGCGGTTGTCAAATATAAAGTTAACAATTAATGTTTTATTAAAGAAATTACTTGATATCGATAGAAAACACAATTTACTACTTTTTATGCCATTGAATTTTTTTTGTTTAACGAACGATTTTCAAAAAGAGTATGTAAAATCAAAATTTCGTAATTTTGAAAAAATTTACTTTTTTAAAACAAAAATAATACTAAAAAATAGCCAATAATGTATTTACGCTCTTGCATACTTTATGTATTGAGAATATGAAGGGAAGTTAAGAGTCTGTACTTGCAAAATAATATACTATTTTTGTTCCAGGACTCACAGGATACAGACAGGACACGTTTTATGAACGTCTATCTAATTTACAAACCATTTAATAGATTTTTTTGAAATTAATCCCAGCTAATACACTCAGACATTGTAGGAGACGGTATAAATTTCGATAAAATTCAATAATATCTAGTGTCAATTTTTTGCCAAATTTCGCAATTTTCAAAAAGCGAAAATCCCTGTAACATGTAAAATAATAACACTAGATCAACAATTTTCGGTATGTAATTTTATTTTATTAATAGCAAAAATCGAAACTATTTGATTATTGGATTTCTTAATTTGTCTTAGACCAAAATAAATTGTTAAATTATGCGATAAATCAAAATTTTAATATAGTTCCCTTAGTAAGTGGGCAATGTCAAATAGTATATAGTATAAATATTATCGATTACAGAAGCAAGAGTATTATTGGTTAACGACAATCGTTTTAAATTTCATTACAGGAAACAGATTCATTCTGGCAACCGAAGCCCTTGCCAACTAAATGCTATATTTGCAGCAACTGAATTAATTGGTTGTCGTAATTAAATGTATTCATGACTTAATAGAAATATATTGTTTTAAAAGGTTGGCAGCGCCAACCAAGCCATTCGGTTGACAAAAATTTTGTTGTCACGATGAATCTGTTTTCCCTGTGTAATAATACATCAGTCAACAAAAATAATACTATTGACAGATAAGTTTTCAAAAACTGTTAAAAATGGATAAAGACTGCCTTTATAAAATATAATCGATAAATTTGAGTAAAATCCAAGCTCGCTCCATTCTTTTCCTTTCCATTGCGTTCCCTTGTCTAATGTTTCAATTTCATTTGTTCCCTGTTGCATTCCATTTCGTTTCCCTTGTCTTGTGTTTTTAATTCCACTCGTTGCCTGTTGCTTTCCATTTCATTGCCCTTGTCTAGTGTTTCAATTCCACTTGTTCCTCGTCCCATACCATTTGGTTCCCCTTGTTTAGTGTTTTTATTTCTCTTGTTCTGCGTTCCATGTCTTTCCCTTATCTAATGTTTCAATTTCACTCGTTCGACATTATATTACATTTCGTTCCCTTGTCTAATGTTTCACTCTTCCCCCTTCCATTCCGATTCGTTCAAAATCTATTTTATCTTGCAAACACATACATTAGCGGGTTTCTATGAAAAGCGTGAGATTTTTCTTAACAAAAATTACTTTAAATTTTAGAACTAAAAAGGCTGATGATGAATTCATATGAATTGATTTTAAATAATGCTTATTGATTTGCATTCACCTCGATGGAAAGCATCAATAAATGTAGTGTTTTTAGTGAATCTTGAATGAATAGTTTTCAGCAACTTTAATATTCCACATTTCCACACATTTATATTTCCATGATTGGCTTATGTTTTTCTTCCATCTGTATTTTTTTTTGTCCATGACCCACTGCAAAGTTTTGAGATGCCTGTATTATGTCCTTGAACTTTAAGACGTTTTACAACCGACATATAATTATCGCCGGGATTACTACCGGCTGAAAATTGAATCTTAATTCAATAGCCACAACACAACTTATTTTTAATTATTATTTTTAAAATTTATTTATTTTTTCAAACAGACGATTTTACGCGAACATTTAATATTATATTTTTTGAGCATTTAATATAATTTGACGAGATGAAACAAAAAAACGTGCGAACGGTACGATAATTCATAAATTTAAAAAACTAATACAATTTTGTTTTTAATTTTTTTCTCTATTTACAAATGTCATATTTTTTTACCATTATAAGTTAGTATATTAACAAACTTTGCGCGTAAAATTTGTATTTAACATAATGCTACTAATTTTAGGCATAATGTGTTTAATTGTAAACACATAGTGTCTAAAAATACTTCGTGTGTCTATTAATGTATAAAAATTTTACGCATTTGGTGTTTATATTTACCGAATTTTTGTAATATTACTTAAAACTTTACCGATTTTATAGTAGTAAATTTACAAACATTTTTTTGAATGTATACTAAATTTCAGATTGCTAGCTTAAAGGTTGTTGGCAGTTAGTTAAAAGTAGAATTATACCCTTTTAAATCCCCATATGACCCCATATGTAATGGTTAGCGTGTTGAACTGTTACACAGAAGGTTGTGGGTTCGATCCACAGTGACAACAATATCAATTAAAAAAAAAATTATATATATTAGTTTTTTGATCCTTCATATATAATGTGATGCTCTCCTCCGGCATTCCCATAGCACTTAACCCCACCGAAGTTAAATAATATAAAAAGTCTATAAACTATAAACCTTCAACAAGTTCGCCAAATCTCTATTATATGGCGACTAAGAACTGTTCTAAGATAAAACATCGCGCACAATTACAGTGTTGTTGTCATATTTGAAGCTTTTAATCTTTCACCACTACTCATTTCTCATCTATCCCCATTTTAAATATAGGAATATATAAATTAGTAGGAAGAATTTTCTGAGTGTTGCTTTTCTTAAAACACAAAAATTAAAAGAGGGACCTTTTTTCATATTCCACCGCATTTTTTACCACGTTCTTGTCAAAAATTCTAAAAAGTGCCTTGCCCATAAGCGTTAGGCCATACTTTATGGAACACACATTTTTTTTAGGTTTCTATTCAAAAAGATTTGGCATCTCGTTAGACCGAAAGTTACATATCAATAAATTTCGGCTTTCTAGCCAAAGGTGTTTGTGCAAGCCCATTTGACCATTTTGCTTATCCCCGTAAAAACTTCCAAAAAATCCAGTCTTGGCAGATTTATTCTTAGAATTTGAAAATGGAGTTTGCATAACTAAGAGGTTAAAAGATCATGCTAAATAGAGTTTCGGATGTCTACGACGGAGGGAAACCCTAACATACGAAATATCAAGCTTATAACTCCAGCAGTGTAGGCTGGACGATGATGAGTCAGTCATGAGTGTAGACTTTTATGTGTTAATTTATTGAAACCAGAAATTTGTATTTTTTTTTTTTTTTTTTTGCAAACCAGTGTATTTTAATTATATACTAAAAGTGTAAAGATTCCTATTTAATTTGGCTTCTTAAAAATATTATTAGGTGTATGTGTTATTTTAAAATCTCTAACTCAATTAACAAAACCATAAATTGTTTATTTCAATTACATGGGTCAATTATTATGATTGCATGTTTATATTTTGTTTATTCTGACTTCATAAATAATTTACTTACATGCGGTTATCAACTATTTAAAAGGCAAAGAACATACTTGCAAGAAAAGTAACTTTAGGGTGTACCCTCAAATTGTAGTAAAACTTTTATATATTGATGATACCTTAAATTCGAAAGATTTTATTTTTAGATTTTTTTACAGTGCAGAATCAGATTGACCAATTGAATACCGTTCGTTTTACGCCTAATTTTCATGTTGCTACTTTGGCACAACAAACAAATGGAAAAATCTTTATAACCCATGTAAAAATCGATATATATATATATATGAGCATACATGGGCATACATGGTCGCATACGTCCAGACATGGTTCAATATATGACCATACATTATCTCATATATGACAATATATGTTAGGATTCGAAATGTGAGGGTATATGACTGTATATGGTCATATATTATCATATGATCTTATATTAACTTATGGACATATACCCTTAAATTTCGGATATCCGAAGTTGTATGGTTATATATGAGATCATGTATGGTCATATATTGAACCATGTATGGACGTATGTATATATGATGATCACATTCAAGCCCATGTATGTTCACATATAATTCGGCTTTTACATGGAAATTAAAATTTTTAAATCCCTTTGTTTGCTTTCTGAATATGATGATGATAAGAAAGGCATATCATAAATTAAATTCTCTACAATATAGTCGAATTTCATATAAATCGCAGTGTATCAGCTGATATGCTTTCCTTGCTAGTACGCATGATAAAAATGTAACGTTTTTTATTTTTCAAATCAACTATGATAAGTACTACTTCTTTAAATTGTTAAATTTTGAATTAAAATTCATAAAAGTAAATATATAAATTCTATTTGTTTGTTGTTGTCTACAACATAAGAATCTACTTATTTGTAGTTGATAGATACTATCGCGCATACAAAAGACAATAATAAAGAGTTTACAACAAGAGTGTAGGAGCTGTGGAACTTAGCTGCTCTGTGGGATTGCGTGCCACAATAATAAAACAATTTTTTAATGTGTGTAAATTGTTTGAAGACAAAACAAAAACGAACGAAACGAAAATCAAGTAATTGTATCTTAAAGATACAAATCAAATTCACTATATTTACGAATATTTGTTTAGCTACACTGTGCCGTACAAGTAAGAATAGGAATTAACAAAGACTTGTCAGAATTTTAAAATAATGCTTTCTTTGAAATTATTTTAATTTTAGCTGCCTAAGAATAAGTTTGAGATTAATTAAGCTTTCATTATTTTTTACATAATCTAAGAATCTTTATAAAGATTATTAGTCTATGTAAAAAAAATATTAGTAACAATAAACATTCGGGGCATTTATATAAAGCCTCATCAATCGTCTATACTACTATTTAAACCAGTGAATTCCAAAAACTAGGCTAAACAATTAAACTGCTTATCTGGCAACACTGCATTAACCCAACTTAATGTTTTTCCAAGGACCCTATAAGCCAGGATGAACAAACTACCAAATTTTTAGCCACCCATGCTGTCATGCTGCCATGATGCCAAATGGTGCGACTACAAAAAAATTCTTAGCCGAGACCATGAAACTCTTAGCCTTTAGCAAGGATTGTACCAATTCAAACATGTATACATTCACATCACAATCACTGCATTTGCGCTACAACCCTTGCTAGCGGCTAAATGTCTATATAAATCGACTAAGAATTTCGTGGTCTCGGCTATGAATTTTTTTGTAGTCGCACCATTTGGCATCATGTCAGCATGGCAGCATGGGTGGCTAAAAATTTTTTTGGTTTGTTCAACTTGGTTTATAGGGTCCTTGGTATTTCAACACTTTTGCAACTTTGAAAATTTTGGCCAATTTTCTAAAAATGTTGCAGCTGAACTACGGCGATGTTGTGTTTCGCCAAGATCAACACTTTAAATTTCATATACAAAAAGTAGAGTTTATATTTAGTTTACACATTACACTAGATCATGCATTATTTGAGTGGACTAATTAATTGATGATTTCATTGATATCAATTGTAATGAAATAATTTTAATTGGCATTTTTTCAATTAATTTAAAACATTTGACATTTTATATTTAATTTATTTTATATTTAATTAATAATAACAATTTAAAGTGTTTGAATTCATTGCTTGATGGTAATGTTCTTAAATTTTGTTGCACTTAATTATTAAGCTTTTTAAAAATCGTTGAAATGGAGATAAATTTCTGTAATCAGAAAAATGTTCGCTCGGGCTCGTGGTTGTTTTAAAATTGATTAAAAAAAATAAGTAGTCTCCCTGTGGCTGTTTTATAAAAATTCCACGGGACCCCTCCCGTTCCTACTTAATCTGCATTATTAAAGGCTAGCCCTTGTCGAGCTTTGGGTTCGTTTGGCGCTATCTCGCCGGTATCTCAAATCCAAGCGATATAGGATAATATAAACGATAATAAAAATATATCAATTCCAGGAGAGATCCCTAAGGATCTATTTTATAAAATAGTCACAGGCCTATTTTCATACGAAATATATGATAAGGGGAACGAAATTTGTATTTTCGGAATGTATTATTGAAGGGTAACATTCTGTCGAGCTCTGCCAAAAATTTTGTCCGTTTTGCGGTATCTCGAAAATTAAGCCAATTAGGACAAAATGTGCAAAGTTTTTGTTCCATTAGGATATTTATATACTGCGATAGTAAAAAGAGGCCAGTTCCGGGAGAAATTCCGAGGGACCTATTTTATAAAACAGCCTAGATTGGATTAGATTCAAATGGCACTGCAACCATCATAGGTCTTTTGTGCAGCCTAGAGCTCAAAGCTACCGATAAAGCTAAGAATCCTACCAGGTAAAATATTCCAAATGTTGGAAGGCGACACGAGACGTTTACCTAGAAACCTGAGTCTCCTGGCACAAAGCCTGGAACATTCGCAGAGAACATGCTCCAACGTCTTCGATTTCAATTTATAAAATCTACAAATAAATATCAGTGTCCGATTGACCCTTGTTGTACCTTTTGTACCTGAGTTCGCAGTAAAGTGGTGTTTTCCATTTCATATTAGCGTTTGATTGTAAGGTCTTCAAATAAACAATTCTGAATTAAACAGCTTAAGTAAAGCACTTTAAATGCCTCTTTTTCCAGGTTGGTTGAAAAGTTCCTGCGCTCACCAAGAGATGGCACTGCTAGCTTCAAACTTTTTTTTTCTCAAGTTGGTATAACTGTCCTGAGAACACATGCAAATTTGCAAGTCATTCTGTCAATTCTTTCTTTGTTTACAAGCCATTTTAAGTTGACGTGTCATTGATTTTTTTAATATGGAAAAAATTGAATATCGTGCAGTCATTAGATTCTTTGTTTTGAAGGGTTTAAAAGCAAAAGAAATTTATGAGCAATTGTTAGAAGTGTATAAGGAGTTCTCACCTTCAAAACGCACCGTTGAATTTTGGGCTGGTGAATTTAAACGTGGACGTACCAGCCTTAAAGACGATCCACGCGAAGGACGACCAAAAACTGCAACCACAGCAGAAATCATTGAGCAGGTACATAATATGGTTAGTGAAGATCCAAGGTTGACTAAGCGTGAAATTGCTAATGCCATAGGCATCTCAGACGAACGAGTACTCCATATTTTAGATGAAGAATTACGTATGAAAAAACTGTTTGGAAAGTTAGTGCCGCACACATTAACAATTCAACAAAAACTGGATCGAAAACAAATTTCTCAGCGTAATTTGGAGCGTTTTAAGCCGAATAAAACCGACTTCTTGCGTCGTTTTATAACTATGGATGAGACTTGGATATACAACCATGATCCTAAATTGAAACAAGAACGTTTACAGTGGACTGAAGCTGGTTGTTCAGCTCCAAAGCAGGTGAAGTCACAACGATCAGCAAAGAAGGTTATGGCATCAATTTTTTGGGATGCAAAAGGAATTTTGTTGATTGATTATCTTCAGAAAGGTAAAACAATCAACTCTGAATACTATTGTAGCCTCTTGGATCAGTTGGATGAAAAAATTCGTGAGAAAAGACCTGGTTTAAAGAAGAAAAAAAAAATCATTTTTCATCAAGACAAAGCACCTGCTCACAAAAGTGTTTTGACGATGGCTAAATTCAAAGAATTAGAGTACGAATTGCTTGAACATCCACCGTATTCACCAGATTTGGTTCCCAGTGACTACTATCTCTTCAGAAATCTCAAACAATTCCTTCGTGGAAAGCATTTTTCGTCGAATGAAGAGGCCATAGCAGCTGTTGACGGTTATTTTGCAGAGCTTCCGGAAAACCATTATAAGGATGGGATAAAATTATTGGAAGATCATTGAAACAAGTGTATTGAGCTTCTAGGAGATTATATTGAATAAAAAAATATATTTTGTAACAAAAACAGTATTCTTTCAATTCGAGCGAAGGAACTTTTCAACCAACCTGTACTTTTATTGAACAATTGTAATTATTTTTTGATACATTTGTACGATTTCATTAGCATTAGTAGGATAAATGCTAATGCCAGAAAATTACGTAACCATTAAATGACAATGAAATACTTTGGCATAAACATTACTCAACTAATGCTAATGAAATTTCAATGCCAATGAAAAAATCCCAAGTATGAACCAATATGCTTACAAATTTCCTGTGTAACTAAAAACTGCAAATTTAATAAAAATAAAATTTTATATAATTTTTTATTTTCAAAGGTTGGGGCTAAAATTCACAATTCAATTCAAACCCACATACAGGAATGAATTTCGGCCCCAAAATATCTGGGGTAGATCTTCATTGTAAGTTTTCCTTTTTCGAAAATGAAAAAATGCCCCAAAACATGAAAAAACGTCCCGAAGTTTTCTCCCTTTTTTGGGGCTCTTCTTTTCAATTCTCACTTTGGACATTAATATCAGCTGTAGCGCAGTGAGTAGGAGGCTGAAGTACGAATCCGAAAGCTCTGAATTGATAACAGAAAATTAAAAAATAAAATTTTTCTTTAAATAATATTTTGTGGAACATAATAAAAAAGTTAAAATTTTCTTTTTGTTATAAATTTTTTACAGTGTAATTTTTTTTAACGTGTCATAAAGCCTGTTAAAATATCTTTTTAATGATACCAAGATCATGTAAATCGGTTCAGCCGATGCCACGCCCAAAATATCGCAAAAAAAGTCATTTCTAAAAATGAGAATTTGTTTGTATTGATCAAATTTAGCTATGAACAAAATTTCATCGATAGCTGAGCGGGTCGGGTTCAATGCATCTCGATTTTTACATGAAATTCATCATATAGAAAAAATATAAAATGTTAAAAAATATTCAATTTGGTAAAGGAAAAAGCTCATATGATAAAATGTTGACAAATAGTTTTCGCAAAAGTTAAATCAAATATAAAATATTTATCACTTCACAGCTTCACACATTCAGAATCGGTCCTCAGGTTTTTACTGGACAAATTTTTACCAGTAAGAATTTGTAAGGAAAAAAAACAGGTCATTGAAATAAAATATAATTAAAATACAAAGAATTTGTCCAAACACATTAAATACTTTTTATTAAAAGTAAATGTGGAATATAAATTTGAAATTAAGCAACGGAATATTGGGCTTCATGACTAAAAATTCTAATTTAATATGAAGATGGTTGTCGTAACTGCCAGAATTCGATTAGCAACAAATTCGTTTGGGTGTATTATTTTTTCGGTAAAAAAAATAATTTGAAAAAAGTTAATTTTAAATATCATTCTAATAAAATTAGAATTATTGCAAAATTATTTAAACAATTTGTTTTTAATCTAAAACGGCTTTTCAAAAAATTTAAATTTTAAAAATCTTTTCATTCTTTTAACTTCTGCTTCTTCTTGTGTTCGTGTAATATATTTCGATGTGTTTTTTAAGTGAGTGTAGAATAAAGTATATACGTATGTTACTCGTAGTAGATACAAATAAGTTCTCGTATGTCTTTTTTCATTTTAGTTGCAATTTATTCATTGAATTTAATTTTCAATTTTATTTACATTTTGATGATTGTAAATTAACTCTGACGACAAGTTTATGAAGAACGAACAACAAGAACAACAACAACAAAAAAGCCAAACAATAAGGAATGAAAAACTATACGTCTGTGAAGGAGGTTTATAAAGTAAAGCTTAGAAAACTTATATACAATTAATCAAATAATTGATCGAACACTTTTAATAAAAATTGAGTTTAAGTAAAAAAAATAAATTTTTTATTTTATATGAGAGGTTTGAATAAGGAAATTTTTTATTTAAATTTGAAGATGATTTATCTTATAGTTTTCCTTGATGATTGGTACACATGTTCGTTTAATTTTTTGAGTTAAACTATTTGTTTATTTAATTTGCTTTCATTCATTCATTAAGTTTGAATTTAGTCTTTTTATTATTTTAAAATTAGTTAGACCTAATAAATTATAATTACAACCAGACAATTTAAAAATGTCTACAATCTTAACTTTAGAGGAACTTTTTAATTGTTCACGTTTAAACAGACCTGCATATGTATATAACGTATGTCTGAAAGCTGTATAATAATGTAATTAATTAATTGCTTGAAAAATAAACAGCAAATAATATATATTGGCCCTACATATTTATATAATCAAATAACATTTTCCGTTAAAAAAACACCAAGAGTTGCATAGTAATTGCAACTATTGGTTCAACACAAGCGATGATTCAATTGCTATGCTACTAAATTTTCCGAGTATTAGAATGATCTTGTGCTAACTAGAAAGAGCCGTTGAAGGGTTACCTCCGATTGCTATGAAATTTGGATACGTGTTAGAAGAGACTAAATAATTAAGCACTCTTTCATGTTTGTTTTTATGAAATGATATGCTAATTTGGTATCTTGATGAACTTTCCTATAGGCTACTGGCAGTGAAATATTATCATGCCTTGGGCGGTACTTAGAGAGTCAAAAGTCAATAAATTTTATCGAAGTAAAATTGCCCAGCAGTGAAAAATCGAAAAATTAGCTATTAAAATTAGTCAGTTAGTTTTTTTTTTAAAATTAAATTAAATAAAATGAACTGAACTTTATTTCTTTTGGCTTTATTGGAAATAACCAATATTCTCATTATTTATGGAATGCGATTTCGTTCATGTAGCTGCCGCTACTGACTTCACAGTAGTTTATCCTGTCAGTCTAATTTTCCAAGGCTCTGTTAACGATGTCTAATTTTTTCTCACGAATGGCTCTGTCGATGTTAGTCTGAAGTGTGTCTTGCTTCTGGATTATTCGAATAGCATCGGCTCCCCACACCCAGAAAACAAATTCGTCCTGACAACTGAATTTGTAGCCAATCGAATGGTTCGGATGCAGCAACCGAATTTTTCAGATGTGACTTCTGAATTGTTATTAAGGCAACCGAAATACTGTTGTCACAGTCAAATTTCTCATGTCTCAATTGGTTTTCTGTTGTCACACCCGAAAAATTCGGTTACGTCAACCAAACCATTCGATTGGCTACAAATTCGGTTGTGAGCATGAATCAGTTTTCTCTGTGCACAAGAAAAAGCCTAACAGCCTTAAATTGCAGCTGAAAGGCGGCCTATTGACATTGCTAAGACGGCAATGTCAATGTCAAACGTTTAAACAGCAAATATGGCAAAAAAAAAGTAGTTGTAGTGGAATGAGAAGGCTAGGATAAAAAGAGGTAGGACTATTTGCCCTTCATGATCATCCAAAAGAAAGGATGACATACATACACCTATGCTAGAGAATTAGCATGTTGTGTGTTCTTATAAGACTGTGCAACAAATAAATATTTCCGTGTACCTGAAGAATTCAGTATATTTAAGGTATCCCATCAGTTATCCCAAGTAAACCCCTTGCAGTCACCCCAATGACGATATAAAGTCACCGTTCCAGTATTTTACCCTGTTTCCTGCCTAAGCAGAGCGGAAGCACAGTTTCATCGTCCTTTCCACAGGCCCAACAAGCCACAAAGTCACTTCTTCTAAGTTAATTAATAGGTGTTATTGTAAAGTGGTCCATGAGAATTCCCATCAAGATGATCAGCACACTCTTTCCAAGCTTTAAGATCCTCTGCTTCGTCTTACCCAAATTCGGGTCACCTCACAGAATTTTCGTGAACGTTCCAACACCCCCTCCCCCCACCTACGTGCATGTTGCTGGCCCATCGATCAAGTTCATTTTCCATCATACGGAAAGGTATCGGATTTTGAAGGTTAATGGATACATGGTTCATTCCCATTCAGCCTTACAGTGCCACAATAAAAAAATCACCTTTGATTCCACAAACTCCATCGACAGAACACTAACCGCAGCCAGACTATAAATAAACACGACTGCATTCTCAGAATAATCGGTCCGAGTTAAAAACTGAAAGCATTCCGTAGTTGCCACAATCACGGGCTGGAAAATTCCATACAGTTCTCCCTCCAGCTTAGAGCCATCCGTGTAGAAATATTATCATCCAATATTTTTTTTCATCCCTCCATACCTTCCTGTCCGAAATAAGAAAATTGCAATGCGCCAATACACGTTGTTTTGCCACCATGTCACATTTCATATCCAAAATGTGATAATTTATCAGATTTTCAAAGATCCTCTTATGCTGGGTATGCCGGCCTCCAAGCGACAACCTCCCAATTACCATCAGTCTGTTAGTAGTAAGTTCTGCCTCATACTTAATCTAAACATATATCAGTTAGATGGATAGCATTGTCTACATTGTACTTTTTAATGTCGATCTAATCGCACCTAGACAACTTGAATGCTGTGTAGTTTACCAATATAATGTTTCCTCAGGATCGAAGGCCACCACACAATAGCGGCATATGTCATTATTGATCTGACAACACTAATGTAAAGCCAATGGGTCATTATTGGGTTAGAGTATACTGTTCTTCTATATGTTGCCCACACGCAGTGAGATTTTATGTTCGAACCGCGAAAAATAGTAGGCGTAATCATAGCTACCTCCTTTTTCTATTAAACAGTCAAACGTCGATCCTATCGGGATTGACATTTAGCCCCCTATATGTTGACCAGTTATAACATGCTTCGAGTGCCCTAGAGACCCTTCTACATAAATAGTAGTAAAACCAGTCGTCCGCTTAGCAGATGGGTTCGAATCTTACATTGGTTAAAGTCCTAGGAATGGTAGCAACCCACAAGGGAGGTGATAAAATACCTCTTTATGGAGTTTCGCGAAGCACTCTGCACCTTATTTTTTTTTTTGTTACTCTGGCATATCCAACCATTCTCTAGAATGTCAATGACCAAGTCAATAAGTAACAGTATTCACGTCAAAAAAATCTATAGACTGTGTAAGCGAATTGATCGTGACGTTACTAAAATCCCCATTTATATTAATGAATAAGAGTGCGAACTATGAATCTGACTTTCGTGGTTTAATATCGGAAGAAAATGTAATAATATTTATGTGGTGAAATGTGGAATTCTTTACCTCGAATTTTGTTAAGTTATAGCTAACTTTTTGCTCTGTTTTTTCAGTTTACAAAATATGAGCAATTAAAGGAAAATAATTTTATCAAATATTTATGGAAATAATTTCATAATAGCTATGTAGTAGAATTATAGATACATTGGTGATTTCTGTTTATATGTACCGCTTAATACCATGTCTCTTAAAACACAGCTAATATTTATTAAGACTTTATAAACCAAACAATGCTTCATCGATTTAAGTCCAATAAAATTGTCTCATAAATAAAATAAAGCTTTTTTCTTTAAGTGTAGGTGTAAGCAATTTCGACAATATCCCATACTTCCGTAATTTCTCTTTATAATATACATATTATTACATTATTTTTACAGTTAGTTACATTATTTTTTACAGTTAGTTACCAACTACACCAGGTATTTGAAAATATAACATTTGAACTTTTTTATTTTTTGTATAAAAAGAAACTAATTTTTTAAACAAAGTTCAAAATTTTTACTTTTAATGCTAAAACCACCTGTTTGACCTTAACACATGAACCTCCAAAAAAAACCATATTAAAATATGCAACGAAAACCTGTTTCAGACATACAAAATCACATTATAAAACACTTTCTATCAATATACCACCAATTTTTGGTTTTTCTTGTTTTTTTGCTTCAAACAGTTTCCGATTTTAAAATAAAATTATTTGTATGTTTTCATTATGTTGGCAAAAATATATATATGTATATATTGCTGTATAGACAAGTGAACAATTTTCGCACGAGTCTTTTAACCACAAATGCAAACAATATTATTGTATGGTGTTCGATGGTAGCACACTCGTGTATTGTTATTTTGTGGGCTGCTATTGTGAAAAGTGAAAGAAAAGGCGGCATTGTTTTCGCTGATGCAGGTTGTTGAGTATTATTGTATGAAGTAGGGAAATAAGTTTTTGTTTTTTAAATAAAAATAAAATTGAAAAAAGTGCATTATAAAGCAATACCATATAAACCAGAGTTTCTTAAATGTATATTAGGTCCAATGATATTTTTCAATTCCGGAAACATAACCGATTTTATAAACCCCCAGAACAAATTTAGTAATAACAGCTGATTGATTTTTGCATTACCTACCCCTGCCCACTGCATTACTTCTAAAGTGAAAATAATGAGCTTATAATAATCTGTTATACAGCTACTTATATACCCTGCCAGCTCCTTGCATACTATATTACTTTTAAAGTAAAAATATTAAGTTACTAGTAATATGCTTTAACTACTTATTTAGCACTTTAAATCTATTTTTTTAATTGTTAACAATAGTCAGTTTTTATTATATGAACTGTAACCAGTTTTTTGCTTTACTTACAACTATTTATTTTAACCTTACCATTAACTAGTTATTTTACTCCCTACTGGTAAGCTTTGAGGCAACTAGCTACCTCCAATGGAATTCCAGTTACTGCTCGTTTTAAAACCCATTTTTTGGTAAGGTCTTTTTATTTCCTGAGTTATTAATCTCAGTGATTTAAGTTGAATGTTAATTAAGTTATGTGTTAATTTAAATTTTTCGAAAAAAAATTTTAACCATAAAAAAGTTGCTTAAGGTCGGTCATGTTTTATATATCATTTGATACCCAGTTTGTTTAAAGTGGTTTGAAATTATTCGAAATAAATATAAATATAACAAACATTAGATCATTTTTGATCACACTCTATAAAAAATTTGTGATTTATTTTTTTGTTCTCTATAAAATATAAGAATTTCATTAAGACCGTATGGATTTCGTTAAAATACTCTCCTTTTCATAAAAGTAGAGAGTAAAAATTCTTTAAAAAAGATAAATTTTAGATTTCTTTTAACCAAATTTATCAGCGATATTTTAATTCTCGATAAAAATAATCCATTGAAAGTAAGCTTTGCTGAGTTCAGACCTTTAAAAATATAATTCCTTAAATCAGTTTTTAAATCTGATCTAAATATTCACGAATTAATTCGAAAATTAATTCGCAATTTAATTTTAGTTTTAGTAATTTACTTTATCTTATTGGAAGAATTATATTGATTTAAGTTATTCTTTTTATAAATCAAACGAGATAATTCAATTTGAATCATTCAATTTTGATTTGATTCGCGAATAAAAAAAATTATTATTTTGATTCCCGAATACGATTTGATTCGCGAATTAAAATAATTTTATTTTAAATCACGATGAATTTATATTTAAGTTTGCTGCATCACTGCTGCATCACTGGAGGTGATTTTGAACCTAGATCCTTTGCACCTCGCGATACAGGGAGAAGCTAGCAATCTAACTCCACAAACTATTTAACTTTAAAGAAGGTGTCCATAAAGGCCATCTGAAGATCCTTAACGAGGCCAATTCCATAAAGAAAATGACACTATAGAGTGATCAAATAAATCCAGTGATTGAACTAGGAAGAGAATACAAAGTTAAAATCCCAACAAGAAAAGAATAGGAACTTGATCGCCCATGGTTAAAGGAAGATGCACAGAAGTGGTGTACTGACGGATCTAAAACTTCTAGGACCTAGGTGCGGAATTCACATACCTCTGGGCAAAGATTCAACTATATTTACTGCAGAATTATATGTTATCTATACAGCAACGACCGAACTTCTGGAAAGGAATCTTGTGAGAACAAAGATAAACTTAATGTCGGACAGCCAGGCTGTAATAAAGGCCCTGACAAATCCCATCTATCACCATAGATCAGTGCTAGAGTACCATAAAGCCCTCAACCAACTGGCGACCAATGATAAGGTAACACTTATTTGGGTACCAGGTCACAGTGGGCATGAAGGCAAAGAAAAAGCTGATGAACAAGCGAGACTAGGTGCGAAACTGCCATTTATAGGCCCGTGTCCTCAATTTGGTTTCACGAAAAAGGACATCACAAATATGATATCGGATCTGATCTAGACGAAATCCATTGAATTTTGAAACAAACAGAAACCACTGAAACATTCAAAGAAATTCTTGTCATACAATGAAAAGAGGAGCAGAGAAGCCCTTCAGATGAACAGACCAAATCTAAGACTCCTATGCGGAGCACTCACAGGACACTATCCATGTAATAACATCCTGAATAAAATACGACCTGATCGAGATACGACATGCAGATATTGTATGGAAAATGAGGAGACCATGGAGCATGTAATGGCTAAATGTCCTGCCTTTGCACACCTACGATTTATCACATTTGGCAGATCTGATATCATGGAGGAACAATACAAGAAGCTGGAAGTGAAGAACATTGTACTGCTACTCAAGGCTGCACTGGAGAACAACTGAGGAAAATACTAGAGGGTGCACAATAGATCTACTTGGTCGCGGTGCTGGAGATACAGACTACTCAACCCAACTACATCGTAAATCGTAACCATAGTTGGGATTTTTTCATTGGAATTGAAATTTGGGTAAACCTGTTGCTGTTTTAGACAAATAGATTCCTCGAGATGTCTTCCGGATCAGGCCTATTTTTATTATCGTAGTATATTAACACTTTATTTGAATAAACATTTTGTCCGTTTTGCCCTATCTAGCTTAGTTTTTGAGATACCAGCTACTTTAAAAAGTACCCATATTAAAAAATGGCGAACATCTCGGAAACTAAGTGAGATAGCGTACAATGGACAAAATTTTGGCAAAAAAACGACAAGGTACCCTTCGATAGAACAGATTCGGTATGTCCCCGAAGGGTTTGATGGAATTGTTATAAAATAGGTACAAGGTAAAATTTTTTTTATCAATTTATATGATAATATCTATGAATTAACGCACTCCGATAATACAAATTTCATTTCCCGTTCCATTTCGTTAGTAAGGTATAAAAATGGGTCACGCTGTGGCTGTTTTATAAAAATTGATACTTCGGTTTTGTCTTATATTTAAAGCATATTCAAAATCTGTCTATATTCTGGATCAGGTCTTATTTTATTATCGTAGTATATTAGTACTCTAGTGAATCAAACATTTTGTCCGTTTTGCCAATTTTTCTTTCCAATTTTTGCAAGCATAATTTTTTTAATTGAAAGACAATTTTAATGTTTTTTTTATTTGGTTTTAATTCTCAAATCAAATCAATTTTTTTTTTAATTCGCAAATTCAAAAAAGAATTATGTTTGAAATGATTTGATTCAATTGAATCAAAAAAGATTCAAATGAAATTGATTAATCAATTATGATTGTAAATCTGATGTAATGAATTGATTTATAAAATATTGAATCAACTTGCTGATTTACAAAAATAATTATTTTGTTTTGCAAATTAATTCAATAAAGATTTATCTTTTTTAAGGTCTAGCTGAGGTAAAAGAAATTTAAAAATCGAATCAGATTTGGCGAAATTACAGCCTAAACATTAATTTCAAATTTCTTAAAACAAATTTTCGATTAATTTTTAAATTCCAGATTGTATTACAAAAAAAAAAAGATAAATAAGTAATATAAAAAATCATGACCAACATATAACCCGCTTTTTACCCCGAAATCTCACTGTTTAGTCTTCTTTCCCTTTATTCAAAAATAGCTGGTTGGGTATTAAACACAATTTGTAATAATTTTGGAATTTATCTATGGATTTTCCAAAAATTATATCTTGATTTTTATATATTCTGTAAAATTGTAAACTAGTGTAAACGACATTATACAAAACTTAAATAATCAAGTTGTCATTTAGTGGCAAAATCAATTGCAATTTTTAAATAACACTTTGCTATGAATTTGAGAAACTCTGCCATGAATTTATGTTAACGAAAATAAAAATCATACGTTTAGAGATTCCCCCGTACATAATGATTTGAGTAAAATCACACCATGACGATGTCTCTCACGTCGTAAAAAACGTTCTCTTTCTTTTGTATGTGCAGATTTCAAAGGTTCAGCATCTTTTCAAATTGGTTTTTTTGCGATTCCAATTGAATTTCTTTGAAAATCCAATTAGTTTTAGCAGATTTTCAAATTGGATTTGAAAAAAAAGGTTTAAAAACAGGGAAATTTACTCAAATTTTTGCAGAAATCAGGGAAATTTGCTCAATTTTCCCCTGTTTTCTCAAAGTTTCCGAACCTTTGTATTCTGTATAAAATTTTATTTGGCCGCTGACGGCGTTGCATCCTCTATACTATTCTTCCTCTATGGTAAAATATAGTTCATTGACTTTGAATGATGTGTATGATTTTGTACAAAGAAATAGCAGCAATGATTACAATAACGATCATTAGCAAAATGATGTAAAACAATATTAAATCACTCAAGTTGTTTTCTTTGTTGATGCTAAACATATAATCATGATGAATATAATTTCAATATTATTTTGAAAGGATTCGTGTACAGGAAAACTATGTACAATTTGAATATCGTGATTGACGGATCAACAAAAATTGAATGTGGTTTTGAAATTTGTACATGATCTCATTTTGTATGATATGGTTTTTTTTCAATATCTCTTGTGTCCATATTTAAATTAAATTTTCGTCTGCAATAATACTCGTATTATGGCAAATGCACTTAAAAATTTTCACATCATTTTTTTGTTGTTGTTTTATGGCTCTTTGTCTCTCTCTGTACGTTAATCTACGTATATATCTGTCATTTCAGCTCAGTCTGTGGGGGAGCCATATTCATATGTTTGTGTTTTCATTTGGATTAAAATGTGTTTTGCATTTTTTTTTCTTATTCTGTGGTTTTTATATTTTATTCCCCCCAAATGTACAGTTAAACACATGTTTAATTATTTGCTTTATAAACAATTTGTAGTACTTAACACTTTAACATTGTTAGGGATCATATCATATGATCATTGTTGCATCATTAGCGTCATCAAAAGCGAACAGAAAAAAAAGACGAAAGTAAAATTGAAATTTTAATTGAAAACAAATTGTTCCTAAAGTTGAGGGGATGATTAATTTGTTAAAAATTTACAAAAAAAAGTCAATTAAATTTAGAATTTGTTGACAAAATCTAGAGCATCAAAAACTAATTCAATATGATTGTGAAATATAAATAATAAAAATTGTATTTAAGACAATCAACAAACTTTGACAATACTCATAATGGGCACGTCTAACAGACACTGGACTGTTACTAATCTGATACTTAACAATCTGGTAAACGATTTGATTAGTCGACATGTTGAGGTAGCTCTAATTTATTTTAGTAGCGTAATCAAAGGGTGATACATTAAAAGGCCGTCTTTTTAATTTTATTTTTAAATAATAACAAAAAAAGCTCAAATGTAATTATAAAAAACAGTCTCTGGATAATTATTAGGACCTGAAATTAACAAAGACTGCTTTTTTCCAACTTAACGGATTTATCGTGCAAAAATGGTTACAAATATATTTTTCAAAGTATTGGCTATTGCTGGCCAAATTTTTTCCCATTTTCCTGGCAATTTTTGGATACCAGCTTGAAATAACGACTCGTCTTTTCCATTGTTCATATGGAGTTATCGTCTGCGGGGACACCCAATGGTCATCGAGCGGAAGAAGTAGTAGCCGGCAGGAGCGATGTCTGGAGAATACGGCGGGTAAGGTAGGACCTCTCATTTCAGCGTTTTCAAGTAGGTATTGGCCGGTCTTGCAACAATTTGCTGAGTGTTGTCATGTTGCGCTATCACTTTGTCGTGCCTTTCTTCGTATTCCGGACATTTTTGTTTCAGTGCGAAGCTCAAACGCATAAGATGAATCCTATAGCGTTCCCACGTGATAGTTTCATTAGGTTTGAGCTGATCGTAGTTGATAATGCCGAGCTGGCCCCACAAAATAAAGAGCATAAGCTTCATGCCTTGAATATTCGGCTTTGCGAAGGATGTTGATGGCTCTCCGAGCAACACCCATAATTTTTTGCGCTTGGGGTTGTCGTAATGCACCCAGAAACAGTATCAGTTGTGGCCACCGAATTTGTTGCCAATCGAATTCTGGCAGTTACGACAACTGTCTTCATATTAAATTATATTTTTAGTTGTGAAAGCCAATATTCAATTGTCTAATTTAATTTTTATATTCCACCATCAATATTATTACGTTCTACAAAATTTTATGTAAAAAAATTATTTTTACATTTTTCCGGTATCGAACATGGACATTCAGATTCATAGTTCACACCCTTGCTTACTACACCACAATTCAATTTAATTTTCTTTGATTTATTAAACATAAGTATATTTTATTTTAATTAAAAAAATTTTTTTTTTTAATGTTTGTCTTTACCAAGATTTGAACTCGGAAATTAAGAGTACTAGGCTAGCTCTCTACCCACTAGCCCATAAACATACATTTTAAAGACTAATTTTAAATTTAAATAATTTTTGTAGGAAAATAAACATAGCAGAAAATTGGTTTTGCAAATACCAATTGTTAGTGGCTTCTATTATCAATACAATCCACAGTTCGGTTGATTCAACTGAAACCCTAATTTAATGATATATTTGATCAAGATCACCGTATTTGTACACTCAGAAAAAAAGTTAGTAGACAAATTTGTTGACGGGTTTCAATCACAGTTTACTATTTTTGTACTGATTTTTAGTAAAAAAATTATTAGTTAGAAAAACTTTTTGCTATTTACATTTTACAAATTACAGAGCCTTTACAGAATATTTACAAATTTTTGCTACTTATTTCAGAAATCATTTTACAAATTTTTGAAAACCGATTTGCTATAATTAGCAAAATAAATTACTAATTTTAAAAAGTGGATATTGAAGGAAATGTTGTTTCTAATTAAAACTTACACCTACAAACTTAAATTTCCTTAAAATCTTACATAGATTACAAAAAAGGGATCGGAAGTGAAGATACCGACTCATGTCTGAAAATATTACATCCACATAAAATAGCTCTAAAAAGTTTTTTAGTTCCAAAAATCAGCCCTAAAAACAATTAAAATTTTACCTCAAAAGTAAAAAAATATTGACGAAAATATTTTTCAAAACAGAAATTACCAAATAAAAACAAAATGATTAATTCGTTTATGTTTGAACAATTTTTAAGTTTTTTTAGCTTTTCATTTTGTATAAAATATTTTTTGAAAAAAATAAATAAAATAAAAAAAAATTGAGATTCGATAAAAAAAAACAAATTTTAAAATTTTGTACTAATATTCACAATATTTAGTACATTTTTTTTAGCAAGCCGGTTTTAAATTCCGCTTTACAAACAGTTTACTAAAATTTAGTAGCGGCTACTAATGTTTCTACTTATTTCATTGTACTACACGTCAGCAGACATGTATTGCTAAGATAAGCAAAAAATACAGCTGGGCTCAAATTAGCAAAATTTCCCGTAATAACAGCAAAATTTTCAGTTGCCATTACAGATTTTTTTTTGGTGAGTGTCGACTATCGACAATTTATTAATAAATTTGATAGATTGTACTAATTTTCCAGAATATTTACTAAATAAATGGTTGCTTCTACTGTACACAATTCCTAAACGAATTTTATTCGTAAAGTTGATTGGAAATACCAATAATTGGATAATAGTATTCTTTTTTAGTTCTCATTCCTTTTTTTAATTCCCAATGCCATATTTATGCTATAATAATGGATTATAGGTTATTTCAAATAAAATAAAATTCTTACAAATAAATGTTAATGGTTTTGCTCGAACTGCAACTAATCTTTTCTCTGGGTCTGGAAACACTTGTGACTGCCAAGAGTGGCAACAAACTCTTTCTTTTTTGGCCAAGCGAAAAATCGCCTTTCAACGTTGGGCGGATTCTACTTGTATGGAACCCAGTTTCCTTACTTTTAAACAAATCCCATGCCTTTTAGGCGTTTGCTGATTATCGACTCATCTGCTCCAAATGATTCTGACAACTCCTGAAGCGTTTGCCATTCGTCCATATAAAGCATAAATTCCAATTCTTCGTGTTCAAACGGTCAACGGCCGTTCCTTGTCTTCGACCTAAAAATCACCACTTTTAAAGCGATAAAATCACCTCCGACAATATTGTTCAGATAGTTCATATTAAAGTAATGATAAAGAACTCCGTGTAAAAACACGAAATTCGACATGTTCAAGGCAATATTTAGTATTCTTGTTAACGTTTCAACCAAATGACTTAAACTGTCAAGGATGCTGATTCACAATAGGTTTTGTGTGCTCATTAAAGGGACGTCTCGGAGTTTTGGGAAATTTTGTTTAAGAAAAACACTATTTATTAGAAATTTCGTATTCAGATATTTTTAAACTTTCGGAAAAAATTGGATAAACAGTTTAAACAGTTAGCCCCCCTCCTCCCACAAACCAAAATCTTCAGTACGCCACTGTACGTATGTATTATTTTTCAGTTGTGTTTTAATTGAGAGTGAGTTGAATTTAAGTTATCTTTAAGTTAAAATTGAGTGTGTATGGAGTTTATTAATTTTATTTTTAGTCAATTATCAAAAAAGAATATATATATTTTAAAATCTGTGATAAAAGTCAAAGTTATTATACTAATTTTATTTAATTAATATTTTGTCATAATTTTAAATAATTTCCATTGTAATTTGTTTAAACAAAGTCATACCACCAAAGTTCAAACTTATTTAATTCAATTACCAACCATTTTGTAACTATTATGATTTATTTCTTCTGTTTTGCTTTTCAATTTTTTTGATTTCTTTTTAAACTGTGTGACTCTTTTAATTAAATAATTACAGTTTTCGTTTAATTTCATATTATTTTCTTGATGTTTATGAAATTTTCTTATTATAAATTATGTAAAATAAAATAATTTTCTCTATTGAAAGTGAAATTAGTTGGTCATTATTATGTTAATTGAAATTCTGAGTTGAATGTTTGCTAAATTGCAAGATAAAAAAAAACCCAACATATTTATTAACATATTACATTTGTGATAAAGAATTTAAATGTAAAATTAAAAACTGAACACAATATGTATACCAAAATGAATCAATTGTTTTGGGGAATCTTTATATTAAAATACCGTCAAGCAAGTGTCAACTTCACATAGTGAAAAATATTTTAAAATCAAGTAGAAACAATATTAAATTAAATTGAAACAGATTTGAAATCAAACTAAGTTTCGTTTTTCTTTTTAATTTAAACATGTTTCTACTTTTTTTTGTTTGAAATTGCGAAAACATAATCTAAAATGTTAACATAAAAAATATTAAAATACGAAAAATACGAAGAATTTTATTTTAACTAGAACCATATTTACTTTAATAAGATTTAAACTTAGTGGTGTTTTCATAAGACGTTCGCCGCTAGACGAATGAGTGACTGCATGCATTTTGTTATTGTATTTTTTTTATCGGAAAACACAACCTTAATTTTATAAATTCATACTTATTAATCTGTGTATGACAAACAAAAAATACAAATGAAGATTTTTAAATTTTATTATGGAAAATCTAGTTTTAACCTCTTAAATATTTGGTTTTGCCATCGCTGAAAATTATGATTCCCCAGTGCTTTTCCGACCTTTTCAAACAGCCTGCCCTTTTATCCAATGGTGTTATATACTTTTTGGATTGGGCCTGTTAAAGTGCATTGCCAACGCTTTCCCGTTAGTATTTTTATGTTTATATATGGTATTGTTTATGATCATATATGAAAGTGGTTTGCTAAAATGATGCGACATAATTTAATGTATTTTTAAAAGTTTATTTGGTTCTTTAACTTTTTTCCCATTTATTTTTAAAGATTAAATCGGTTAAGTGGGCTCTTTCTACCGCATTTTCCATCGTTTTGGAAAGAACTTCGGGCATTCTTGTTGAAAGTTGTTTTTGAGATCTTAAAGAATCTGTCGCATGTTCACAAATAACGTATGCGGAATGAAATATGAACTGATTTTAAAATAGCATTACAAAATGAAAACAATTCACAATTCCTGAAATTATTCGGCTAAATAAATGTTCAATAGATTAAAATTATTAGCAAACATTATTTTTATCAAAATAATTCAACCAAAAACAAATATGAAATAATTTGTAATTTTTCTGAAATATAATTCAGAAGGTCTTTTATTTATAATTTATAAAAGTTTTCAAGAATAGAAAATCGTTTGAATGAAAATGAGGTTCGAGAAAAAAATTAGCTTTGCAATGCAGCCAAAGGAGTAATCAAATGTGCCAAAAAAATAACCTTTCCATCAGTCTTATAAAAGCAATCGCTATTTCGTCAGATTATTGTTGGTTTGACCAATACACCAAATAGTGTATGTAAAGCTGAAAGGTAGAATAAAGTCTATACTGAATATCTAAATTAAGATACAAAATATCTTAAAACTAGTTTCGGAATTAGCATATCTATCCATCACTGCGGTTGTGGCCAATTGAAAAAAATAAAACAAGATTTTAATTTAGTTTTAATTGGTGGTATTTACATACAATGCAAATTAGCACATTTTTTCAAAAGATATAAAAAGTATAAACTGTCAGAAAATATTTTTATATGCAAAACTGCATACATTTGCACACTTCGTCATAAAACATGTGTTAAATTTCATAAATCTTCTGCGGGAAAAGGACCTATCCCAGGACACGTAACGTGACCGGTTCATTGTGATAGGGACCGGTCACGGGACCGGTTTTTTATATGAAAAGGACCGGTCACTTTAACATGGGCTTGTCCAAGGAGGGGGTCAATTGCCCCCTGCCACATGTCACAGGACTGGACTTAAAGAACATGTCACACAACTAACCCCGAAGAACAATCACAGGACCAACGCAAAAGAACATGTCATTACTTTAAAACTGGTCACGTGCACTCACCAAAAAAAGTCTGTAATGGCAACTGAAAATTTTGCTGTTATTGCGGGAAATTTTGCTAACTTGAGCCCAGCGGTATTTTTTGCTAACCTTAGCAACACATGTCTGCTGACGTGTAGTACAATGAAATTTGTAGAAAAAATTAGCTGCCGTTACTAAATTTTAGTAAACTTTTTGTAAAGTGGAATTTAAAATCAGTTCGCTAAAATTAGCAAAAAAAATTACTAAATATTATTAATATATGTACAAAATTTCAAATTGTTTTTTTTTCATCGAGCATCAAAATTTTTATTTTATTTATTCGAATTTATCATTTTGTTATAATTTGGTAATTTCTGTTTTGAAAAAAATTTCAGCATTTTTTTTTGGCTTTTAAGGTCATATTTCAATTGTTTTTAGGGTTGATTGTTGAACTAAAAAACTTGTTAATGCTATTTTAAGTGGATGTCCTATTTTTAGACATGAGTCGGTATCTTCACTTCCTTTCCCCTTTTTAATCTATGTAATATTTTAAGGCAATTTAGGTTTGTAGGAGTAAGTTTTAATAAGAAATAAAATGTCCTTTAATATCCACTTTTTTTAATATTAGTAAATTTTTTTTGCTAACTTTAGCGAATCGATTTTCAAAAATTTGTAAAATGATTCCGGAAATTAGCAACGAAAATTTGTAAATATTCTGTAAAAATTCTGTAGTTCGTTAAATGCATATAGCAAAAAGATTTGCTAAATAATAATTTTTTTACTAAAAATCAGTACAAAAATAGAAAAGTGGGTTTGAATACTGTTTACAATTTTTTTTCTGAGTGTGGCAGGTACTTTAGCAACCGCCCCTTTTTCACCTTATTCGTGATGTTGATTTTCGGAACCGGCCCAGTTTTTACCTATCGCGGGATAGGTCCCGATTTCCAAATGACCCCTTTTTACCCCCAGGGTATTTTCCTCATTGATATCGCTTTAAATTATTTTCGCTGTGGTGGTAAAGACTTTGAATGTTAGAAAGCTTACTATAAATAGACATCTATTTTGTCTTAACCTTAGCGCGTGGTCCGCATTTGACGGTACAGAAATGGATATACCGAAACAGAGTCAAAACTTATTGTTTTCGAAAGTTTAATTATACGGTCCGTTACGTACTCAGCAAAAAAAAAAAAAGTGTCAAAAGAGGAGAAAAAGGATCAGTGGTTTTGTTTTTGGTGTTGTAAAAATTTGGATCGAAACTAATGATTTTTACATAGGGGTGTCATAGAGTGGAAGTTTTCTTTTATGATTCTTTTTCATTGCATCTAAAGCAGTTATTATGGTTTAGTGAAAAATTATATTTTTTGATCTTCCCAAATAAATTTTTAATTTAAACGAGACACTCAATAACAATTTTCCCAATGTTCCTTTACCTATACCACTAAATTTGACACATTTGTTTTTGTTTCCCATATAAAATTTAAGTTTCTTAAATTAATTTATTTGAAATTCGAAGTTAAAAATTGATGCTTATCACTTAACCCCGATAACTTGTTTTAAAATAACCAAAGTTTAGTACTTAGTCATAGTTATGAATATCAAATTTATAAAAAAATATCTGTGGTTAACGTTGATTGTTTGAGTTAGTCCTCATAGCTATAAAAACAGCTAACTTTCATTTAAAATCATATTTATGGAAGTTGTGAAAAAGTGCTCCTTTAGAAGAGGAAAATCAGAACAAAATGATACTTTGGAATCAATTAAAAATTGATTCCTTAAGAATCACATTTATTTATTTTTGCTGGGTAGTAGCTATTACGTATTTACCGACCATAAAAGTATAGCAGAAGCCGTATTGTTGAAGCCAGATTCATCAATCCGTACGTGTCGGAGTGTCCGATAAAATGTTTCTTGGGAATGTTGCCATATTTAAAGATGTCTATCTTTCACCACCTTTGATGTCTCCACTATTACCTTTCCAAAAAAGCAATGCATTAATTAATAGGGAGAATAATTAAAACCAAATTATATTTCAAACAAAGCTTTAGTTAAAAATTTTTGGGAAATAAAGGCAGGAACAGAATTAGCTTAAGCTAAGTTTCCGTTTGAAACAAAAATTTCAAAATTTTTTAAAATTAAGAATATCAATTTCTGATATTTCGTTTCATACCAAAATAGGGCTTAAGTTAATTATGTTGCAGACTTAAGTTTTCCTGATTATAATAATAAGCAGTTATCGAAAATCGCTTATTTAAAGCCCCGAAAGTATGAAGTTGATCCGATTTATCATTTTTTTGTAGTCTAACAGTTGGTCGTAAATATTTTGAGCTCACTAAATCCAATGGCATAACAATACCAGGTAGACATGTTCTCTAGATTACAACAAAAAATTTGAAAATTTTCAACTGTCAAATAAAACACCCAAATTCTCCCTAAAGAAATTACCTGACATTGTTTTGCCTAAATCACATTTTGCTAATGGGGGAAATCTAAATGAGACTTTAGCACCACAAATTGTTGTGTATTTTTAACCGCAATGAATCTATTATTATATTTTGATATTTATTTTTTGTTTTTTTTTTGCAAGCAAAGACAATATTTTTTCTTTATTTTAGTCTTGCTAAAACTAGCAAAGTGTCAGAAATAAACAAATAAGTATAGTCTGGCATTGAATGAAAAATAATTTATATTTTTCCCACAAAAAATCTATTGATATTTTAATTACCGAAGAACAAGCCAAAGAACTTTGGGTTAAATTTTCTAAATTTGAAAAGTCCATTTTAAATTTAAAATTGTTAGTTGGGTTAATTAGTTTGAAAAGCAACCTATCGAATGTCGTATTTAAAAAAAGCAATTTTCTCGACATAGAAGATATGATCACAATATGACAATAAATCAAGATTTTGTAAAAGAACTAAATAGTGTCGTAAGAAATGGACACAGAAGGAATAGTCCTATGTAGGAATTTTTATATTCAATAAATTAATATTTATATTTTTTCAAAATTTTTTTTTCTTTTTTAGACGCTATGAAGAAGATCCTGAAAATGCTTGGAATTGTGGTTCCTGGTTTGAATATTTACTGATCGTTATATTATCCACCATATTGCTGGTGGGTGTTTTGGTATTGACTTTATTCTGGGTGATATTCTATCGTGGAGGCTTTGCCTGGTCAGATAATCCAGAATTGCAATTTAATTTACATCCAGTTTTAATGGTAGCAGGATTTATAACATTTTCAGGTTTTTGTAAGTATTTTTCTTTTTTCCTTTTGCTTACCATAAATGAAATCATAATTTATATTTTTATTTTTTCATTGCAGCCATTCTTTTATATCGTCTTTGCCGTTGTTTAAAACATATTTATGTTAAACTTGTTCACATGCTATTCCATGCCTGTGCCATACCATGTATTGCTTTGGGATTTTTATCCGTATTCGATTCGCACAATCTTTCCGAGCCTCCCAAGCCAAACTTTTATAGTTTGCACACATGGTTGGGTTTCGTGACAATGGGTATGTTTGTAATGCAATTTGTCATCGGTTTCTTCAGGTTGGTATTATTATTTATGTATATTTGTAACAATTGTTACACATTTTGGAGTTTCTTAAGTTGATCTCTATAACTGATGATTTTGGCATTCTTTTGTTTTTGTTTCTGTTTTTTTGTTGTTGGTGTAATTATAGCTTTTTGGTTTTATTATGCTGTGAGAATCGCACTTATAATTGTCGTGCCACTATGGTGCCAATACATGCCAGTTTTGGTTTAGCCAACTTTATGATGGCTATCGCTACCTGTGTTACAGGTCTTGTGGAAAAAGAGCGTGAATTGGTGAATAATGCTGAAAATGCATTAAGGTATGTACATTTTTATTATCAATATCAGTGTTATCTAGATTTTGACAGGATTTGTTCGTATTCCGGCTTTATACTTTTAAATTTGTTCGAAATAACGTCGATAGGCATGCCGCATAATCGCTGCTAATATAACACGTTGAAAAATTTTTACTAAAGGAAGATTTGCTGATGGAGGATTGCTTCACACTTAAGATTCCTGTTTAAAGGCTAAAATACTTTTAAAATGTTTTAGTTGAAGTCTGTTCAAAATTTTGCAAACAATTTATTTGCCTTTAGATGATGTTTGTAAGGAGGCGCTTTTTTGTTTATTAATAAGTATTAAAATATTTTCCTAAAACATGCTTTACATTATAAGCTCCAAATCCGGATTTCGATCATATGGTACTGTATATTATAACCTGTGTTCACAACATTGAAATCCCTCGGGATCGCGTACTTGAAAAATGGGTAAATGAGAGCGTCATAAGACATTATTAAACTTCTTCTCCTTGTACGAATAAACTTAGACTTTTTTTCGTGTAAATTTGTGCAAATTGTTTTTATCAGCTCGTTAGAACTCCGATAACGGATTCTGGTAAAGGGATCAAAAAAATATACGTGCTTCGGCGTTTTGAAAAATTTTTGTTAAAGTTTTCCCATTTTATAACCATGTGACTGCCACACTCACCAAAAAAAGTCTGTAATGGCAACTGAAAATGTTGCAGTTATTAGGGAAATTTTGATAATTTGAGCACAGCGGTATTTTTTGCTAATCTTGGCAACACTTGTCTGCTGACATGTAGTACAATGAAATTTGTAGAAAAAATTAGCTGCCGCTACTAAATTTTAGTAAACTTTTTGTAAAGTGAAATTTAAAATGTGTTTGCTAAAATCAGAAAAAAAATTACTAAATATTAATACAAAATTTCAAATTTATTTTTTTAATCGAGCATAAAATTTTTTTATTTTATCTATTTTTTTCAAAAAATATTATAGACAATATTAAAAAAAAATAATCGAAGGCTTAAAAATTGTAAAAACATAAATGAATTTATCAATTTGTTTTAATTTGGTAATTTCTGTTGAAAAATATTTTAGTGATTTTTTTTTTACTTTTAAGGTCAAATTTTAATTGTTTTTAGTGCTGACTTTTGAACTAAAAAACTTTTTAGTGCTATTTTAAGTGCATGTCCTATTTTTAGACATCAGCCGGTATATTTGCTTCTGATCCCTTTTTGTAATCTACACTCAGAAAAAAAGTTAGTAAAAAAACTTGTAAACGGTTTTCAATCCCACTTTACTATTTTTGTACTGATTTTTAGTAAAAAAATTATTATTTATTAAATATTTCTTTTTCTATTTACATTTACAAATTACAGAATTTTTACAGAATATTTACAAATTTTTGTTGCTAATTTTAAAAATTATTTTACAAATTTTTGAAAACCGATTTGCTAAAATTAGCAAAAAATTTACTAATTTTAAAAAAGTGTATATTGCAGAAAATATTATTTCTAATTAAAACTTACACCTACAGACCTAAATTTCCTTAAAATGTTAAATATAATCATAAAAGGGATCGGAAGTGAATATACCGACTCATGTCTAAAAGTAGGACATCCACTTAAAATAGCACTCAAATTTACAGACTTTTTTTGGTGAGGGTAACTACTCAATGAGTATTTTTTTGAAAAAGTGGGGATATAACGGATTAAAATGTTCTACAAAAATATTTGTTATAAAATTCTACTATAATTCTCTGAATACATCAAAGCTCAAAATTTAACTTGAACACGAGAAATAAGTCAAAACTCAAAATGTGTTTAAAAGTAAATTTTGTACTTATTCAGAGTTGGTGCTAAAATGTTCCACAAATTCGTATTTAGGGGGTTAGAAAAAATTGTGTTTCGTAAAATTTCACTATAAGTCACAAATTGGGGGAAACTTTAACCCAACTCAAATAAAATTCAGACGAAAGCTTTCAAAATGTCAATAAACGTATATTTTTTTGGTCCCCTCTATCAGAATCCGTTGTCGGAACCTTGTTATTTTTTTGTATTATTATTGGTATGACCCACTGACAATTTTGAAAAAAATTTATTATAATGAATGGATTATAAATATATGTTGTAAATATCCCTTTACTCATTCCAAAACCCATTTCTCGATATATTGTATTAAAACCAAGATATCCAGCATTGAATTTGCCCTACATCCGTAATTTAAACATTTACTTGGGTTTCCTTATGACGTTCGTCGCGAGACGAACGTGCGTGACCACATGTACTTTATTTTTGTATTGCATGTATTTTGTTTTTGTATATTCGTTCGTCTGAGACAAAACGTCATCTTATGTAATACACCATTGTTTGGCATATACAGCAAATGTTGCATACAAAAACAAAACTTTAATATTGATTAGCTGCATTTAGCATATGCAGCAAATTTGCATAACAACGAATGTAGATCAAAACATAAGAGAGAACGTATTTTAGATGCACAAAAAAGTATGGATATGCGGCAAAGAAAATCAAATTCAAAAAGTTATTGTTCAACACTAAAAAAGAATTTTTCCTTTTAAAGCTTAATAAATTATGACTTATTGTACATAAATCAATTAAAAGTTTTTTTTCAAAATACATGTCGCTACACAGAGAAAACATATTCGTTATGACAACCGAATTTCTTGCCAGCTGAATAGTTTGGTTGTATCAATTGAATTATTTAATTGTCGCAACCAAATATATTTCTTATGAAATTGAAATATATGGTTTTAACCCAAAAGTCTATAGTATTAACTGAATTTCGGTTGCCACAAACAAATATGTGGGTAGCTCCAACTAAATCATTCGGTTGTCACAATGAATCTGTTTTCTCTGTGTATCGATGGTGAAATGAAAAAAATATTTATCATGTAGTTTTTAAGAAAATAAAGTTAAATCTTCTTTATCGCGTTTCTCGATACCGACTTTTTTTGTTGTTTCGTTTGTTTACTAGGTTAAAATTTAACGTAAAATATAAGAAAAGATCTACATAAAAGAAAAGTTTTATATAACAGAATTTTTATTTAAAAACAAATGTTTTAATTAAAAAATAAATTTGAACTTTATTGTGTACGATAAATTGATTGTTTTCTTTTTCCGTTATTCTTTTTTTTTTAAGAAAAGTACCCCAATCTAAACACTCCGATTTTGAAGCAAGATAGCAAGAAAATTGTAGACCTACACTCTAATAAATTTTTGTTTGAAACTACTCTATTTAAAGGAGGTTACTTGTTACCTACTATAAATTGGGCAAAATTAGGCACAATGTTTAAAATCAAAATATAAAGACACGTTGTGTTTAAAATTAATAGACACAATGTGTCGAAAACTACGTTTTTAATTGTAATAAAAAAGTTCAGCAACATTAGAATTTTGTTTAAATTTATTTTTTATGTTTTTCAAAAAGACATATTAAAAGTATGAACCTACATTTAATATGTTTGGAAACACGCTTGTTAATGCGTGTTTTTTTTAAATAGTGCACCTAAAATCCTTAAAATAAAACAAAATGCATTTGGAAAAAGTAAAAAAAAAAATAGATTTTTTAGGCAAAAAAAGAGAGGGGAAAAAATATATTTTCCTTCAGGTAAAAATCTGAGGTGTTTCCTATAGAAAAAGTTCTCAAAATCTGAGAGTTGTTCTAAAAGTTTTTCTACAAAATCTATCAGATTCTAAGGAATTATAATAATTTTCTATAAAACAAAAGGTTTCAGAATCTGGTAGAGTCAAGTTTTTAAAATGAGTTTGATTTGTCATACAAAATAATTCTTTAAATTTCAAGGTGTTCTTTAAAATCATCAGAATCCGATACAAACCCCCTCAGATTCTAAAAATTTTATGTATTGGAAGACTCTCAGTTTCTGGGGAGCTTTTTATATAGAAAGAAGTCCTCGGAATCTAAGCATTTTTAAAGAAAACTCCTTAAAATTAAGGGTTTTTCTATAAAAAAAAAACTGAAGATATAGGAATTCTCTACAAGGAAAAGTCCTCAGTATATGGATATTTTCCTGAACATTTGCCAAATAAAAAATTTAAATTCCGAAGTAGTTTTGTTTTATAAAAAACACTCAAATTTCATGAATTGTTTCCTTATACATTTTTTTGTAGACTGAGACATTTTTGATACACCCTAATTAATTTCTGTTGAAATTTACCCAATTTATAGTAGGAAACTGTACTCCTACTATAAGTTGGGTAAATTTACTCCATGTGCGTAAATGAAAAAAATACACACATTATGCGTAAGTTGGTGAACACAAAACGCGTAAAATTACAACGAAAGTGCGTAAAAATTAAATAAAATTATTAAATTAAAAAGTAAATTTACCAAATTTGTGAGTAAAGAAACACGTTTTACGTGTAAATGTACACATAAAGTGCCTAAAAATTCATTTTAAATGCGTAAAAATGCCCTAAAAATGTGTAAATTTACAACCACGAACAGCCCAATTTTTTTGTAATAAAAACAAAAGATTTATTTTTAATATGAGTTTTATTAATAATATGTTTTATTGAATGTATGAGTTCGCACCTAAACAAATTACTATAGTAAATGAAAAACATGTTAATAATATGTAGAATTTTGCACATAACTGATTTTTTTTTAATTGTTCATTCGTGGGAAACAAAACTTCGTTCGAAACTTATACCTTCGAGTTATTTTTGAAGAGCAATTTTTTTAAAAACATGTGTTGTACAGCGTAATCATAAGGCTTATTTCATTTAACACTTTAAAGTTGGCTTATAGTATCTTTAAATTTTTTCGGGAAAAGATACTTACGAACAGGATAAGCTGATGTGCCACATTTTACATATAAATGTGCCCGGAATATCACGTTTTTAACTTGGCATATGTTGTGTGCCGATCATATTTTTACATCGCAGACTTTAAATCTAGATGTACCCAACTATTAGCACATGGCATATCAAAACACAACTGTTTCACATATGGATGTGGCCACATGTATGTGCCAAAGCTCACCCAGTTTACAAATAACATCAATGAGGTATTGGTATTGATTAAGACTTCCTCTTTTATGTCGTCCAATGTTCTTCCAAACTGTAAAAAGATACAAATAACATGTATAATATACAATAATTTTAACCCTTACCTCAAGATCTTTATATTAATCAGCTACAATCAGTCGCCTCTTCAATAGCACTTTCTGTTCCTGAGATTTAAGAAATTAGCAGTAGTTCATATAGAATAACGTTCGCAAACGCATTCAATTGTTTGCATAATTTTAAATTTTTTTTTCCAAAATTTTCATCGTATCGGCAGAAATTGAAAATAATTTAAAAATGTCATAATTTTATTACCAATATAAGTTAGTATATTTACAAACTTTGTGCGTAAAATTTTTATTCAACAAAATAATACTAATTTTAGGCACAATGTGTCTAATTGTAAACACATAGTGTCTAAAAATACTTTGTGTGTGTATTATTGTATATCAAAGTGTGTGCAAAAAAGTTTTACGCATTTGGTGTTTATATTTACCGAATTTTTGTAAAATTACATAAAACTTTACCCATTTTATAGTAGTAAATTTACAAAACATTTTTAGAGTGTATGATTCGAAGAATTATTTATTAAGAAAACCTTCAAATTCCAAGTAATTTTTTCTAAAAACTGCTCAGATCTGAGGAATTTTTCTTACAAAAATCATCAGATAATGAGGATTTTTTCCTATAGAAAAATTTGAGAATCTCAGAAAGCTTTTGTATTCAAAAATAAGACAAATGTCCTTAGAATCTAAAAGTTTTTCTATCGAAATAATTCCTAAGAATTTAAGAAAATTGAGTAGAAAAAATTCTTTACCAAATTGCAGAGTTTTTTATAATAAAAGTTCCTCAAATTCTTATATAAAATTTCCCTCGGAGTCTGTTGTACCTGCAACATAAACTTAATTATTTGGTAATGTTATTAAAAATGCTTGAGTAGAAATTAAATACGTCTCAATATACCGTTATGACAGCATGCAATATTCCATTTTAACCGCATTTAACAACAAATGTATTATATTAAGATAGTTTTTATATAAAATTTCTAAAGTTTCCGACATGCTGCCAAACAAAAAGTACCAGAATAAGTTAAAATGTCTTCACCCTATTTTACCCCTTAGGGACTGATTGTTTTTAGATTTATTTTTTCTATTACATATCATCAAAATCTGTTGAGGTTGGATGTACTTTTCTTGTTATCCTATTTTTAAAGTATGTTGACCTGCTAAACATGAATATTAAAACAAAATAATTTCATATTAGATATAGGTATTTTTTAACCCTTGACCAGGGAAACCATATTTTATAACTAGGAAATACATCCCGGAATAACTCGACATCTTTGATTATTTACAAATAGCAATTTTTAAACATATTTTTTCTTATTTCTTTTCAGCACTCGCAATTCAGAAATTGAACATTATATTATGAATTCAATGGGCATAGTATTGGTTGCCCTTGGCATTATAGTTTCCGTAGCCGTACGACGATCAAATGCTCCAGCCACTGCCAAAGTTTATGTAACTGAGCGAATTTAAGTTCAACAAAATCAACAGAAAAGACATGATAAAAATAAATTTAAACCAAAATTTCCTTTCCCCCTACCAATTATACTTCTTATACCTCCATCACCACCCCATTGATCTGAGAGAACCAATTAAAAAATTTGTTTTTCTTCTTTTTTTTTATACAAAAAAAAAATGTGTTTTTATAATTGTGTGTTTTTATTGTATTTATAAATTAATTATTGTAATATTTTTATGTTTTCTTTTTAAAAATAAATATATTGACTACTAACTAATTTTTGTTTGACTAAAAACTATTTGGTTTTTTAAAATGTGGTTTAAATATATAAAAAATAATTATTAACTAATCACTGCATATCTTAAAAAAAAAAAACGAATATTTATAAAATTATGCCAAAAAAAAATTGAAAAATACATAAATAAAGAAATCAAAACTTTTACATAAATTATAATCAAAATTAGTATACATTAAAATAAATTTCCGTTATTATATTGCAATTAATTCATACGTAATAAGTAGTGTAAAATGTATTTTGTATGTGTTAATTTTTCAGAATCTTGATAAATAATGTAGTATAAAATAACCAGTTCAAAAATATTTTGAAAAAAAAAGCCACAAATTATTACTACTTTTAAGCAATAATTTCAGTTAATTTTTTTGCATTTCGAACTTTTGTTTTTTTTTTCTTTTATAAAACATACAATATACAAAAAAATTATTTGCTAAGACATTATTAAAAAAAATCATAAAGAATTATATACAATTATTAATAATAAATAATTATTTATTTTAAATGGAAATCTTTGTAGTTTTATTACAGCAAAAAAATAACTGTTATGAGTTTTATCTAACATTTATTAAATATTTCTAAAAAAAAACATGTATTACTAATAGTTATAAATAAACAAAAAATTTTTCTGAGTGTATGTGAAATATATTAGGGCATTCTGATGAAAATGTTCATATTCAAAGGGTCAGTATTACAATGTTGTGTGATGGAGTTGTAAGAAGTACCCCTTGGAAAAGTGATACCAAAATATAAATTTGATTATAGTGGGAAACAATAATTGAAGAGAGGTTCTTAAAATGCGCACCATTTTTAATTTCCTGATATAGATTTAACTCGATACCTGGAGTGAATTATCTTATATTTTCCTGTGACTAACAAGATATCACTTATCATAGAAATAATTCCTTCTGGCATTTTCCGATTTGAAAAAAATTTGGATACCTCTGGCCAAGAAAATCCCGGAGTATTCTGAGATATAGTTAAGTCTCTCAATCTATTGGTATTAGGTTCAAACACTACAGGAAGTTGATTCCAGATCTTCTGTAATGTCTCCATCTCCTCTGTGAGATTTTGCGGGTCGGTTTGATCTATTTTAGCCGCATCAATTTGTTGTTCGCTTTCAGCTGTACTTGCACATATATTTTCTTGACTTTTCTTGATATGGAGAATTCCAACTCCGTCCTTTATCTCAGCCTTGACAGCAGATACTTCTCTAGTTCGGTTAAAATGCTGACAAGTCATCTGGACAACGAAAATTATGTCATCAAATGTATAACCTACATATGCTTGAGAAAGAGTTATTGTCAATTCACTGCCGCTAAGGGCAATTTCTATCCGATTTTTTTGTTTCGGGCTGCACTGAGATGGCACCATGTGCTCTCCTTTCTGATCCTTTTCGACTGCGGAAGGTTCTTTTGAAACGTTAGTGTCACTACCCAGCTCTCTGAAATTCTGGTCGGCCTGAACAGAGTTGGGTAAGTAGGTGCTGAAACTTTCCATCTCGTGTTTGCTCTTTTTGGATTCATTTTCTTGATTGGTTGAATTTGTATTGGAAAGGTATTCAGATTGGGATCGTTTTTCCTGCATTGGAGTATGAATTGTATTTGCCATGTTGATTCTGATGTTTTGTTGTTTTTGTTTTTTTGTAATTGTATGTTGTTATTGTAGTTATAAATTTATTATTGTAATATTTTTATGTTTTCTTCTTAAAAATAAATATATAAAGTAATAATTAATTGTTGTTTAACTAATAAAAAAAATAGTTTTTATAAATTAGTGTAAAAATATGACAAATAATTAACACATCACATGAACGGAAAGTAAATAAATTTTTCCTAAAGATTTTTTTTTTTTTTTTTTGGCTGCAAATTCACTCGAAATATATTAAGTCCATTCGTTTACTTTTCTCAGTCAAGTCCAGTAAGAATTACTCAGTAACAAACTTACAGAGAGTAAGACAAATTTACTCTCAAAAAGAAAATTTTCTAAAAAAGTACGCGAACGGAAAATTTGCAATAATTTACAATCAGCTGTTTAGATTGTAAAACCATAGAGGAAGAATAGTATAGAGGATGCAACGCCGGCAGCGGCCAAATAAAATTTTATACAAAATACAAAGGTTCGGAAACTGAGAGCAAACAGGGGAAAGTTGAGCAAATTTTCCTGATTTCTGCAAAAATTTGAGTAAACTTCCCTGTTTTTAAACCTTTTTTTTAAATCCAATTGGGAAATCTGCTAAAAAAAAAAAACTAATTGGATTTGCAAAGAAAATCAATTGGAATCGCAAAAAAACCAATTTGAAAAACTGCTGAACCTTTGAAATCTGCCCATATAAAAACAAGAGAACGTTTTTTGCGACGTGAGAGACATCGTCATGGTGTGGTAAAACCAAATGCAAAAATAAATTATAACTGGTCGATATGAAAAAAGAGAATTCTTGTTGTAAAATCTTAAGCAGAAACATTTTAGAAGGTTTTCTTATCTTTTCTATAATTCATTTAACAATTCGAGTATTTGTTGCTTTGCATTTGCATAAAACAACGTAGTTGTAAAACATTTTTATTTGTATTTACAAAAAATTATCCCATGTTTTTCAATCATATGTTTTTTCTGCTTGTAAATTCTTGCTGGCAATAATTTGTCCAGTAAAAATTTGCAGAAAGAAGAAGAACTCTTAACATCAAACTGTCACTTTATTCTCCCTTTTTTCTTTATGTTTACTGAGTATTTGTGTAAACGAACGACATCCAGTACAAATTTGTACAAATTATGGAGTAAACGAACAGAACTATTATTTCACTCCATTGTATACTTTAGGGAGAGAACTGAAAGATTGTGTGGTTATTTCGTACGGTATTCCATGGCAAAGGAATACCAAGTAAGATCATTAGAGAGAACTTGGGGTTTTTCTTCGACAGTCTAGGGTTTTTTGTTTACTTTTTGTATAAATTTTTTAAATTTGTTGTTGTAATCGCCTGAACATGTTTTATAATAAGTCCACCTGGTATTATTAGGCCATGCTATATTCAAGGAAGATTAATTTTTAAGAGGGCGTTCAAAATATAAAATTTACAGTAGAAAAGATTTTTTCTAAGATTTTGCAATACAAACATGCAGTTCGAACATGCAGGACAAAAATTTGAAGATCACACAACATGATAAATTTATACTTGTATCAAACATGTGGGTTGGTTGAAAGGAACAATTTTGGCAAAATTGCACTTTATTGTGCTTTGCTCAAAAAAAAAAAAAGAAACCAAGTAAAAAACGGCTTAAATACGACTGTGCCAAATCTTTGAATACCCTCCACCAATATTAAAAAAAATATTCTCTACTGTTTTTGATACAAATAATTTAAAAAATTTTAGAAGTAAAATTATGGAGGTAAAAACAAACTTTTAAGGTGAAAAACTTTTTTGGATGTGAAAAAAAATTTTTGAGGTGAAGAAAATTTTTTGAGGTGAAAAATATTTGAGGTGTGTACAAAATATTATTCGCTATTAAGCGACTGGTGAAAAAATATGAGAAAATATATTATATCTTAGTCGGTACAACACTCACCAAAAAAAGTCAGAAATAGCAACTAAAAATTTTTGCTGATATAACGGGAAATTTTGCTAATTTAAGCCCAGCGGTATTTTTTTCTTATCTAAGCAACACATGTCTGCTGACATGTAGTACAGGAAATTAGTAGCCGCTACAAAGTTTTAGTAAATTTTTTGTAAAGTGGAATTTAAATCGGTTTGCTAAAAAAAAACTAAATATTATCATTAATATTAGTACAATGAAATTAGTATAAAAAATTATAAGCGCTGCTAAATTTTAGTAAATTGCTGTAAACTCAATGTAAAATATTTTAATTTATAAAACAAAATTATTAAAACTTATTATTAAACAAAATTATTAAAATTAACTTAATTATTTTTAGATACTTAATTATTTTTAGATATGTTTTGAAAAATATTTTGAGTAAATTTTTTGGATTTTAAGGTCAAATTTTAATTGTTTGAGGGACTGGTTTTTAGAACTAAAAAAGTTTTTAGTGCTATTTTAATAGGATGCCCTATTTTTAAGCATGAGTTGGTTGTGAAAAGTATCTTCACTTTCGATCCCTTATTTCAACCTATGTAACATTTTAAGGCAATTTAAACTGTGTGTATAAGTTTTAATTATTAAAAATTACATTTCCTTCAATATACACTCTTTTAGTTTTAGTAATTTTTTTCGCTAATTTCAGCAAATCGGCTCAAAAAAATTTGTAAAATAATTTCTAAAGTAAGCAACAAAAATTTGTAAATATTCTGCTAAAAGTCTGTTATTTGTAAAATGTAAATAGCAAAAAAATTTAATAAATAATAATTTTTTTTACTAAAAATCAGTACGAAAATAGTAAAATGGAATTGAAAACTGTTTACAAATTTTTCTACTAACTTTTTTTCTGAGTGTATAGGATATACCTAGTACTTTCAATTATTCTGACACACGGTTTTTTCTTGATAAAAAAAACAACAAGAGGTTTTTAATTTTTTCTTTTTATTTTGGTTTTTTAAATATTGAAGAATATAACAAAAAAAAAATTATTCAAAATGGAAGCCATTTGCCTTCCAACACGACCGAAGTCTGACCAATCGTCTATTGCAGTACGCACGACCTCCATGGGGAAATTGTCCACTGCGCGGATAAGTGCACGCTTAAGCGATTCCAAATTTTTGTGGTGAGTAGTGCAGGCCATGCCTTCTAAAACGGACCACAATTTATAGTCTAAGGGATTCAGGTCTGGACTACCCGATGGCCAATCATCCGTAGAAATAAAGTTTGGTAAATTGTTTTTTAACCAGTCTTGAGTGGTTTTTGCCTTATGGGCTGGGGCAAAGTCCTGTTGAAAGGTCCACGGCTCGTTTTTGAACAATGTGCTATTTAATGGCTTCCCAACCTTTTCTAAAACGTCAGATTGGTACACCTTTGCCGAAGTTTTAACACCTTTTTCGCAGAAATGAAGCTTGGTGACCCCATCATAGGCGACTCCCCACCATACCATCACAGAAGCAGGATGGTGACCTCTCTGAACTCTAGGAACCAATTCATTTGCTTGCAGAGATGACTTAGCATAGACTCTATCATTTTGTTTATTAAACGACTCCTCCACAGCAAAAATTTTCTCGTCAGTAAACATAATTTTTCTGTGGCGGTTTTTGGCGTACTGCCGAATCAATGCTTTAGATTTTTGCTTCCGTTTCTGCTTTAACGCCGCCGCAAGTAGATGCTCCGTGTGTCTTTTGTAAGCCCGAAGTCCCAAGTCATATTTAATGATGCGAGAAATGGATACTTTCGATATATTCATCTCCCGCGACATTATTTGCTGCTTTCGGAGTTGATTTCGATAAATTCGATTCTGTACAGCTTTAACTGCTCTGGGAGTTCGCACAGAGCGCGGACGGCCAGATCTCAGACGGTCTGCTAATCCACCAGTATCCCCAAACAGTTTCACAGCACGATAAACAAAACTACGACTAACCCCGAGCGGCTGCAATGTTAGATAAATGTCTCCAGTTTCCATTCCACATTTTTTTAGGCCAATTACGACAATACGGTTTTCAATATCTCCCCATTCCATAATTTTAAGTAACGCACGACAAAAACTTTTTACACAAAAATGAAGTTTAAATGCTAGTTGTCAAAAAACTGCCAACGTAACGAGAGTTCAGTGGATTTCTTACAGTGGGGGCGACTAACAGTGTGTCAGTAATTATGAAAGTACTAGGTATAGTTTTTGAGTTACTCGACGAAAAGTGTCGTTTTTACCGAAGTTACTGACTTTAAGAGCCTAGCAGCGCACTAAAAATGCTCCGATTGGCCTGAAACTTTCCAGATTTTTTTTATCTCAAAAAATTTTGGTTGGTGGGACTTTAACATTTCCAACTTTAAATATAAAAACCATTCTATTTAGCATGCAAATGTCATTTTGTATGGCGCTAACGAGGTTTTCGAAATGGCTTAATTTCTTTTTTTAATACAAAGTTGCCGAGTTGAGAATGCAACCGGATGGAAAATGTTATTTTCTACCATAAAAACTAAAAAAATTTATTTCGAAAAAAATGGCGCTTAAGTGGTTTAAGAAGAAACGCGACGATAGGCAAGTTGGTATTGTTTTAACTGGTACTTGTTTGTTGGTATTTTTTTGCTTTTTTGAATTTTTAAATTTGCTGTTGTAAGAATTTCAAAGAATTTGGGTACTTTAAATGGAGAATTATACTACTTGCTATAGCTACCAAATTCACATAAATATTTTATTCCTTATTAATTTAAAGCAGGTAGGTATTTTTTTCTTTTTTCGATATTGGTACTATTTTAGATTTTAGCAAATTTTTCACGAAGTCCTTTTTTTAAAACATGGGCATTATGCATGTGTATTTGGTGAACAAGAGCCATATTTTCTTTTATAATAAATTTTTAAGAGACGCCGGATCTATTTAATATGTTAGTTTTTGTATCGAAAAAGTACAAAATGTAATTACACAGATTTAGAAATTTCCTAAGAAATTTTTTTATTATCTCTCCCCAAACTCGTCTTTTCCAAAACTGCTTCTACAAGAGCCGTTTCCATGAAACAGTTCTATAGAACTCAAATTAAAGATAACTGACAGGATATTTTTGCAAAGTGGTTTTGCATGGTTTTCACTATGTCATTTTTAATATCAATTTGTCCAAATTATTGGCAATTGTATGAAAACGGGTTGTCATATGGTGTCATCTAAGTTTGCAGTCAGTTATGCACACGAACTGCCGTCTAAAATGACAGACAAGTGAAAACGTCAAATTTCAGTTTGTCAACAGATATGGCAGCATTTTTTATCTAAAATAAAATTGACAACAAGTTGTAATTTTTTTTTGTTTGACGATCGCAAAGCTGTAATTTTTTTCTTTTGCTGGAAAAATTAATTGCAATGGAAATTTTTTAAATAAAGAAAGAAATGGTAATGTAATAACACAAAACGCCGCACTAGCTATAGCCATTTGTTTCTTTTTTGTCATTTTTGAATTTTTTCCACTTTTTATTGAACACAAATTAATATTTTCTAATCAGCTGTTCGCTCGCCTCATCATATTTGACCTTTGTAATGAAAACGGCTTGTCAGTCAACTGACACCAAAATTTGACATAAGTCTTTGACACGCTCTGCTTTATCGACTTATTGTCAGTTTTTAAGATGTAATGAAAACGCATATGACACAAAATGACGAGAATTCATTTGAGTCAGTTTTTGCTGTCAGTTCATATGACATAATGAAAACCAGGCATTTTAAGGGAACCTGTTCTATTTTGGAGCAATAAAACCAGTTACTTTTGGGACAATTACACACAAAAACAACGGTATTAAAATCTATGAAGAAAAATAATAATACCTTATTTTTCTTCATAGATTTTAATACCGGTTTTTGAAAGAGAATAATTGGATGGGTTCTAAAAGCATTTTTAATATAGGGTTCGTTCGTAAATGCAGTAGTTGCGCATCACTGCAGCATAATAAAAGTAAAACGTTCAAAAAAGCATCATTAGACAGCACTGATTTACGTCAAACGTTTTTTTATGCAAACAATTGACAGTGCTGGCCCCAATTTTTGCAACTATGGCATCATTAAAGTTTCTGATGCAATATTGCGAAATCATTCTTCATTTTCATTTTTAATGATTTTTAATAATCAAAAGTCGTTTCATCTTTCTATTAATTCTTTTTTTATTATAAGTTAACAAAAAGTTTTCATTTTACCATCAAGATTTTAAATAATATTTGTTAATTTTATTGTAACATATTTTTATCTTTTGCAAAACGTTCTAAAAAGTAAACTGTGCAGTTGTTGAGCAGTAGCAAAGCATCTGCAACAGATGATCACGCATCAGCAACATAAATTGGCATAACTGCCGCAGTGATGCGCAAGTTTTTTGCATTTACGAACGTACCCATATTTATTTTTCAAAAATTTAAGCTCCCCCACCGTTCACCTGAAAAATTTTTTACATTATTTGTGAGAACGTTTTTTAAGACATTGGTGGGGAGTATTCAAAGATTTTGCACAGTCGACTTTAAGCCTTTTTTTATTTGTTTTTGTTTTTCTTTAATTTTTGAACAGACTGAAATTTTGTAATTATTTAGAGACCAGATATATTCTATAGATTTTTCATTGGTCAAAATAATTGTAATGAAATCAAATCAATGTAAAAAAAAAACTTTTAACAACTAAAATAAAGTACAAATTATATTTATTGTTTTATTTTTTGTTCATAATAGAGGCACATTTGCATCAGTTTTTTCTAGCGTGTAAACGTGCCTTAAGAGCGACTGCAAATTTTTTATTACTTAAATAAATGGTGCAGTTAGGAGGAGACCAAAATTCAATAATATAAATGACTTTAAATAATGCTAATGATTTTTTTTCCATTGAGGACAACATAATTGTAATGAAATTTAAAATATTTATCATTGGCAATTAAATAGCTTCTTTAAAAAGCATTGACAAAAGGCTAAGAAAAAATTTCATTGACATAAAATGAATTTAATACCAATGAAATTGTCAGTTAATTGGGATAATCAATTAACTAGTCCTAAGTATGATTAATATGCATTTACAATTTTAAGCAAGAAGAAATAACATTTTTAATGTAGTTTTATTATTATTTTTTTTTATAAACAATAATACGAACAATTTTTAACTCGTTAGTTGGTGTTGCTCGTATCAAGATTTCCATTGACTAACAAGATATCACTTATCATAGAAATAACTCCTTCTGGCACTTGCCGATTTGAATAAAATTGGATTACCTCAGGCCAAGAAAATCCCGGAGTATTCTGAGATATTGTTAAATCTTTGCATCCAAAGAATTTAGATTCAAATATTATAGGAAGTTGATTCCACACCTTCTGTAATGTCTCCATCTTATTTGTGTCAGTTTGATCGGAACAATTATCCATTTTAACTATATCAATTTGTTCTTCGCTTTCAGCAGTATTTGCACATATATTTTCTGGACTTTTTCTGATATGAATAATACCAGCGTCATCTTTTATCTCAGACTCGACAACTGATACTTCACCAGTCTGGTTTAAATGCTGACAAGTCATCTGGACAACGAAAATAATGTTATCAAATGTATAATCTTTAGTTGCATAAGGAAGAGTTATTGTCAATTCATTGCCGCTAAGGACAGTTTCTATCGGATTTTTTTGTTTCGCGCTGCACTGAGGTGACACCATGTGTTCTCCTTTCTGATCCTTTTGGACTTTGGAAGGTTCTTTTGAACGGTAATCGGATAGGAGCATTAGTAGCTGCCTTGGATGCGTACGTGACATGTTGATTCTGATGTATTGTTGTTTTTTGTAATTGTATGTTGTTATTGTATTTATAAGTTATTTATTGTAATATTTTTATGTTTTCTTCTTAAAAATAAATATACAGAGTAAATAATTAATTGTTTTTTGACTACTAGAAATATTCTTTTTTTTATAAATTAGTGTAAACATATGACAAATAATTATAAACTAATTACATCAATGCGAAGTAAATGAATTTTTCCTAACGATTTTTTGCTGGCGAATTCACTCAAAATATATTATTTCACTCTATTGTATTCTTAAGTGAGAGAATTGAGAAATTGTGTGGTTATTTCGTACGGTATTCCATGGCAAAACAATACCAGGTAGGGTCATTAAGGAGAACTTGGGGTTTTTATTTGACAGTCTAGGGTTTTTCGTTTACTTTTTGTTTGATTTTTTATAATAAGTCTACCTGGTACTGTTATGTCATGCTGTTTTCAAGGAAGATTGACTTTAAAAAGGGTGTTTAAACAATTTGCATTAGAAATGATTTTTTCTAGTAGTGAGGACTTGCAGTACATTTTGATAACATTACTTTTTGGAAAGCCTAAGATCTTGCAGTACAAAAATTTGCGTACACACATTTGAACATAATAAATTTATATTTGTATCAAACATGTTGGTTGGTTGAGAAGAGTAATTTTGGCAAAAGTGCACTTTATTGTGCTTTGGTCAAAAAAATACAAGAAAAATATGGCGGCCCCCAGTGTGGCTACTCAAATGAAAGGAAATTTCCTCAGGATCTCAGAAATGCATTTTGTTTCATGATATGTGGCATCCCATCAAAATTATTTGATAAAAAAAAAAAAAAAAAAAAAAAAAGGCTTGAATTCGGCTGTGCCGAATCTCTGAATAATCTACACCAATGCTTTTGAGGTGTTGGTGGTTCTAGGCTACTGGTTGAAGAAGAAGAGAAAATATTTTACTTGCCAGTCGCTAAAATTAAATGGGAAACTTAGGGGTATCTTCATATTTTAACTTTTTAACCGCTGAACCGATTTTGTTCAATTTCAATGCCAAACTGCTCAGGAGGATTACCATTAATTTTGGTCAAAATTAAACAGCCCCGCTTCCGTTTTCACGCTGTGATCGGCATTTTAACAGACAGACAGATGGACATCGCTAAATCGGCTTAAAATCGCATAAGAATCATGTTACAAGCGGAATGACAAACTGATATAAACCATTACCTTATAATGTGGAGGCCCCCAGGATTATTGGCCTTCCATATTCCTCTGAATTAGTTTCTTCCGATGCCACCCTTTTTCTTTTTAAAATGTTTGAAGTTCTTATATCTATTAAGCTTATTATGCAATTCTTATCCTAAAAAATTAAGTTAAGCAAATGTGTCATTTTGTCATCTTCATTTTTTTTTTGGTTCCTCAGATTTCTAAATTGATGTGTCATTTCGTCATTTTCATTATCGAAAGGAAGATATCCTTTGATTTTAATCGGTTTTCGAGGAAACTTAACAGGTAGCTGCTAAAAATGGGCTGGTGGATGTAGAGATGTAATATCTGGTGATTATGACAACAACAATTATCTGGTAAAAAGGGACTGGTGGAAAAACCGTTATGCTGAAAATAACAGGTACCAAACACGGTTTTATTGTGACAAACCGAATTTCTTGCCAACTGAATAGTTTGGTTGTGGCAACTGAATTATTTGTTTGCCGAAACCAAATGTATTTGCTAATTTGAGCCCATCGGTATTCTTTGTTAATCTTAGCAACACATGTCTGCTGACGTGTAGTACAATGAAATTAGTAGAAAAAATTAGTAGCCGCTGCTAAATATTAGTAAACATATTGTAAAGTGAAATTTAAAATCGGTTTGCTAAAATCAGCAAAATAAATTTACTAAAATCAAATTATTATAAAATAATTAGTAAGCGCTACTAAATTTACGTAATTTACTGTAAACTCAATGAATTGTAAAATATAGAAAAATTTTAATAAAAAAAAAAAATATATTATTAAAATACCAAAATAAACTCAATTATTTTTAGATTCACTTCTTACACTTTAAAGCTGCTCATTTCTTTTGAAATTTCCTTACGAATTCGAATATACAAATGTATATGTTTTTTTTATCGAGCAATACTTTTTTCAAAAAAAATTTTAGACAAAATTAAAAAAAAAAATTAGAGGTTTAAAAAATAGTAAAAAACTAAACGAATTTATCATTTTGTTTTCATTTGCTAATTTTTGTTTTGAAAAATATTTTTAGTAAATTTTTTGGATTTTAAGTTAAAATTTTAATTGTTTTTAGGGTTGATTTTTAAAACTAAAAAAGTTTTTAGTGCTATTTTAGACAAAATTAAAAAAAAATTAGAGGTTTAAAAAATAGTAAAAAACTAAACGAACTTATCATTTTGTTTTCATTTGCTAATTTTTGTTTTGAAAAATATTTTTAGTAAATTTTTTGGATTTTAAGTTCAAATTTTAATTGTTTTTAGGGCTGATTTTTAAAACTAAAAAAGTTTTTAGTGCTATTTTAAGTGGATGTTCTATTTTTGGACATGAGTCGATTGTGAAATTTATCTACCCCTTCCTTTTTTTCAACCTATGTAACATTTTAAAGCAATTTTAGTTTGTATCTATAAGTTTTAATTATTAGAAATAACATTCAATATCCACTTTTTTAAAATAAGTAAATTTTTTTTGGCTAATTTTAGCAAATCGGTATTCAAAAATTTGTACAATAATTTTTAAAATTAGCAACAAGAATTTCTAAATATTCTGTAAAAATTGTGTTCTAAAATGTAAATAGCAAAAAAAATTTACTAAATAATATTTTTTTTACTAAAAATTAGTACAAAAATAATTAAGTGGGATTTAAAACAGTTTACAAATTTTTTTACAAACTTTTTTTTCTCAGTGTACGAACTGCAACTTCAAAACAAATGTTTGGTATGAAAAATACAATTTTACTTAAAAACACAATTCAGCGTTAATTGTGTTTAAAAAAAATAAAAATTCATAAGTATCAGAAAATACGAAAAGAAAAATATCAAGGAGTTGCCCTACTAATAAACATTGAATATAAAAGGGGAAATATTGAAATAAGTGAATATCAAATTTTTATTTGGGAAAAATGGGTGAGAGTATCAAATGTGACTCGGTAGTATCACGGTACTTTCTTAAATCAAAAAAAGTACAATTGTATCAACTTTTCCATCCCTGCATCTAACTGTCACTTTACTCTCCTTTTTTGATCTCTCCTTACCAAGTATTTGTGTAAACAAACACCTTCCAGTAAAAACTTTTACAAATTTTTGAGGTCCAAAACTTTCTTGCTTGTTGGTTTTTTGAATTTGATGTTGTAAGAATTTCAAAAATTTTGGAAACTTTATATGGAGAAGTATACTGCTATAGCTACCAAAGTCACATTAATATTTTAATCCTTATTAAAGCCCTGTGCGGGGTGGCTTAGTAAATTCTAAACTAAATACAAATTGACAAAACAGTATAATTTTTTTTTAAATATATTTGAAAATATTTTTGAATTTTAAAAATATTTGGACAACTGAATTTAGCTTAGATTTTATTTAGCCAGTTTACACCCACCCTAAATTTAAGCAGGCAGGTATTTTTTTCTTTCTTTGATATTCAAAATATGATGATTTCCTTAGACAAGAATGAAACCCGGATAAAGACTTCCCTACCACAAATTATTTTTCACAATAGGTGTGTTCGACGAACGTTACCGCGGGTGCCCGCGGGAACCCAATCTTACCAGAAAGCGTTTCTTGTAACAAAAATTGGGTAAATGAGGGCGTTCATGAGAGAGTAATTGTGTTTCTCATTTTACCAGAACTTACCCGTACTTTTTGTTTGGGTAAAATGGTAAAATTGTCAAATCATCAGCTGTTGCTAATAAATTAACTGTTTTGCATTTTTGAAAAAATATTAAAGTTAAATAAAAGTTTACTATAAACAACTTTTCCTTCTTAATAATGAAAAATACATTTGAAAATTTTAATATATATTTGCAATTTCAAATATATTTATTAATTACGCTGTTTTTTAGTATGAATAAATTTGAAGTTTATTTTTGGGTATGAAATATGGTTTTGTGCGTTCGCAGTATTTCGGGCATTTTTATGGTTTTGTGAGAGAATTTTTTGCTTACTCTCATTTTACCAGACTTTACCCAAAATTACCTCGTACAGACCTATTTTGTTATAAGTTTTGTGGGATTTTAGCACATTTAATTACTTTAATGCATTAAGTGTTTTCCCCAAAAAATATAAATTCAAAAGAACTATTTTAGTTTTTGAAAACATGAGCATCAGGTAGACATATTACAGCAAAAAAAATTTTAAAAGTCATCAAATAGTAAACAAAAAAACTTTAGAATGTCAAATAATAAACCCAAATTTTCCCTAATGGCCCTGGTATTGTTGTACATTTCTTTTTTTGTTAACCCAGCAAAAGTAAATGAAAGTGTTTCTTAAGGAATCAATTTTTCATTGCTTCAAAAGTATCATTTATTTCTGATTTTCCTCTTCTAAAGCAAAACTTTTTCACAACTTCAAAAAATGTGATTTTAAATTAACAACCAAGGTTAAACATTGGTCACAGATATTTCCATTGGCATTGAAATTGCTTGAGCATTAGTTGAATAATGGTAATGCTAAAAAAAAATCATTACTATTTAATAGTAATGGAATTTTCTTGGCGTTTCCAGCAAAATTTGAAATGTCAAAATAAGCCTATTATTAATAAAGTTCTGAAAATTTCTTCAATTTTTGAACAGACTTTGAAATTTTGTAATTATTTAGAGATTAGCTATATTCATTAGTCAGAATTATTGAAATCAATGATTAAAAAAAAAATATTTTTTTTAGCAACTAAAACAAAGTACAAATTATATTTATAAATTTTTTTCTTTGCATAATAAATGCACATTTGCATCAGCTTTTGTTCCCTCGTCTAAATGTGCCTTAAGAGCGACTGCAAATTTTTTATTACTTAAATAAATGGGATATTGGTATTTGGGACAGTTATGTGGGAGATCAAAATTGAAATAATGCTAATGATGGTTTTTCCCATGGAGAGATTAATAATTGTAATAAAACTTACCATTGGCAATTAAACAACTTCTCTAAAAAGTATTGACAAAAAGCAAAAAAAAAAATTCATTGAATAAAAACTGTCAAATAAATGACATATTCAATTAACTTTTATAATTACGATTAGTTTTAACGTTTAATAAAACCACAACGAGAATTAAAAAAATAATATGAAAATACTATTTATTTAATAGACATGAACCCGTCCAACTTCTTAAGATATTTTTCACAGAATGAAGTTTTTACAAAAGTCATTAAAAAACATTTTCAAAAACTTATTGATTTAATATAGTATTTTTTTTTTGAACAAAGTATTTTACAGTAATGTACAAATCTGAATAGCATTAACTAGTCTTAAGTATGATTAATATGCATTATCAATTTTTAGTACGAAGAATTAACGTTTTTAATTAATTTAATTTTTTATCTTATTAATATTTTTATTTTTTATTTTATAAACAATAAATAAAATTCTAATATTGCAAAATATAAATTTGATTATTATGAGAAAATATTGGGTATTCTGAGTGAAAAGGAGTCCCAATAATGCGGACGCGTGTTATATATTCCTTACATAGATTTAACTCGATAGTTGGTTTTAATCATATCATAATTTCCACTAACTGACAAGATGTCACGAATCATATAAAGTATTCCTTCTGGAATTTCCCGATTTGAATAAAATTGGAATACCTCTGGCTCTTGGCGTATTCTGAGATATTGTTAAATCTTCGCAGCCAAAGAAGTTAGATTCAAATATTACAGGAAGTTGATTCTAGATATTCTGTAATGTCTTCACATCCTCTGTGAGGGTGTGCGGGTCGGTTTGATCGGAAAAATTATTCCCTTTAACTACATCAATTTGTTGTTCGCTTTCAGCAGTATGGACAATTCCAGCTCCATCTCTTATCTCATCCATTTCCTGGTTGCCCGGAAGAGAGCTGGGTAAGTGGGTGTTGCAACTTTCCATCTCATGTCTGCTTTTTTTGGTTTCATTTTCATTTTCATTATTTATTACTAAATTATCAAGTGATATCTCTACAGAGGATGAAGGTCTTTTTCCCCTCCCTTTAGTTTGAGTTGTTGTACGTGACATGTTGATTTTGATGTTTGATGTTTTTGATTTTTTTTATAATTGTGTTTTTTTTATTGTATTTATTATTTTCTTCTTGTTTGACTATAACAACATTAGTTTTCTATAAATTGTTTTAAAAATATGAAAAAATAATTATAAACTAATCACAACACTGAAGTTGAACGATTTTTTTTTTTGGCAGCGAATTCACTTAAAATATTTTATGTCAGTCAATTAATTATTGTTGGAGATTATTGACAAATTATTGCAAACAACCTTTATGTTAGAATGTCTGCAAGACACTATTTACATATGAAATACAGGTATGCTTACCTGCTAAATATGAGAATTCTTAAAACTGTATTTACATAAGACTAGATTTCGAGCCTAATGTAAAGGCAGCTTAAGACTAAATTATGCTGACTACATTTGACGGGTACTTTCCGTAATAAAGTTGCTTGTATGCCGCTTACCTGCGGACTTGCAACCCAAAATAATTACTTTATCTGCAGACTTAAAATCTAAGCAATTCTAAAGTACCCACAAACAACTACTCTGTCCCGTGATATGTGAAAACAGAACCGGTTCGTAAAGTAGCTACAGCGTGAAGGGTTAGATGTATGGCATGTTCTTATAAACCAATCCTTTGACATGTCACAGAGGACAAGACCATGTTAAAGTGACTGGTTCTTTCATATAAAAAACCGGTCACGTAACATGTCCTTAGATAAGTTCTTTTCCCGCGGGGTAATTACTTTATCCTCCGACATGAAGACCAAACCATTTTCCCATAGTTCTCACAATTAACTGAACCCTGTTCGTTGGCAGTTCCTAAACCTTAGATATAATCTTTCGCCCTTATTCCTAGAATCCTTTAAAGTATGATAGAGAACGGTTACAAAATTATTCTACCTGACGTATACATGAAGGCAGTAGTTAAAAAAAAAATAATAGGTTCATTCGTTTACTTTTCTCAGTCAAGTCCATTAAGAATTACTCAGTAAAAAATTTACAGAGAGTAAGACAAATTAACTCTCAAAATAAAAATTTTCTAAAAAAGTACGCGAACAGAAAATTTGCAATAATTTATAAGTTTGTTAAACAGCTGATTGTAAAACCAAATGCAAAAATAATTATAACTGGTCAATATGAAAAAAAGTATTGTTGTAAAATCTTAAGCAGAAACATTTTAGAAGGTTTTCTTATCTTTTCTATAATTCATTTAACAATTCGAGTATTTGTTGCTTTGCATTTGCATAAAACAACGTACATAGTTGTAAAACATTTTTTTGTATTTACAGAAATTTAAACACATTTTTTTCAATCATATGTTTTTTCTGCTTGTAAATTCTTGCTGGCAATAATTTGTCCAGTAAAAATTTGCAGAAAGAAGAAGAACTCTCAACATCAAACTGTCACTTTATTCTCCCTTTTTTCTTTATAGCTGTGTTCCCTTACTTTCTGGGTAAAATTCGGTAAAATGAGAGTAAGCCTCAAATACTCTCATAAAATGACAAAATTACCCAAAAGTACGGGAACGCAAAAAACCACTTTTCTAGCCCAAAAAAAAAATGTCAAAATGCATCAGTGGTGCCAAATTTTTAGGTGCAATAAGTGTAACACGACAAGTGAAAACGCACTAATGGAGAAATGCGAAAATTAAAATAAGACTCAAA
>OX456527.1:19574740-19576406 GCA_949748255.1 Eustalomyia histrio | reverse complement strand
TTTTTTCTTGATTTAATCATACACAAAAATTCTTGTTCACATTTAATAATTCAACAAAATTCATTGTAGAATAAAATCAGCATAATGTTACTGAACGCGTAATTGGGATCAGTGTGGACCATATGTCGTTTATGTTTCATGCAAATGTAATCACTCAACAAAAAGTCAGCGTTGAATAAATCAGAAAAAACAACAAACAACGCGTATGAGTGTAATCATAATCAAAACATAGTAGAAACACATTTCATAAATTTTATTGTGTACATTAGGGGGGGACTTAAATCCGCTTTTTTTCGAATTTTTATTTGTAATACAATACTAAAATATTCTTCTTTGTGAAATAAAAAAATATTTTTTTTGGAAAAAAATTAGGTCGATATCTCAGGCTTGCCTAATCCGGAAAAATTTATATATTGTCAAAATTGTTTTTCTTCTATTTGGATTGGAAAATTCGGCAATATTTAACTTTAACCGGATTGGGAGAGCCTGAGATATCAACCTAAATTAAAAAAAAAAAATTCCACAAAGAACAATAATTTTGGTAATTACTAATAAAAATACAAATTTTAGACCCACCCTAATTTATGAAATGTGTTTCTACAAAACCACCCCCCTTTTTATAGATAAGAAACTATTATGAATACACACATACGCTTTATTTATTGCTTTTTCTGATTTTTTCTACATCAAAGTAATTATTGTTGACTCAAACGAACAGAATAAAATCAATAGTATAAAACGACCGATGATTATAAATCAGTGACAACAATTTGCACGTCGTTTGATTGATATGAAATCATCAACAAATATGTGTGTTGGAGTATATTTAACGTTTGAACGCAAACACATATTTATTCTTGTGTTGACTGCGTATGAACGTTTTGCAATCAGCATTTGCAGTTCTCTGGTAGATATTTAATTTCGAAAGTGGACGATAAACGATAATTGTCTTATAAACCTGGGCACAGGTTCTGAGATATAATAATTCTAAAGCTACTTCAACCTTATAATATCCCTGCGTAAAAAAGTGGTCAGTTGGGAATTGGGACCCGTCCCGTGATAGGTGACAGCTGGACCGGTTTCGAATATATATATCACAAGATAGGTGAAAAGAGGACAGGTTCCTAAAGTACCTACCACGTGATCGGTATAAAAGTCATGACATGTTCTTTTTAGACTAGTCCTGTGACATGTCACAGAGAGCAATTGACCCCCACCTAGGACAAGCCCATGTTAAAGTGACCTGTACCGTGACCGGTCCCTATCACAATGAACCGGTGACGTGACTTGTCCTGGGATAGGTCCGTTTCCCGCAGGGATATTATAAAAGCTTTAGCCGCCAGAATAGGCAGATGTTAAACAAAACATTTCAAAAATGCATTTTTTGTTCCAATAAATCGAGCACCAGGCTAAGTATTTTTCTAAAAGCACTATGACGTCACTGTTTTTTTTTATGTATTTATATTTACATTTCATGTTCAGTTATTATTCAGTATTATTTTGGCCTCAGCACCAAAACAACATATTTAAACTGTTTTCAATTGAAAACAGCAAAGTTTTTAATAACTATAAAAGTTTAATTTGTCATAAAATTTGGAAAGAGTAGAAAACAGGGACATAACTGTTATAACCAATATTTAAAAAAATCCTGAAATAATAATTTATC
>OX456527.1:19314740-19572240 GCA_949748255.1 Eustalomyia histrio | reverse complement strand
AATGATCATCCAAATATATTAACAATATAAGAAATCTAGTCTGAAGTTCCATTCAAAAAAAAAAAAGTTATGTTGGATGAATTTCAAAAATTTTTGGTTGTTGGACTGTTTATGGGACTTGCCCATATATAGGTTTTGTTAATATTCCTACAAAAAGTATTTATAATGCTTTTTAAATTATGGCAAAAAATGCTATCACAAAAAAAATTAAATTAAATTTTTATTTCCCTAAATAATCTCAAAATGGATATTTTTTGAAATTCAATTCTTACATTATGGTTATACATGAAAAATATTGCCTAATATTTTATTGCATATATAATTCTCTAGGCATTCATTTAAATTTTATTTTTAACATTATTATAAAATATTTATTTCATCAATAACATTTACAATACCAAATATTTATGGCATACATTAACACCTACTCATTTTATTTTTTATAGTAACTAATTGAAAATTATGAATAGATGAATCGAATGAGCGTATAGTCATTCGAAGAGGCTTTATTTGTATTATTTTAATTCTTCTTAAATTTTATAGTTTAAACTTAAATATTATTATAAAAATGAACTCTTGCCATTCAGTGTTTTAACAATAAATAGTTAGACGTTAATGTTTATGATTGACTATACCATAATTTAGGGATAATTGATTATACAAATTTATAATAAATTGATGTATATCTTTATATATATAATTCTCCTGTACGTGTGTTAGTGACTGCACTCCTCCTTAACGGCTGGGCCGATTTCGATGAAATTTGTTGTGTCTGTTTTATTTGATCCCTGAATGGTTTAGATTCACAATTGACCTATATGGGTACAATGGGCGTGGCACCTCCCATACGAAGTAAAAATGTATTTTTGTATATCTGGAGTACTGTTACAGTGGGAGTCTTCAAACTTTGTGTGAGCTTTTTTTATAATAATACTCATAATCTCCCAAAAAAATGAGTGCCATCCAAGCAATGGGCGTGGCACCTCCCATACGAAGAAAACATTCATTATTGCATATCTGGGGTACTATTAAAGTGGGAGTCTTCAAACTTTGTGTGAGCTTCTTTGATAATAATATTCATAATCTTCCAAAAAATATGGGGGATCCAAGCAATGGGCGTGGCACCTCCCATACGAAGTACAAATTTATTATTGCATATCTGGGGTACTATTATTGTGAGAATATTCAAACTTTGTGCGAGCTACCTAGATAATAATGTAATCCTATTCCTAGGCAGAACAACGTTTGCCGGGTCAGCTAGTAATAAATATAAATAAATTGATTTTATAAAAAAAGACAAAAAAAAAACAAGATTCACACAGTTGTCAGATATTGAAAATTGAAAATATACTAAATGAAAGAGTTAAAAAACAAAAGACTTAAGAAACAAACTTTAAATAAATATAAATAATTTTTTTTTACAAAATTTTAATTATATAATATTTATAATATTATATTTATTTCTTGGTAAATTTATAATTTGTTTAAGTACTACTTCTTTTACTGTTAAACGAACTATTTTACACACACACACACAAATATGTAACATATTGCTTTTCCTTTCAATATAAACTGGCTTTTAGCAAATCTGGCAAAGCAGCAAATCTGGTTGTTGGCTGTGTTGTATTTGAACAAAAAAAAAAAAAAAACCTATTTTGCAATAAACGAAAGTTGTTTTTTTTTCTGTAATTCGTTGTTTGCTGTGGTCTCCTTTAAATTACTGTTTTGTGTGTTGCGATTTTGTTTTGGTTGTTTTATTTTTCCATTAGAGTTGGCGTTTAACGTCAAATCTATGTTTCAGACCAGTTTTGGTAATTTACAATTAGCCTGTCATGATTTATACGTTCACATATATTAAATTGTACTAAATAGAAGGCAATGTAATCAAGTTATAATTTTGAATAAATTTATATATATTTTATTTTAAAATGTCAATTAGAATTTTTTGCATAAAATATAAATATTTAAAAGATTTATTATCTAAGTTTAAGGCAACATACGAGTATACCTCAAATGGTGTTAAGTAATAATTGATCTAGAATCTTGTTTTTTATTAAAGAACAATTTTAACACAAATATTTAAGATAAGGTTTAATGGATTTTTCAGTATCAGAGCTTTAAAGAAATAATTTATTTTGTGAATAAATTCTCTAAAATTAAATTTAATTTTTTAATTCAAAGAATGAAGGCATAAACAAGGAAAAACTAGGAATAAATACCTGTAAATGAATTCAAAAAATTTTTATTTGAAGCTCTTATAGATAACACATTATTTTTTGTCTTAAAATAATGTAAAAAGTAATGAGTAATTTGTACTAGCTAAAACCATTAGTAATGACATCATTATTGTGTACATTACCTTGTAATAATAACTCATTACTTTCAAAATTATTTTAAAACATAAAATAATGTGTTACCTATAAGAGCTACAATAATACATTGCATATTGCATTACTTTAAGCCATAAAATAATGATACTTAACGAAAAAGTTAATTCCTTTAGAGAATGAAGCGAAAATTAATTGAATTCGAGAGCAATCCATTTCTTAAGAGTAAAATACATGCAAAATTTAAATTTTAGACCGTCAAGGGTGGAGAATTTTAACCTTTTTTGCACTCTCCGTAGGTGGAGAATTTCGGTTTTTTCGCCCCTCCCAGAAGGTTTTCTAAAAATCCAGTTATAGCTGATTGTAACGCCGGAGAAGAAACCTTCATGCCGAATTTCAACTTTATAGCTCTAGCGGTTCCCGCAGGCCATCAATTAGGAGAATCGCTCCTTTTTTGCCCCCCCCAACCTAAACTTTTCTAAAAATGCCGTCTTAGCTTACTTCAACACCGGAGGAGGAACCTTCATTCCAAATTTCTAGCTCCAGCGGTTTAGGCCGGTCGTTAAGGGGATAGACTTTGAACCCCATTCTTACCATGTGTCCATACTTCATGGAACACATATTTAAAATTTCAGCTTTCTAGCCAAAGAGGATCTGGCAGGTCGTCAAGGCGGAGGCTTTCCCCTTTTTGTCCCTTCTTATAGGAATTTTTAAAAGACTCTTTCTTAGTTGATGACTACACAGGAAAAGGAACATTCGTTGCAAATTTCAACTATCTAGCTCTAGCCGTTACAGGCTGTTATGGGGAAGACTTTTCCCCTTTTTTGCACCTCCCCATAGGCTTTTTCAAAAATCCCACCTCCGGAGGAGGAACCTATGCACGAAATTTCAACATCCTAGCTCCAGCGGTTTTGGAAGGCCGTCAAGGGGGAGAATATTCCCCTTTTTGCCCCTCCGAGTTGGATTTTTGAAAATCCCGTCTTAGCTGTTGTCTACAATGTTGGAACCTGCATACCAAATTTTAACTTCCTAGGTCCTGCGGTTTGGGCAGGGAAACTTATCGCCCTTGGACCCCCCATCGTTTTACCACGTCCCTGGCCAACATTTTAAGATGTAACTTATCAATGAGTTAGTATTTACTCCAAAAAAAACATATTTTAAATTGTATGGTTCTAAGCCGTCAAAGATGAGTTTTTCCCCTCCCCGAAGAAATTTCCAAAAGCCCCATTTTAGCGGATGTCTACGCCGCAGGGGAACCTACATACCAAATTTCAGTTTTCTAGTTCTAGCGGTTTGGATTGAGCGATGTTGAATGAGTCAGTCAGTCAATCAGTCAGTTAGTAACGTTTTTCATTTATATATAGAGACCCAGCAAAAATAAATGGAAGTGGTTCTTAAGTAATTAATTTTTTTTTGATTTCAAAGTATAATTTAGTTCTGATTTTCCTCTTCTTAAGGAGTTCTTTTTCACAAATTTTTAAAATGTGATTTTAAATGAAATTTAGCTCTTTTTAAAGCTATGACGGGTAACTTATTTTAAAAAAGATACGTTAAATGTTAACCACAGATATGTTCATATAAATTTGATATTCATAACTATGGTTAAGTACTAAACTTTGATTATTTTAAAACAAGTTATCAGGTTTAAGTGATTCGTATCAAATTGTATAAATGTTTAACTTTGAATTTCAAATAAAGTCATTTAATAAATAAGGCTCTGAATATCCAGTTATAATTTAAACAACATTCAAACTTAAATTTTATATGAGAAACAACAACAAATGTGTCAGTTAAATTAACTGGTATAGTTAAGGGAACATTAGGAAAATGATTACTGAATGTCCTGTTAAGTTAGAAATTCAAAATTTATTTGGGAAGATTAAAAGATTTCATTTTTCACTAAACCATAAGAAGGGCTTTAGATGCAATGAAAAAGAATCATAAGAGACATGCCTATGTTAAAATCATTGGTTCTGATCCAAATTTTCACAACACTGGAATCATAACCACTGCTTGTTTTTCTCTTCTTTTGTTACTTTTTTTTTTGCTGGGGCTTTTAGTCAAATTTGACACACGTCTAACGTCGACATACTAATTGTGGTCGTACTCTAATACATTAAAAATATTTTACACCTCATTTTTAATTATCTGACATAATTGTTGTTAACATAATTTTAGCATTAATTGAATTTTTTATGTCAATCTAATCAAAGCAATTAATTTGTTAATATAAAAGCATTAAAAATAAAATTATTTTATTATATCATCATACACTATAATTAGTGGTACTTTTAAAAAGACACTCCTCTTGATGCTGATAAAGTAATTAATATTAATATTTTGTGTGTTTTTTTTTTTGCAATTGAAAGAATAATAATAATAATTGATTAGCATTAAAAATATTAATATGAAGTTATTAATATGGTGAGAAGAGTTTTAAAATGTGACAAATTCAATATTCAGGTTTATAAAAAATAATCAACTCGATTTTTTAATGAATTTATTTACAAAAAAATCAAAAGACTTAAGACACATACTTGATTTTATTATTCGTGTAATAACATAAATTAAGGGCTTTCAAGGGTATTATTGTCTTAAAATTACAAAAAAGTAAGTAAGTATATTAATGATTCCTTATTGGTTTTCTGTACAAATTATTATAAACAAAAATTTATACAAATCATTGACCTATTTTTTGTTGGTTTATTAAAATGGTGTTAAAATATTATTGACACAAAAAAAGGGGAGAAACAAACTTTGAAAAAAAAAGCAAAACTTTAATACAAGAAGACCTTAATGGCCAAACATGTCTGCATATAAAATAAAAACGTTAATGTTTAAAGCTTAAATTGAAGTAAAAAAACTACATGCCAATTGCATTAATTACCGTTAGGTTTCCAGTTAAAACAAAGTAATATTGACAGCCACTGTATGAACAGACAGACGATCAATGCGTAAAAATTGTGAAAAGCATATTTAATAAGTCACAAATAAAACACAAATACAACAGGTTTAGTTTAAACATTAACAACTAAATACACAGAGACTTGACCAAATCTACAAAGACTATATGTGGATTTTCTTATACATATATCAAAAAAAAAAAATATATATAAAAAATAGTTTCTAAAAGTATTTAAGAATTATTTGAAAAGTAATTTCTACTAAGAACCTTTGATATTAAATTTGTAAGCTCGGCTTAGGGACAGCTTGTAATTTTTGCTAAATTGGTAAATAACAATATTTTTATGCCAAAAACTCAAATATAAAGTCATTGAGGTTACTTCGGTTTTGTTTTCTTATTGATTTATACAAAATAAACATGTTTTTTTTATAAAGTGCTTATAAAATGCTTATTCAATTCAAATACAATTAACAACTTATTGATATAAATGTTCAATAATTCATATTTTATGAAAATTTATTCCGTCTTCTTCAATTAAATAAAAGTAATAAAGTCTTAACCTTTTAGGCCTAAAAAATAATCATTACATTGACCTAACGTTGAATATTTGTTGTTACTTAACTTGTAAAATTGTTTTATAAAACTGTTTTAAAAATCCATTAAATTATTATACATATGACGACTATTAAACTTTCAGATATTTGTTAATTTCAGTTTACAAATTTGTAATGATTTTAAGTGTGTGTTGTGTTTCTTTTTTTTTATCTAACTTTCATTTTTATCTTTAATTTTCTCTAATTATATAGATTTAGTTGATTTTTTTTTTCATTTATTATTTTAAACTTTTATTTTCTAAATGTATCAGAGTTAATTGGGCTTGTGGAAGAAAGAAAAAAAGAAATAAATAAAATGGTATAAACAATATGACATCATTATCATCAATCATGATGAAAGTAAGAGTTGTCAATAAATCATTACAGCGGTAAAATGACAACGATAACTATGGCAGCAAGTGCCATGATATAATTTTTATGATATTTTGTCATTATTTTTAAATATAAATGTTGTATATATGAAAAATGATTTCACTAAATGATCTAAATTTAAATGAACGATTTTAAAAACTATAATTTTAAAAATGATTATAACATCCCAGCAAAAAAAAAAAGGTAGTCATTCTGTGGCTATGACTTCTTTCATTGCTTCCCAAGCTTCAGTTAATATTCTTTTATGATTTTTTCGTGTTATTCTAGGGATCTCCTAAAAGAATTAAGTAGTTATGAGGACGTTATTTGTGCATTTTCGCATTGTGTATTTTATTCAACACTGCACCATTTCTAGTTTAAATTCAGAATTTTCCAAAGTAACTTTAAAATTTTAAAAATTGTTTCAAAATTATTAAAAATTATTTAAATTTGTGCAAAAATTTATTAAAATTTTTGAAAATCGTTTCAAAGTTGCCCAAAAATGCTTTAAACTTTAATGAATTTTTGAACAAATTTAAAACAGTTTTGTATAATTTTAAAATTGGTTGAAAAAATTTTAATCATTTTGATTAATTTAACGTTTTTAGATAATTTTATAACTTTTTGATTCCAAACTTTTTCAAAAATTACGTGGTTTCGACGATTGTTTCTTGTTAAAAAATATACGTGTGTCTGCGTTTTGATAGTTTACATCGGAATTTCATTTTAGAGGCGGTTTAAGTTTCAAAGCCCTGACCTATTTTTGCAGCATCTCGCTATATAATACTATGTTTTTTTACATTTGAGGTGCAGGACATGTTCAGCAACTTTGTATATAATAGTATGACAAATATTTTTGTAAAACATATTAACCCTCTAACACCCCCACATAACGGCATTTTTTTTTGGCTAAATTCTAACAAATTGTAAATTCCACCCCGAAAAAGAGGAAGGGCGGGGATGAAATGTTCTACAAAAATGTTGGCCATAAAATTCTACTATGTATGTCAGAACACACTAAAGCCCAAAACTTAACACAAATACCAAAAAACCAGACAAATTTAAGATTGCTCATCAAATTTCTAGTCATATTTTGGGATGATCTAAATATTATGTAGGTGATCCCAAAATCTGACTTATAATATGTTGGTGATCCCAAAATTTGACTAGAAATCTGATGACCAATCTTGAATTTGATTGGTTTTTGGTGTTTGTGTTAAGTTTTGGGTTTGAGTGTGTTCTGACATATATAGTAGAATTGTATGGCCAACTTTTTTGTAGAACATATCATCGCCGCCCTTTCCCTTTTTCGGGATGTTTTTACAATTAGTTATAATTAAGTCAAAAAATGCTGTTATGAGGGGGAGTTAGAGGGTTAATATGTTCTACAAAAATATTTGTCATACCGTTATCAAAGTTGCCGTATACAATGTTGCTGAACATACCTACACCTCAGATGTAAATAAAACATAGTTTTATATACCGATATGCTGCAAGAACAGGCCAGAGCTGGGAAACTTTGACCGCCTCTAAAATGCAATTCCGATGTAAACTATCAAAATGCCGAAACACGTTTATTTTTTGTTGGTCTCCTTAACAAGAGTCAATCGTCGGAACCCTGTAATTTTGTTTGTGTTGAACTGTTTAATTTAAAAACATTATTACTTAAAACATTTTTTTTTTAGATATTTTAAAATTATTTTAAAAAATTTTGAAATAAAACTGAATAAACAAAAAAAAAAACAAACAAAGTTAATTATATATAACCGACCAGTCCTCAGGATTGACATTAATTATTAACTCGTTTTAATACTACACTATATTTTATTACGTCAATTTGATGGGCTTAAATGTTTCTTCAGAAAATTTCCAATATTTAACATATTCCTATTTTGAATACAAAATATATTTGATGTCTTAGAAAGTATTTATACAATGTAATAATTAAAGTCCCCAGGTATGGAAATAATGAACACTACCTAATGTTATGTACATTAAAATATGAACTTAATTAAACATGTAAGCCTAATTTTAGAAACTATATTATTTTTGTAATAAAAACTAAGAATACCAAAAACAATTTTTAAAAATGGTTTAAAGAGGAAAAAAATTGCTGTACAATAATGCGAAAGTATTTTTTCACTAATGTAGAAGTATTTATTTGTTCTAATAAAGAGTATTTCTGAAACCATCAAAAAAGAAGTGATACCTTTGATGCTTTTATTGCTTCTTTGGCGGCTTCATTTTTGCTGGGATTTAAGGCAGTTTTCACCAGTGAGTTCGATAACATAGCTTTGAATAAAATAGCTCCAAGTGAAGTTCGAACATCTGTCCCGTGGCCGGTGAAAATAGTACTGGTCTGAAATACCCTAACCTGGGACCTGTTCCGTGACCGGTAAACACGGGTGCGGAATGAAAGCTCCTGAGTAAAAAATTTTCATATATAATCATATGTCGATTTATCTAAAAATATATTATAATATGTATATAAATACGTCTGTCGGTATGCATTACCATATACAATTACACTGTACAGCAATTTTGAACTTTTTCCAAAATTACGGGGTGCTGGCATTGGATTCTGCTAGTGGGGACAAAAAAATATTCGATTGTCGGTGTTTTGAAAGATCACACTTTGGAATTTTTTTAAGCTAGGGTAAGAATTTTCCCCTGTTCATGCAGCATATCGGTATATGAAGCCATGTGTTCTGTACATCTGGGGTGTAGGGTGTGTTTAGCAACTTTGTAGAAATTATTAACGCAAATTATATTGTGGAACATTTTAACTCTCCAACTTCCCCACAAAACGGTAATTTTAGGCTCTATTCTAACAAATCGTTAAAAACAACCTTAAGAAGGGGGAGCGCGGGAATGGTTCTATAAAAATGTTTCCCATAAAATTTTACTACATATGCCAGAACACACCAAAGCCCAAAACTTAACACAAACACCAATAACCAGTCGAATTAAAGATTGCTCATCAGTTTTTTAGTCAGATTTTGTGGCGTTATCTATACCACATCATTTAAAAAATAAAAACTCCTGTGGAAGAAAGGTGTCAGTTGGGATGTGGGACCTGCCCCATGATAGGTGAAAAATGGACCAAAAAAACATAGGACGAGATAGGTGAAAAAAGGAGCGGTTCCAAAATACGTGACTGGTTTAAAGTCATGACATTTTCTTTTGCGTTGGGTCTGTGATATATTATTTGGGGTTAGTTGTGTGACATTTTCTTTCAGACCAGTCCTATGACATGTCACAGAGGGCAATTGACCCCCTCCTAGGACAAGCCCATGTTAAAGTGGCCGGTCTTTTTCATATTAAAAAAACTGGTCCCGTGACTGCTCAATATCACAATGAACCGGTCACGTGGTGTGTCCTGGGATAGGTTCTTTTCCCGCAGGATAGTTTGGAATGTTGAAAGTTAACGGTTTTGGTAGCAATTAGTTTAACATTTCTTGACATGATTAAACTCAAATGTAAGGTAATTTTATTTAGAATTTGGCTGAAAGATTTTGAGCTACTTCTCCCCAATATAGAGTCATACATTATTGTATAAAAATGTATTTTTAGTCTGGTTCGAGATAATAAATTTTTTTTTCCAAATGAAAATATGTTCTTATTTTTTATTTAGTAATCATGGAGAATACACAGAACAAGTTATTAGACACAAGCAGAATGGAATGCATTTGCTGGTCCGCTACAAACTTCATTAACATTCTTCGTGCCCTTTAAAGTGCTAATTATAAATATCTCTATGTAACTCACAAATTAAAGGAAAAAGATATTTTATTAGTGAGTTTCAATGAAATTTACTTACTATTTTTGTGTTTTTTACATTCTCCTTTTTTTACTGTATGTCCAAATCAGCAAAAAAAAAAAAAACGCCATAAATTATTTTTACCTGGGTAAGGGATCATAACATAAAAATAAAAGGCCATATTTTGGAAACGCGGTTTTAATGGATTTTTTTTTGACTTTAGATTCGTATTAAGGAGGCCAAAATACTTTAAAAAAATTTTGGTATAAATTTGTGCAAAAAAAAAAAAGACAAATTTTGTTGGGTAGTGTAATTTTTCATAACACAAGTGACACAGAATTTGACAATTTGTATATTAAAAATATTGTTACAGAAATTCCATCATTTACTCGTAGAAACACAAATCCCCATATGTTAGCCCTGAAATGTAAAACAATTAATTGGCAACCATTCACCATAACTAATGTTTCTTATGTCAAACTGTAAAAGAAGATTCTCAAAGTTGCCAGTATGCAGCTTCCAGACGGTGCTGCCATATTCTAGTTATTTTAACCCGCATATATAAAAACGACAGCAAGGTGGCATAGTAGTTCAGTTGATAATAAAACTCTGTGTTAAGAACTAAAGTGTGGCTAACGTTTAGTATACTTACATCGTGTGTATAAAGTGTGCTAAAATTACAGAAAAACACTTTTTTCTGTAATTTTTAGTGCCTGTTATAAATAGAGCTATAAATAATTTCAAGCAGTGTTTATTATTTACAATATAGAAAGACCTCGATTTATTTAAAAGGTGAATAAATCAACGATTTTAAAAAGGGTAAAATCGTAACAATATTCTCAAAATTCTAGATTTTTTTTAAATAAAAAATTTTTTTAATATAGAAAAATTATTGAAAACGTGACTGAAAATATCAGCAAATTTTATAATTTTCACATATGACATGACATGACAGTTTGTAATTCTAAGTCGATTAAGCCATTTCCGTCTCTCCGTGGAAATGGCTATCACGCCGGGAAGGCGCAAACGTGGTTGCTCATTTTTACTAAGATTATTTGATATCCTCTCGAGCAGTTTGCTGTTGAAAATAAGCAAAGACGGTTCAGCGCTATAAAAGTCATTAATGAAATGGTCAAGCTGCCTCTAAATTTTCCAAACATATTTCTGTTTTTTAGTGTGGTCTGGTGAATAAATTAAGTTTCACCACAAGCCTAGGGGTGAATAATGTTTTATATTCACCTCAAATTTTTTTTACCTTAAACAGTTTTTCACCTCAAAAAATTTTTTCCACAACAAAAATTTTTTCATCTCAAAAATTGTTTATCAACACAGATAATTTTTTATATCACGATAATGCTTTTTCAATTTAAATTTTTTTATTTTATCTGTTTTAAAATCACAAAAAAAAATTTTTTTTTTATTGTCTCAGATTTTGATAATTTTCTATTAGAAAAAAAAATGCCAGTGTAGAAAAATATCCGAGAAGTATGTTTGGAAAAAAGTAAAATCATTTACTTTTACAGAAATGTTTCCGATCTTAGATTTTTCAATGGATTAGCTGAGATTTTGTATTTTTTCATTTCAATTGTATGAATAAGCGTATGATTAATTTTTTCTTTAAAATAATAACATATTACTCATACGCAATGTAATATTTAGCGGAGAAGACCATTATTTTGAAAATATTTTTGTTCTACTCACTTTATATAATTTATCTTTTTGATACCATACATCTTCTTCCTCTTCTTGTGGACTAAATGTCTGATCCAAATTCAGATCATCTCTAGAACGGGAGAGTATTTTTCTTCTGGAAACCATTGTGCTTAAATTAAAATAAAAAAAAATATATCAAGAAATTAGTATTACAATGAAAACTATGTAAAGTTTAAAATAAAAAGTCAATGTTCTTTAAACAACAAAGTAAAGACTTAAAGAAAATTTAAAAATATTTAAAACAAATACAATTTGTCGGCATATTTAGTATTTACTAAGGGCCAGTAACTTAAAACATAATAAGTGATAAACTGCACTTATACTAAAATAATTAAATTTGTTTTAGGAAAACTGGTTAATTATTCAGTAATAAATTGAGAAAAATAAGAAATTTTTATTGTATAGATTCGTTTCACGTTTTTATAAGTTGAAGGGAGTAATTTCTTCAAAGGAATTGTTTGTATTTTGTTTTTGTTACAATAATAAAATACACACACAATTCCTTTGACTGAATTATTTTGTTCGTTTTATTAAAAGGAATTTACCGATAAAAAAATCATCAATCAAATAAATTAATATGCTGCATTGTAACAATAAAAATCAGGAAAAATTAAATAAACATAATTTTAAAATTATACATTTTTTAAGCTAAAAAATTTAATAGAAAATTCATTTTAACCGGATGTGTAAGTGTAGAAATTATTAGATATTTTATGGTTATAACAAAAACACAAATTTTTATAAATTAATGACTTTCACAACAAGTCGGTCATAATGTTGTAACATAAACTCAATATGAAAAGATGCCGAAATATTCATAAATTAATAAAAAGCATACAAATGTTCAATATTATTTGTTTAAATAATGAATATAGAAAACTATAATTTTGTTTTTTTTTTAAGGGAATTAAATCATAAAAAAGTTTCCCATGGGTTTTGAATAAATATAAATATTTTCCCCTTTCTGCATATTAATTTGTATAAAAATGTAAATTTCAAGAACCTTTTGAAAACTTCAGTTTTCTTTATTTTGGTAAATATACTTAACTTTTGTTTTTAAACTGCAGTGCTTTTTTCTAAAGAATTTAAAATTTTGTTAATTTTTTCTGTCAAGAATAAGAAAAGAAGTTCCTTTTGCATTTATCATTTTTGCATTTAATTATTGTGTAAATAAGCGTTAAAGAACAAAGAAACCTTTTAATATTTGTAGATGCAGAAAAAAAAAATAAATAACTCGTGGTTGCCTTTTCATATTTGTGGATAAAGTGGATGACTGACTGATGAGTAATGTCATTTAAAAGATGAGAATATAAAAACTTTAAGTGAACAAACTTTAGGTTTTAAATGATTTATTTTGAAAAGATTTCAGAAAATGGTATTTATATAAAGCAACATATTATACCTTATACCCTTCACACATGTGATATATTTTTTTGATCCTTGTAGAAGACGATCTAGCGATGTCCGTCTGGAAGTCCGATTATAGCTCGAAAATGCAAGTAGGGTTGCTCATTTTCAATTATATTGCTTAATAAGTTTGGTTTTGAAAATTAGCAAAATTCGTCCAGCGGTAAAAAAGTAACGATTGAAAATGTGAAGGTCCCTCTAAATTTTCTATATAAAAATTTGTAATTAAGTTCTATTAAGACTTTTTTAACTACATGCCTAGATGTGAATATTATTTGAAGTTCGCCTCAAAAATTGTTTTTCACTTTAAACTTTTTTTTACCACAAAATTTTTTTCCCGTTTTTGGATTTTCATCTAAAAATTGTATTCACCTCAACAATGCTTTATTTTTTTTTTTTGCAACGAAAACACTATGGACAGCACAAAATTATTCGGTAAAGCGGCATTTAATTTTTATTTGTTTTTCTTAAAAAAAAAAATTATAATGCTCCAAAAAATTTCGCTCGAGAGGTTTCCAAAAACGAAACTGTGAAAAAATAGAAAAATTTTTTTTTTTATGATTTTTGAACTCTATGTAAAAGACAAAAGAAAAAAAATCTGCGAAAAGTTTTTAAAAAAATGTTATTCTCTGTAGAACTGTTAAATTACGAAAAAAATTAAAAAAAAAAAATTTTAAGAAGAATTCGCGGAAATGTTTTTAAGGAAAAATAATTTTTCTCAAACATTTTGAATATAAAGATTTTTATAAATTTAGACGGGGGATTTTCGTAAAAAAGAATTAAAATAAATTTTTATTCAATTTTTATTAACATTAAAAAACAAAAAAAAAACAAAAAGCCGCGAGAGAAAATTCTCGGAAAATCTTTGCAATGCTAACAATTCCAAAAATTCTCTGAAAAAGCCAAAAATTAAAAAAAGAAAAAAAAATATAAAAAAATCCGCGGGAAAAAATAATTTTGCGAAAAAAATCAAGAAATAAAAAATTCGAAGAAAAATTATTTTCTCCGTAGAATTCTAAAATTTTGCAAAACATATTTAAAGAAAACTTAGAATTTAACAAAAAAAAAATTGGAAAAGAAATCCGCGTAAATAATTTTAAGCAAAAATATTTTTGAGGGAAAATTTAAAATAATTTTCGAAGAAGAAAGAACTATTTAAAAAAATCAATAAAAACTCGCGAAAGAATATATAAAGATTTTAATAATTTTGGAGCGAAAATTACGAATATAAAGATTTTTATAAATTTTGACCAAAAAATTTCGTAAAAAGGGATTAAAATCGGAGAAAAATTTTGCTTAATAAATTTTTACTAAAAAACAATGGTGATCTTTTCCGAGAATTTGCTTTCGCGGATTTTTTTTTCTTTTTAAATGTTAAAAAAATTTATTTTCAAAATTTGGTTATTCTATTTTTAATTTTTTTTACTAAAATTCCTCGTCCAAATTTATAAAGATCTTTATATTTAAAATTTTTGAGAAAAATTATTTTTCTTTTAAAACATTTCCGCGAATTTTTTTTTACAATTTTTTTCTGAAATTTTAATTTTTTTAATATTTTTTTTTGGCAATTTAAGAATTCTACATGGAATAATATCTTTTCAAAAATTTTTTCACGATATGAATCCTGTAAGAAAAATATTTTGCCTCGCCTCTACAGTAAAAACTGCGTAATAAGTATTTTTAGAAAAAATTTCTTTAAAATACAAGCAAAAATTTCGGAGAAAAATTTGAAACAATTCTCGAAAGTATTTTTTTTTTAAAACCTGCGTAAAAATTTTTTGGCGGAAAAAGTATTAAAAAACTAAAAGTTAGCGGTAAAAAAATTTAAGACAAAACTGTTTTCACTAAAAAAATTTTCCGAGTACTATGTTACCATTTTTTCTTTAGCAGTAGTCGCAAAAAATATTTTGTTCGGCTAAATTATTATTTCATCGATTTATGTAAATTTAAATTTTAAATTTTTTTTAAGGATTCTATTTTCTTTATAAACCTCTTTATAGTACATAAACTATTTGGATTACAGGAGCCTTCACTGCAATTTCACTACAAAAGACATTTAAGAAAAACTCGTGTAAAAACTTTTTTGATAAATTTTCTTCAAAAATAAAAAATTCGTACCAAATTTTTTTATAAAAAAAACTCGCGGAAAAGGTTTTGTGAAATAAGGTTTAAGAAAAATTTATTCTGCGGTGAAAACTTTTCGCTAAAAAGTTTACAGTAAAAATTTTAGAAATAATATTTGACAAGAATAATTAGAAGCAATATTTTAAATAAACATCTTTGACAGGAAAATATCGCAAAAAATTCTAAAACAAATTTTATTGAAAAATAGTTTTGTGCTCAAAATGTTTTCGCTTAAAAATGTTGCTGAGCTATTTGTCATTTCCAAATAAACGCTAAAAGCAAGCAGCTAAAACGACAACAGTGTTGAAAAAAATACTTGGGGGAACCGAGCGACCCGGTAGGCTAGTTGGTAGCGTGCTAGCTTATCAGTGCGGGGGTCGTGGGTTCGATTCCCACCAGAGGCCTTGGTCTGTTTTCGCTTCAACGCGCCGATGGCCTGTGTTGCTAGTGCTCGGTGCTTAATACCCTAAGATATAATACTTGGGGGGAAAAATAATATTATGGGTTAAAAATGTATCCGCTGAAAATTTCTTGCCGAAAATATTGCTGTACTAAAAGGAAAAAAAACTACAATAATGCTGGAATTTTTTTGGGCGGAATAAAAATATTCGCAAAATAATGCCTACAGGAATTAGTATTCCGGAAAAGGTTTCCGCTTTAAATTTATTTTAAACAAAAATCCGCGTAAAAATTTGTATGAAAATGATTTTCGAAAAAACCAAACGCAAAATAAAAATCGCGAATAAATCGTGAAAACTTAATATTGGGAAAAAATATGTGCTAAAAGCTGAAAATTCCAGGAAATTTCTTCAGCGGAAACATTTTTAAGCGCAAAACTCACACCAAAACAAAAAGTTCGTGCGTTTATTAAACTTTTAAAGAAATGCTATTCACATTAAGAAAATTTTTACAGCATTCAGTCAGTCACCGTTAAATCGAATCCGTGTATAACCACACTAAGAAAAAAATACTACTACAAAATACTACTCCTGCACAGTGGGGTAAAATGTATAACATCTGATCCCAGAAAAAAACTTTTAAATAGATATATTTATTTAAAATTGGGAAAAAGTCATTTAAAAACTTTTTAATCTTAATAAAAATTTTTATTATTTTGATTAAATATTTAAAATTAATAAATACAATATTTAAGTTTATTAATAATCATTAAATTTTTAAATTGATATTACACAAACGTAAATAAATAACTGATTTGTGTTTAAATGATCAAATATGTTTTCATCCTATTTATATTCAAATCGATAGATAATTGTTAATATTACTAACTTTCTTTAAAAATATTTGGCATTATATAAAACCCCATTAAATCAGTCAAAAAATCAAAAAATTATTAACAGTGATTTGAATAAATTACACTGTATATTTATTTATCTTAAGCACATCATTTAGGACTTAAGAAAAAATTTTAGTTTTTTTTTTAACTATTTCAAAATGACGTTAATTCCCACACATATATTAAGGCAAATAAAAAATAAAAAAACACGTTAAAAATGTGGATTGAAAACCCACCCAAACAAAAAATAGTTATAAATATGCCACAATCAATTGTAATTCACATGACTTCTCTAAACTATAATATATTTTTTATGCATGTCTCATAGAGTTAGCTGATATACAACACACCAAAACATCATCTTAACATACTACACAACACATGTCTGATGTTTTTAAAAAAGTGTTAAAAATCTAGTATTACTTTGATAGAAATGTGTATTTTTTTTATATCATTTTGTGGAAATGACAACATTATTAGGTTGACGCGCCTTTACCGTAAAATTAAATGTTGAAAAAAGAAGATGATAAAAATGAAATGTTTCTGACTGGTATTACAATGAAAACGAAATATTTACGATACCAATACCTACTATATAACATGCATGACGATTTCAATTGTACTACATGATGATGATCATCATTATGATTATTTTAAGTCAACAGGTTGAAGAAACATTTAAAAAAAATTTGCATGTCTTTTTGGTATATTTTGTATGTAAAGAGCAGCAAAAATATACCCATCCATTTACGCATTTTTTTTAAGTATGCACCCTACAATAGGTGGCAGTGATACAGGTTTACATATCTTGCGAGAGATCAAAATTTTAATGACAGATTTAAGGCAAAATTGTATATTAAGCTTTTAAATGCCGTTATATTTCCCAATAGTATTTTAGGGCGTATGATTAATATTTTATATTTGAGTTCCATATTACTCATACGTATAAAAAGGTGATTTAAAAAGCCCGATTTGTACTAAAGAGTTGTATTCATTTACAAATAGTTTGTAATTATATTATGGATAGTACAAATTTATTGTATAGTTATTAGTCAACGAATATAAAATTCAATATTGAATCCGTTATAATATACTCTCTTTTGAATTTTAAAAATCTGTTATCAAATTTGTGTACAGTAACCCCTAAAACTTTCGGATAAATATAATTTAAAAGAAATACGATCACTTAAAAAAATCATCCGCCATATTAGACCCGTCATTTTGAGTTGTGAAAATCCGATATCGGATATAATTTCGACCCCTTTTTAAGATCATCCTCAAAAAAAAAGTTAAGTATAAAATTTCATGCAAATAACAACACTTTTAAAAATTATCAGCTATATAAGATCAAAAAACTCTGAGTAATAAATTACTTTAATTACTTAAATTTGTATAAATACATACATTTTTATTCTATGGGAAGACTACTGGGGGGAGTCTATTCCACATAAGGCATGTTGGACTGAATTTTTAATGAGTCAATAGAGTTGTATAGACTTTGAATCTCCTGCCCATATATGGAAGATGTATTTCTTTTTAGGTCGGATGTAGGTGGTATTGAGTGGGAAAAACGTTCATCTGATTTTCTTTCGCTTTAACTTTTATTTAAAATGAAAGCTCATTCGGTTTTTAACTGATTATGTTTATTCGCATTTAATAATTTTGTTGCATGTAATTATGGAATATTATGTCCGACAGATGAAGCTTTTGTGGTGTCAACTCAAAGAAGTACAGGAGATCTGTCTAGCCATGCTTAGCCACCGAAACGCGAGTTTTCACGCTCTGGGAAGACATCCTTCAAAATATGAATTGTGTCGCGTGGAGTGGGACAAGTGGCCCCCATCTATTGGAACCACATGCTCTCCAGATTGAGATCGTCAACTTCCGTAAAGGAAAATTCAGTCAGTTTGGCTCAATAGCGGTCGCCATTCACAGTAATAGCAAAAAAAATATAAGCTCCAATCACTTTTCCGACGCAACTGTACCCCATAAGGTATCTTTGAAAAGGTGTAATTGTGATTTATTAATTGTAGATTTTTCGTCGCCCATAACTGAGTGACGTTGCCGCTGAGATAAAAATAAGTCCTAGCTGAGCATTGAGGCGCATTGTTATTCACTATAAACTTCGCACGTGTTTATTTTACGAATGTCAAAACCAAACTGACACGATACTATTTGCAAAAATGACAGAATTTTCCAAAAGGGTAAAGATTAGGCCCCACTTGTATAAATACTGAGAAGATCAAATAGAATGATTCCTACACCGATTGGAGAAACCAAGGAATTTGAACGCTTCTTTCGACGCTTGAAAAACATAACGATTCTTCAATATTAACACCATCCAAATATTCATATGACAATGTTGGTTCCACAGCTCTATGTGACGGTAAACAATATTGGGTTTTTGCCCACATTAAAATCGAACCCACTAAGAGATTGTAAATATATCTTGATTGAGTGCGTCATTTATAATCTGCCTAATCCCCCCAATCTCAGCAAGGCCTGGGGCCTACGATCTAAGGAAAATTAATAACAAATGTCGTTTCATCTGCAACAGAATACATAGGGCTAAAAGTTTGACAAAGAAGGCCGTTAAGTAAGATAAGAAAAAGAGAGAGAGAAAGAACAGAACCTTGCGGCACATCAGAAGTCAGTTTAAAATCATTTAATGAAACCCCATACATAGCAACATGTATAGTGCGATCTCTGAGAAAGTTTGAGAAAAGATAAAACCGACTTTAGTTTCATCAAATCTTTGAATAAAACGACACCAACATTCTGAAAGCAATGCTAACAAGTCCGCTGAAATCCATACTATCGATCACTAAGAAGTGAATTGGACTCTAAGTAATAAACAAGAGCGCGGAGCCTATTGCGATTGGGTGGTAAGTTTCTGGATTTTTATTCGCCCCTTTTTAATAAAATTAGGTGATCTTTTGATCTTTTTGATTTTTTTCCTTTTTCCCTAAATATTGAGGTTTTCAAAGAAGTCAAGGACGATAAACACTATTCACCAAAGAATAGTATTATCCTGCCGCAAAGATTATATGTTCCGCTGTATTAAGATCCAATTGGCAGGCCCTAAAAGTGTCCGTATAAGACAGACCTCTAGCTCTTAAATGGTTCCTAAGGTTACAGTGTTCAGTAAAAAATCCCGTTAAGGTTCTAAAGTCCTTCCTGTTCAGGGAAAGAAGTCTCCAGGTGTTTCCACTAGATGGAGCAATGAATCACTCTGAAGCTGGCCAATTGTAGCATTCCAGGACTTAACGGATTCTAACTTTTTCTCTGATTTTGGTACACTACCGAAAGGTTTAGGGTCAAAGAAGTGACGACGGATGCCGCAGTTGGCCAATCTGACAGCCCTTTCGTTGCCCGCATTCCCTTTGTGCTTAGGAAACCGACTTAGGATTAGTCTTTTGCATCCACTGTGTCTATTGAGAGACTAAATGCAGATCCGTAAAAGTCTAGACGACACATCATAGGGAAAAAATGGCCTGAGTCCCGCCTCTTCCGCCTGCCCCTTGTGGGCCTTCTAAGAAACTCCGATGCACATAGAAGATAGATAAAAGATCTTCGCCTGGAATAGGGACAGGTACTTGCCCATAGGAAGGGCACGTTAAAAAATTGTGTCCCCATCGCCCTCACCCGTTTCCACATTGGTCTGTTTCGAGCTGTCACTGAACCACATCTGGGTCTCCATTTTAGGTTCCCAAGATTTGTTGGTTCATATGCCCCTCTCGAAAATAATCACCTCGTAATTCCTAGCAAAAATTTTCCTTGGTAATATCTTAGCCATGACCCTGGCTAGTATTTCGTCAATGAATCACCCCACTATCCTCATGTGGCCCGCAGGTCACCTACCTTAATATTACCAAACTCCTGGGGATGCAGAACAATCATACAGGCGTGGCCAGTTACCGAGATATGTGGTGATGGTATACTAAGCATGGCACCAATGCCGTTAGTCGGACAAGTCTTGCCCGCATCAGTTATGCCCACACTGGCTAAGTGATAACCCCATTAAGCGCCCCTTTTGCCTGGGTTTGCTCCACCTTGGACCTTTTTATTTATTTTGTATTTTACCCAAAAAAATTCTTTCAGGTAAAAATAAAGTAGGGTAAAAAATGTTCTCAATTAATCTATTAAAACCTCTTCTTTTATTTTTATAAATAATATTTTTATTTTTTTCCGTGATAATAAAATATACAATAACAAAATATTTACTCTTTACTTTTCAAAGCACTGTTACTCATATTACCACCGTATTTTGGCCGTCCGGCCATCTATCTGTCTTTACTGTCTTATAAAATTCAATCACTTGTTATTTCACCAACAAGACATTAAGCGAAAAATTGTAGAAAAAAAAAAATAAATATAAAGAAAAAAAGAAAAATGCTAAAAAAACCAAAGACAAAAACGAAACAAAATGTGTGTGTTTAAGCCAAAACGTATCACAGGTATTTATTATGCAACTAACGTATGGTTAACGTTGATTTTTTTCAGTTTGTTAAGAAGAAAAAAAAAAAAAAAACGACTGATAAATGTTCACAGGAAAAAAGTAAAGAAAACAAAAAAAAAAAAAACATTAACTCACACTTAAGCATGTCATACATTTCATTCGTTCGTTGGTTCATTCATGTACAATTTACCACAAGAATTGTATTGAATTGAGTATGAATTGAACATATGTATGACAAAATTGTATGACATTACGGTTTTTAAACCATTAGTCTACATTAACAGGTGATTTGGCAAAAAAAAAAAAGAAAAAAATTAAAACTTAAAATAAAAATAAGGCAACATAAGAAATCAAGAATTATCAAACACTACAATACAATGAGCTTTGCAAATTTTTTGCCTTATTTTTCTTTCATTCAAGATTTTTATCATGTAAAAGTTATGAGGTGATTAAGTATGCATAACAAATTTGCCGAAATATTTTTGTTTAAACTAAATAATAAGATTTAAATGAAAAAGATTGTACAACATTTTTCAAAAGATTAAATATACAAATAATGTTTTCCGGGAATTTTATAATTAAAAAAAAAAAAAATTGACGCCAAAAAAAAATTGAAATGAAGAAAAACTTTGCCATCAGCGAGGTAGAGAAATATATGACAGTACTTGCCCGTTACTTTGTCACCGATAGTTTTATATATCGGAATAAATTAAAGAAAATTTACTACTTTTTAAGAAAATTTGTTTTACCACTTGTAGTGAATATTTAAATTTCAAGTTTTAGATTTCTAAAAATACAATTCTTCGAGCTAAAGGTAATACACTAGGGAACATGAATATAGCTTAAATTTCAGATTTATAGGCAAAGATTTTTAGGGTGCACACTAATAGAAATTTTACCCAAAAATAGCAATTTTCCCCTAATAACAATTTTCCCCAAAAATTTCCAAAAATTAAAGTGGATGTTTATGTTGCAGCTGATACCTAAATGCCGCATTTTAGGTTTATGGCTTCAGCGGTTGGATTGGGAAATTAAAGGGATACTTTCGCCAACTTTAAATCCATTTTTGCCTCCTTCCTATTGGAAATTTAAAAAAAAAAAACTTATAACTGAATTAGCTCAAACTTTAAGTGAAACATATTTTAAATTTCAGATTTCTAAAAGAAGTTATATAATTCTTAAAATTTAATTTCGGTGATTAAGAGGCATTTTAGTCCCATTAATACCACGGCCTGTGGAAATTAAGGGGGGAAAATTTTGCCCTTTTCCGTATGAGCGGCTGTTAAGGGCGAAAATTCCAAAAATATAACAATTTTAAGGTTTCTAGCCAAAGAGGTTTTTGCAGATCCTCAAAGGAGAGACTTTTGTTCCTTCCTGTACCAAATTTTCAAAAATCTCCTCTTGGGAGTGAGTCAGCCTATACTGCAAGAAACACATATGGCGAATTTCAGTTTTTCAGCCAAAGATGTTTGTAAGGTTGCCAAGGTGGGTGGGGGAGACTTTATCTCTCTTTTTCACCGTTTATCCTTTTCTGCTAAGCATTTCCGAAATTCTTGTTTATTCCATGAGTTAGCCATACTCTGAGGAACACATACCCCACCCCATGTCTATGCTGAAGAGAAACCTATGTAATTCAGCTTTAGCGGTTTGGACTGGGTGGTGTTAAGTGAATTAGGCAGTCAGTCAGACATAAGTTTAATTAATTTTTAATAATGGGTGAAACAAAAGAACCTTTATTTTTATTTATTTTTTTGTTTTAATATGGTTTTAATATTTAATTTTTTTTTCAAATTGTTAACAAAAATCAGTTTTATTATATGAATTGTAACCAGTTATTTTTACTTTACCATGAACTAGTTATTGTACTCCCTACACGAAAGCTTGGAGGCAACTAGCTACCTCCAATGTCCCTATCCCTAATAAGCTTTTCAGGCAAACTTCAACCAGTTACTGGTCGTTCTAAAGCCCATTATTTGCTTGGATCCTTTATTTATAAAAAATTTAATTATAAATATTTATTTATCCCAATATTTCGTCACCACATTGGGTGACTTCTTCAGGGGAAATTGATTTTTTTTATAAAAAAAAAAAAGACAATTTCCCCTGAAGAAGTCACCCAATATGGTGACGAAATATTGGGATAAATAAATATTTATAATTAAATTTTTTATAAATAAAGGATCTTTAGCTCGATAAGGAATATTGCATGAATAGAGAAGATCGAAGAAAACTAAAATAATTATTAAAATATTTGTAATTACAACTGAAAATTTAATTGAATTTTGACCAGCAAAAGAATTTGTTATAACAATTATTTTTTGTTTTGTTAAAAGTAATTGAAATTTTCAATTATTTTTTTATCATATCAATTCAATTTTTAATCAAAAATCTTCAAAGTTTTAATTATATCAATTATAAGTTAAGTTAAAGTTCTAACCAAAAATCCATTAAAATTTTAATCAAATTCTTAATTGAAATTCCAGATTCAAATCAATTAAAATTTTAATCGGATTTCAATATTTTTTTTCTCAAATATACATATGTTTGTGTGGTTATTCATCAACGCATGAAAATTTCAAAATACCAAATAGTTCATAGGAGTACCATAGTACTTTTGAGGTTCCAATAGCACCACAAAAAATTCTATGGTACCAAAATTATCATAACTGGTGCATGCGTATCCAAAGCGGGGACAAAAAAATTTCTTCTCATGTTCCCATTTTTAAAGTTGAAATACCCAAAAATCCTTAACAAATTATAAAATAATAACATTTTTCTTTTTTTGTTCTTCTTTTTTCTAAAATGATTTTTCTAAGATTTTGTTTGCTAAAAATTCAAAATAAATATTTTAATTTTAACATTATTTAAAAACATGATTCCTGAATTTAATTTTTAACGAATCGATTTGCAATATTCCGTTCATTGTTTGAATAGTTTTCTACTTTATTTAATTAATGTCAAATTCTGAGCATCAATTTGATTTTTGTTGATTATTTTCAAAGAATCAATCAATTGATAATTAACTAAAAATCGTTCCAGAACGAAATCACAAAACAAATTATTCAATCGAGTCAAAATTGAATCATTGATATGAAGTGATTATAATGTTTCCTTATCTGGCAACACTAATGAGTATACACTCTGATGCATACAAACACTACATATACTATGTTGTTTTTGTAAATTTAAACAATGAGTGCTGTTCTTTTTCTTAAAAAAAATTAAGCTATGACGCTTTTATTAATACGCCTAATATTAAAAATATTTTTAATAAACATTTTTTTCTTTAATTGAAAATGAACAAAAAAAAAAAATTTAAATATTTTTGGCAATAATTTTTTCTATGTAATTTCTTATTTTATGCATGGATTATTATGAGTGAATGTTTCGAAATGAAACTTTTCTCAAAATATGCAAGAAATATTTCTTTTCTCATTGGATAGTTGAAATTTAAAAAATTCCTCACTTTTCACATATTAATTTTAAGCAAATTATGGAATTCTTAAGCCCAGTGTGTATCGTTATAAAATGCCCTCTATAGTTAAAATCAAGTGTTTTTTGGTTATAATTTGTTTTTAAAACTATGCAAGTGTTTATGTCTAACATGTCTAAGAATTTTGATGGAAAAGAATTTCTTTTATGAATGAAAATATTTTCTATAAATTATACATGTCATTACTTGTTCAAAAATTTTTTAAATAGAAATTCTTTTACTAGAAAATACACACCTTTTAAGAGAAAAAATCAATAAAATCAAATAAACTTAGGGAAGTTATTATTATGACAAGCACATACGAGTACAAACATAAAATAAAACAAAAAATAATAATTCTCTCTCTCTCTTTGCAAGAAATAAATCATAAATTTTACATAGGCATACTTTCATAATGTTTAAGTAAAAAAAATTAAATATTCAAATAAAAGAAAATGAAATTGAAACGTTAGGCGATGGCGACCAAAATAAAATATATTTTAAAAGCACTATAACATTGAAATAATAAAAAATTGTGAGACTAGAAAATTAAAATATAAATTCCTTTCATGTATAAATAATTTATAGAGCAATATTTTCTATATGTAGCTGGCCGTTTTAATTGTAATTTCATACTTACCATTGAAAGAAATGCAACTATTAAGCTTTTTGTTTTGTACACATCAAAACAAACAATAATAACAACAAAACGCGTTATTTTATAATGTAAAATAAAATATGAAAAAAATTTACAATAATTTTTGCGGTCAATCACCTAGACGTGTTAATGATTGCAGTGAATTGATAAAAGTATTAAACAGACATAACTATTTTTGAAATAAAAATTATAAAAAAAAAATAAATAAATGGATTTAACAATAAAAATTAATTTTGTTTTAAATAAAAAAACTTAAAAAAATTAAAAATTTATAAAACAAATTAATTTCTATTAATTTATAATCAAATTATTATTTATTAAAAAAAAATACTTTGTGTAGGGTTGTTTATATTATTAAAAGCATTTAAAATTTTATGTATTTAAAATCGTGACTTAAAATCATCTAAATTAATAGACGGCAACCTACTCAGTTTTTTATCTCTAAATGATGTTTTCTTGAAATCAAACTCCCACAAACATTTAAACAATTATTATATCTTTTTTAAATAATACAAATCTGTTTTTCATTTTGACGCATATTGAATATGTTGATTTTACTAATTATTTTCGTTTAACATGAGTATTGAGTATATTAAAAAAATTAAGGATTTTTTTTTTTTAAATACACGTGTTTAGTCTGAGCATAATATCACGATTTTATTGTGTTAAACTGTTAATGATTTCCTGTCTTCGTGTTTTTCTAGCAATAAGACCACCCTCATTCTATTACACTCAAAATATTTTTACAGTAACTGACGGCTCATGTAGTTAATGTGTTGATGGTTAAAAAAAACGGCATAAGGTAAGAATTAGTACTTTTTACAAATTATGTGGTCAATTAGTTGACAATCAAAAGAAATAAATAACAGAAATATTATTTGTTTTTTTACGGATTTGTGGTTAGTTTGTTAAAGTTGACATAAATAAAAAATCATTTAGTATTTACGGATATTGTAAGTTAATTTATTAAAAATTTAAAAATAATTAAAAATTTCTTTTGATTTAAATGAAAAGTTGGACCGGCTTTTAAGTTATTTTTGATTTGTTTTAAATTACATTTTCAATTAATTTAAGCTACAAACTATTTTGAGTGTATAAATATGAAGGTTTAATTCTAGTAAAATTTCACAACTTTAACAAAATATTAAATTGAAATTGTATGGATTTTAATTTTGTTTAAGTTTTCGTGGAATTTGAAAAAAAGATGGGGCAATAAGTATCACCCTTTTAGAAAGTGCTGGCATTTTTGCAAATGGCATCGAATGTCAGTTTGTTTTTGACATTTATAAAGTAGAGCTGTGCAAAATTTATAGTGAATAACAATGAATTGCTAGACGTAGTGTATGATTTTTCATCGAAATTGATCGTGAGCGACGAGGCTCATTTTTATTTCAGTGGCCACGCTAATAAGCAAAGTTCTTGGTTCTGGGGCATGGAAGATCCAGGCATTATTCCAGAAGCACCATAACAACCTCTTAAAAACACCGTGTGGATGCAGTCACTTCGTAAAAGGTGATTGGAGTTTATTCGAACACTCACAATATTAATTCGTTAAAAAAAATTAAAATACATTTTAATTTAATCGAAAATGTAATCAAAAATAGGACTACTGATTTTTAATTATATTCAGCCAATTTTGTTGTTTATTTTCAATGATTGTTTAATAATCAATATTAGTAGTAAAATCAATCGAAAGTCGTTTAAAATAACCATCAATTTAAACTGACAAAACAATAGAAAAAAAAACGATTTTTGTGGTTGTTTTTTAAATTGAAAGTTTTTATTTTATTTGTATTCAATTTTACAAAACACAACACACACATATGTACAATATATTTTTATTTTCTATGTGTGTATCTATATTTGAATAATTCCAACAGGATGGGGTCACTTGTCATACTGCATTCGACACAATGCGTATTTTGAAGGATATCTTCCGTGTATAATATCGTGCCTTGGACTTCTAACTAGGGATATTTGAACACATTCGCATCTGAGAAAAATTAAAGAACAACATTGAAGCCAAAATTGAAATCGTGACACCGCAAATGCTGCGCACAGTTATAAGTCAGATTTTGGGATCATCCCAGAATCTGACAAGAAATCTGATGATCAATCTTGAATTTTATTGAGTTTTGGTGTTTGTGTTAAGTTTTAGGTTTTGGTGTGTTCTGACATATGTAGTAGAATTTTATGCCCAACATTTTTGTAGAACATTTCATCCCCGCCCTTCCCCTTTTTCGGGATGTTTTTTACAATTTGTTAGAATAAAGCCAAAAAATGCCGTTATGATGGGGAGTTAGAGGGTTGATATGTTCTCCAAAAATATTTGCCATACAATTATCTACAAAGTCAAAATAACTGAAAATATCATTTAAAAAAATGATATTTTATTTAAAAACCGGTCTACTTAAATTTCATTTAAATTAAATACCATTTGTTATTTATTGTTAAATGTTGATTAATCAACTGACACATCCGTAAGAAACAAATGATATAATAAGTTAAAATAAATGTAAAAATTTTACCTAAAATAAATGTTTTTTTTTCATTTATTTGAAATTGTTTCCGTTTTTGTATTTTTTTTAATATACTCGTACAATACAAAACGTATGTATGCATATGTAGCTATAGATACTTTTTGTATGAATGTGTTTGTGTATGCATATGTATTTATGAAGTTCTTGTAATTTGTATTGAAAAATTTTGTATAAATACAACCTATTAATATAAAAAAAGAAATTGAAATTTTTTGAATTTTTTTTTTTTTTGAATAAAAATTTAAATTTGTAATAACTGTTACGGACACAAATAAACTACAAGTTTCCGTTTTGTGGGTAAATTTTTATTAAATTTTAAACAAATGAAAAAAATAAATGAAACTGAATAAAAAATGGTAAATGTTAGTAGATTATTTCGAATAAATGTATAAAAAAGTTAATGTAGATATTTCTTTGAAAAATAAATGTATGTTCCTTTATTTTTAAATGGAACGGAAAACTTTTTTATTAACTACATATTATTCTGAGTGTACCCAACACATCAGATGTAAAGAACAAGTTGGGAAACTTTAACCGCCTCTAAGATGAAATTCCGATGTGATCTGTCAAAACGCCGACACTCCTGTATTTTTTTTGGTCTCCTTAACAAGAATCAACCGTCGGAATCTTGTATTTTTTTTGTGTTGAACTGTGTTATCAGTTATTTTTTACGAAATTGGCAGGTACAATTTGAACATTTAATTTTAACTGATTAATCATTTGTTTTTTACTGATGTGTGAGTTGTTGAAACAACATTTAAAAATAAATAACAAAGTCAATTTGATTTAAATTAAAAGTAATTAGACCAGTTTTTAATGAATAATCATTTCTTTTAAATGATATTTTCTGTTATTTTAACTTACAAACGATTTTAAGTGCGGTAACAAAAAAAAAACATATAAAGTTTGCTTCTTAAGTCTTTGGGATTTTTTTTGCTTAATTTAAGAAAATTTGCTTAAAGTGATGAGTTTTTCCTGATGAAAAGTTTTTTCTAAATTTTAATTGGGAAATTTTCTTAAAATTATTCATAGCACATTTTATGCATTTGCTTAAAATTTAATCATACAAATTATTTCCCAACATATTAAAATTTATATCTTTTTATGTTTAAATTTGCTAATAACATGTTAAAGTCATGTTGAAAATATATTTATTTGTAAAATGATGATTAAATGTTAATTCATAAATTTTACTTTCATTTAGAAACAATCAAAAAAAAACCAGACAAACCAAACTTTATTTATGACATTTTTTTTTAAAGCACGATTTTAAATCTACAAATTGTACTTACAACATAAACATTGTCATATAATTTTTGAGAATCGTGCTTTATTTGTAACAGATTTTATGCAAAACAAATTTCCTGGGTTACAATAGAGCCAGGAAAAAATATAACCTTAACTAATGGAAAAGTTGAAACTAGATTTGGGATTGATTTTTTTTTGTGGGATTTAAGAGAAAAAAAATTAAAAAAATATTATACTGTGTTTTCTTTAAAATAAAATTTATTGAGTAATGGGATAAAGATTTCAAAATCATCTTAGGATTAAAAAAATCTTCATATTCTATGATAGACTTTATAGAATATTATAGAAATTAATTTTTTATTCACAGTAACGATTTGTAATTATTTTCTTAAGTCCCCTGTATAATTAAGGAAAACTATTTGCTGAAATATACTTTTTTTTTATAAAATTATCTTCATTTCTTTTGTTTATTTCGTATATTAACGGTATATTTTTGTTATCAGATCGAAATTTCTTTACGTTTCGTTAAGTTTAACTACACATAAAAAAAGTCTTAAGCAACATATTCAATAGTTTACAATTTTTGTTATAACCAACAAAATAATCAAAAACAATTAAATTTGCTAAAAGTTAACAATTTGTATATAAAAATATTTACAAATCAAGATTATATTTAGAAAATACCATGTCATCGTCTTATTTTGTAATTTACTTCATACAAATGGCTTAACAAATCCACAAAACATCTTAAAAATTATAAAAAAAAAAAAAAATCAAAAGAGAAGAATGCCGATAAAGAAAAAAATTAAAAATATATAACTTTGTAACTACTTGTAAAATAACTTTGAGACTTATTGAAGAAAACTCTAGTTTTAAAACATATTTTTTTTTCTTTTAAATTTCTAAAAATTTTATATTTAATAAATTGTTTACATGTACACGTACTCGTATATAAATAATGAAATGAACTCAGCCATAACAATTTTATTTATCTACGTACATACGTACAGGTTGGTTGAAAAGTTCCTGCGCTCGAAATGAAAGAATACTGTTTTTGTTACGAAATATATTTTTTTATTCAATATAATCTCCTAGAAGCTCAATACACTTGTTCCAATGATCTTCCAATAATTTTATCCCATCCTTATAATGGTTTTCCGGAAGCTCTGCAAATAACCGTCTACGGCTGCTTTGGCCTCTTCATTCGACGAAAAATGCTTTCCTCGAAGGAATTGTTTGAGATTTCTGAAGAGATAGTAGTCACTGGGAGCCAAATCTGGTGAATACGGTGGATGTTCAAGCAATTCGTACTTTAATTCTTTGAATTTAGCCAACGTCAAAACACTTTTGTGAGCAGGTGCGTTGTCTTGATGAAAAATGACTTTTTTCTTCTTTATACCAGGTCTTTTCTCACGAATTTTTTCATCCAGCTGATCCAAAAGGCTGCAATAATATTCTGAGTTGATCGTTTTATCTTTCTGAAGATAATCAGTCAACAAAATTCCTTTTGCATCCCAAAAAACTGATGCCATAACCTTATTTGCTGATCGTTGTGACTTCACCTGCTTTGGAGCTGAAAAACCAGCTACAGTCCACTGTAAACGTTCTTGTTTCAATTTAGGATCATAGTGGTAGATCCAAGTCTCATCCATAGTTATAAAACGACGCAAGAAGTCGGTTTTATTCGGCTTAAAACGCTTCAAATTACGCTGAGAAATTTGTTTTCGATACAGTTTTTGTTCAATTGTTAATGTGTGCGGCGCTAACTTTCCAAACAGTTTTTTTATACGTAATTCTTCATGTAAAATATGGAGTGCTCGTTCGTCTGAGATGCCTATGGCATTAGCAATTTCACGCTTAGTCAAACTTGGATCTTCACTAACCATATTATGTACCTGCTCAATGATTTCTGCTGTGGTTGCAGTTTTTGGTCGTCCTTCGCGTGGATCTTCTTCAAGGCTGGTACGACCACTTTTAAATTCACCAGCCCAAAATTCAACGGTGCGTTTTGAAGGTGAAGACTCCTTATACACTTCTAACAATTGTTCATAAATTTTATTTGCTTTTAAACCCTTCAAAACAAAGAATCTAATGACTGCACGATATTAAATTTTTTCCATATTAAAAAAAATCAATTACACGTCAACTTCAAATGGCTTGTAAACAAAGAAAGAATTGTTAGAATGACTTGCAACTTTGCATGTGTTCTCAGGACAGTTATACCAACTTGAGAAAAAAAAAGTTTGGAGCTAGCAGTGCCATCTCTTGGTGAGCGCAGGAACTTTTCAACCAACCTGTATATACCGTTTTTTGTTTTATACACTTTTATAATAAAAATAAATTTTTATATACCAGTAAATATTTAACTTTTTTTCTTATTGAAAACGAAAGTAAATTGTAACATTTTCTCTTAAAAGTTTTACAATTTTCTATATAATTTTTAACAATTTTAAAATAGTTTTGTTTAGCTTGTAAAGCTTTTGTTGCAAGTTTCTTTTTTTTTTTGATACTGAATTTGATTTTATTTGTAGCCATTTATAGCCGCATTCGGTAGTGAATGGAAAAAATTATATTTTTTCTTCTTTTCTTTCTTTTAGTTGTTACGTTTTAAACGCAGTATAATTTTCAGTTTTTGTATATATTTTAAATATTTTAGCTGTCTATTATGAAAAGAAATATTGTCGATATTTTGTTTATGAAATGGTTTTAAAAATGCGGAAAATATTTATTTAATCAATAAACAACTACATTATAGAAATGCAAGCAAATAAGTTAAATAATTTAAGCAAGAAAAAAAAACTGGAAAAATTTATTGCCGCTTAGCTGAGTTTACACTACACTCAGCTAAGCGGCAATAAATATTTTAGGTCTATTGAATTTCATATATTGACAACATATTAATATAAATGTGGTGTATTTCAATAAGAGGCAATGCCGGTATACTTTTTGTAGGAAAAGCTAAAACAGCGAATATATTACACTTAAACTCAATACCGACAAATCCTCGAATGGTATAGAACTTCGGGAGTCAATAAAAATATTTAATTATTTAATTTATTTATTTATAAATTTATTCTAATTAAAATTACAATAAATTTTTCAGCTTGAAAGTACTAGCAGCATATGAGATAACAAAGCATAGAGAGTTAATCAAAAAAAAATTATGGAAATAAGTATAGAACTTCCAAATGACCCAGGCAAAAATTGCCAATCGGTTTTCCCACTCACCCTGAAAGAAATTGGGGTATTTCTAAATTACACTACCAAAACGCTGTTATGTTCGAAAAATTAGTATTTTCCCAGCAGCATGCGGAAAGTTCTTTGTACTAAAACAGTACTTCCCAATTAAAATATTTAGAAAGATTAACGCCACCATTACAATTTCCAAGTTGATTCATGCTGATGGAATTAGTAGAAGTTCTATATTAATTACCTTTACTTTTTCCAAATACCCCACTATGCAGATCTTAGAGTGCCCTTTTAATTCTGTGTTAGAGAAAATTTGAGTTTTAAATAGTACAAAATGGGGCAATAATTATCAACCTATTGGAAAGTGCTGCCATTATGACATTCGTAGAGTGGACACTTGCGAAATTTATAGTGAATAACAGATTTGCTATACGCCTCATGAATACGCGATTTTGGAATTCAACAACGAATTGGATCAAAAATTGTTCAAAAGCGCGAGCCTCATTTTTATCTCAGCCGCCACGTTAATAAGTAGAGTTCTCAGTTGTGGGGGACGAAAAATCCACGCATAATGTATGAGGCACCATTTACGACAGAAAAGGTGATTGGAACTTATTTTTTCGAAGGAGTCGAAGGTAATGCTCTTACGGTGAACGGCGATCGCTATAGAGCCATACTGGCTGCATTGTTCTTACCAAAAATTGACGATCTGTAATTTAAGGACAGGTGGTTCCAAGAGGATGGGTCCACTTGTCATACTACACGTGACACAATGAGTGTATAGTTGTCTCATAATTATAAGGTCGCTCTTGTTTTTTGATTATCTCTTAAAATATTGCTTCGATCAATATAAAGTCTTCGTAAGAGTAATTCATCTTGGTACATGCCAATAAATAAAGTATAATGCAAAGTGTAAAAAGTTGTTATTATTTAATTTTTTGTTATAATTTTATTTCATGTTGCATAATTATAAGGTCATTTAAAGAAAATAAAGCAAAATAGATCAGTAGTAAAACAAAGTTCAGTGTAATGATATTATTAGAAAGGATTTAACTTAAATTTTCAGACGCCACGTTTTTACAATTTAACTGACATTGAGAAAGGTCAAATTTTGGCGTACAAAGATGAAAATCTTTCTTTACGTGAAATTTGAAAAAAAAAAATAGGAAAAAGTCTCTGTGTGGTCCAAAATTTTTGGAATGATGAGGACAATACGGCAAAACTAAAAGATCTGGCCGAAAAAGAAAGCTTTCAGAAAGTGATATAAACCACATTACGCGTTTGGCGAGTCATTCGTCCTACAGTCTAAACTCTATTAGACAAAAAAGTGGAGTAAATGAAAACATTGTCTATTCCAAAATGAAGCAGATGCAGATTAACATGGGCTTGTCCTAGGAGGGGGTCAATTGCCCTCTGTGACATGTCACAGGACTGGTCTAAAAGGAAATGTCGAGACTTTTAAACCGGTCACGATAGGTACTTTAGGAACCGGTGCTCTTTTCCCCTATCTCGTGATATGTTTTCTCGAAACCGGTTTAGTTTTCACCTATCCCGGAACAGGTACCAATTCCCGCAGGGTAATTACATATGTAAATTTGAACGCAAAAATTATGAAACTTATGGATACCCTAATTTTGACAGACATACAGAATTAAATATGAGACGTAAAAAGTGACAAGTCATATGGCAAATACATGTAGTCTAAAAGTGGATTAAATAGTTAAAACCAAGAGAGCTTTTATTTTAAACAAAATTTATAGCGAAATAAAATCAGATGATTATTTTTGTCCCACCCTATACTTTCTATAGAATTCTAAGATTCGGAAAAAATGATGTAATTTCCACTGTTCATTGCTTTTAAAATGTATGCTAGTTTTATTTATTGGCAACATTTGTAAGCTAATTTTCAAAATTCCTCCAAATGAGATTTGACAAAATTTTTTAAAGTTTTGTTCATCTTCATTTTTAAACTAAGGGCACAAACCCCTGGCTTATGAAAGTATTTTTAAATCAAAATATAAATATAAAGTAAAATTTTTAATTTTATTAAATAAATTTATTTAAAACTTTATCTAATTTAAATAAATTTTTAAACATTTTATGTCATAATTATTATTACTCATACGCTGCCTTACAATTATAAAATTTTGTTTTTAATATCAAAAAAATAATCAAAAGCCTTTATTTTGTTGAAATAATTTAAATATTTTTATAATGAATTTTATTTAAAAAAAACTTCAGGCTTATTATGAAAATGGGCGTTCAAATCAAAATGCATATCGTGCACTTCGTAATTTTTTCGGTCAATTTAATCGTCCAAATGTGCCTACAATCGGAAAAATCGTGCAAAAATTTGAGCAAACCGGGTCTGTAGGACCGTACTCGTACTGCAGAAAATATTGCTGCTGTTCGCGATAGTATGGCTGAAGAGCCGTCCACCTCAACTCGTCGTCGTGCCCAACAATTGCACCTCTCACGCTCCTCGTTGATAAACATTATGCATAAAGACTTGCATTTACACGCTTACAAGGTGCAATTGACTCATGAACTAAAGACTCTTGACCATTCCAAACGTCGTCAATGGTCAGAATGGTGGCAAGAAATGGCAACAGTGGATGATAAATTTTCGAAGAAAATCATCTTTAGTGATGAGCCACATTTTCAACTCAGTGGATTCGTCAATAAGCAGAATTGCCGCACAAATAACGAAACAATGGCTCTTTTGCGCGACAAATTCAATGGCCGCCAAGATCATGTGATTTGACACCGTTAGACTTCTTTCTTTGGGGTTATTTGAAAGAAAAGGTGTACGTCGATAAGCCGGCAACAGTTCAAGAGTTAAACGATCAGATAATTTGGCACATTGGAAGCAAAGAACCTCAATTATGCCTCATCGTCATCGAAATTTGGATAGGGGTGGGCCGCCGAGGTCGCGGCGGTCATTTGGCCGATATTTTGTTCCATACATAATTGAACCATACCATGTTATCATAATAAAAAGAAATGACAATAATTTCCTAAATAATTTGTGATTTATTCAAAATCAACATGGGCCTTAAAATTGAACCACCCTTTAAAAATAATTTTCAACGAATTGTAATTGCAATTTTCTTGATAAGCAGATCAATATACATTATAAAGATATTAAAAAATTCTTGTTTATTTTTGTAAAAAAAAATGTAGCTGTTAAAACTACACAGAAAAAAATTTCAATTCAAATTATGTTATATTAACAAACAAATTAATTGGATTTTTTACAATTTGTAAATATAATTAATGTTTTTGTTGAAATAACAAATTTTTAATTGAAAATGCACCAACACTTATAAATAATTTTCCTTTATAATATGGAAAAAAGTTTTCCGTTTTAATTATTTTAAACATTTAATTAATAACAATTTGAAGCATAACATAAGCGTGAAAGTATAAATAACAATATGCAACAGAAACATAAAAAATTAAAAACAATATTAATGTACCATATGAAAATATTTTCAAAAAAATAAACACTATGCTAGGTTAAGGTTTATAAACAAAAGAAAATTTTATGCAAATTTAAAAAATTAAAAATAACAAATGAAAAACATACATGTAGCATATAAACAATATAAATATTTATGCAAACACTACATAACTTAAAAAAAAAAAGAGAAACAAAAACAAGTAATAGGAAGTTATAATCTTAACAACAAATGAATTTATAATTACATAAACAAATTTTAATATTATTTCTTTATATAACATTGAATGGCTAAATATAAGCCCTTAAGTTAAAAAAAAAAACAAAAAAGAAAAAAAATTTTTAAGAAATATTAATATATACTAAAATTTATAATGCATTTGTTGTTTAAAAAACAAAAAAAAAAAAAAATACTTAATGATGCAATCAGAGCTGGGTAATTAATGTAAAAACAACAACACCAAAGCTTAACATAAACATATAATCAATCATATTTTCTTGTATGAAAAAAAATAAATGTTTGTTCATATCTACTACATATTGTTTTCAAAACATTCATAGTGCCGATATTTTAAACAATAAATAATACTAAGGTTTAACATGTGGTAGTTTGTGGTTGTTTTAAATATTTATACAACATTAGCAAATAACCAGAAGATGTAACAATGTTTTATTTAATATTTTTTTTTTAAACAAATGTTTATTTGACACGCATTTCTTTGAATAAAAAAAATATATATTTATGTGTATAAAAACATAAGACCGCAAAACTTCAAGGTTTAACAATATCAACCAAAATGCAATATGATTATAACTTATGAATAAATTTTAATTAAGGAAAATCTGTTAAATTTTTTTTTTTTTGGTAACACTGAAAAATAATGTGTTTTCTTAATATTAAATAATATTGAATGTTTATGCATTTGTAGTATTTTTAAAGAAATTTTTAAAATAAACACATAAACATTTACAGATTATTGCATACAAAACAAAAGACTTAAGATACAAACTTTTAAAGTAGAATTCTTTTAAGTCATTCTACACCACTCATCGATGCCATCAGAATTTGTTGACAAAATTTGGAAGTTAACAAAATTTGAAAGTACATCTTTTGTATTTTTATCGCGCCCTCTAGTGTTGGTATACATAGTTAAATTTCAAATTCTGACGCCTTTTATGTACTTAAAGGATTTGAATTCATTTTCTGTAAATCAGTTCCAAGAATAAAAATTAATAAATAAATTCCTTGATAAAAAAACATTTAAAATTAAAATTATGTAATTCAATCACTAAGAAATTCATTTAAATCAAGTTAATCGAAATTTCTTAAGGAATTTATTTCCTCTTGACTTTATTCCCTGATGGTTTTAACTTTTTCCCCAAAATATTAATTCGGCTAAAAAAAAGGAATTAGGGAATTAATTCTTTTTCGAAGCTCTGCTCCCAAAAATATAATTAAAATTCATTTCCGCTTAAACTTAATAACGATTAATAAATACGGGCGGATCAATAAGCCCGTGACTTTTTGAATAAAACACAGTTTTTTTGCAAAAAAAAAAGATTTTTTAACATAATCTCCTTTTAGCTCAATACGCTTAGTCCAACGTTTATCCAATTTCTGTATCCCTTCCAAAAAATAGTATTTTTCGAGGTCCATAAAATAGGCATTTGTTTGATCAATAATTTCATCGTTGGAGCTAAATCTCTTTCCACCGAGCCATTTCTTCAGGTTTACAAATAGCAAATTGTCACTGGGGGCTAAATCTGGGGAATCTGGCGGATGAGGTACCAATTCGTAGCGCAATTCATGGAATTTTGCCAATCCTTGGAAGTTGTCACACGATTACGTTTATGGTCAATTGAGAGCACACGCGGCACTGAACATTTAAAATCGAAACCACACTGCCATATGAAATACCTGTGGCATCAACGATCTCACGCACTTTTACTCTTCGATCGGCCAACACAATATAGTGGATTTTTTCAACATTTTCGGTGTATTGACCTCAGTTGGCCGTCCAGAACGTTCAGCGTCATTTGTACTTGTGCGACCACAACGAAAGTCAGTAAATCACTTTTTTACCATTGAAATCGATGTTGCAGAGTCCCCATAGTATTTATCAAGCTTTTCCTTGTTTTGATTGACGGTTTTTTTTGCGAAAAATAATGTTTAATGAGCACTCGAAATTCACTCTTTTCCATTTTTAAAAAAAATCCACGAGGTTGTAGGTTTAGAACAGCAGTTAAACGCAAAGTGAATAACGGAACTTGCTCAAAATTTGACAGTAGTCTATTAACAGGTGGTACTTGATGGGAGCAGTGTTGCATTTTATATAACTACGAGGGAAGTTCGAAAAGTCACGGACTTATTGATCCGCCTCGTATATATGAATTTGACAGAATAACCAAAATGTATAAAAGGGTCCCGTAATTATTTTTACTTATCTTAACTTAAAGCCCTCTTAAAATGTGCCTAATAGATTGCAGATTCTTAAGATAATTTTAAAAATCAAATAAAACTATATCTTTAGGGATCTACCGTCCTCTAAGGTTTTGAAAAATTTTGCATTTTCATTATAATATTTTGACTTCTGAAGTAATTATGAAAAATATATTTACTTTTTGCTCTATTTAGTTGCAATGCGTACACGACATTTCGATTTGGATGTAACAACATGCTACCAGTGACTGAATTTGTTAGATATCCACCGGAAAATTCCCTCAACTTGTTTCGAGGACTTTCGAGCTGCGATTGTCACAGTATTACTAGGGGATTTTTGGGATTTTTAAATCATATAAATAACTTAACGATAGGCAGCTTCCAACTATAAGAGAAGTCATTAAGTTTGATTTATTTGTCAAAAACTACTTAACATTTAACTATAATGGAAAATATTCATCCAATTCAGAAATATATGTGATTGCTTTTGAAGAGATCAACAGTATTATAAGCGGTGTTGATAAGAAAGAAAGGATTAAATTAATAAAACAGCAGCAGAGACAAATGGAAGAGTCAATTATTGCAGCAAAAATGTCGTCATATACTCATAAAATCACTTACTTTGGTGGATGAAAATACAAGACTCTGATAATCCATGTGAAAATTTAAATATATATGGCTATACAAAATCATACATTGGCCTTTATATGATCATACCTAGGTATACATGATTATATAGTTCAATATATGATCATGTATTATCATACATTATCTCATATATTTCCATACATCTTTGGATTCGAAATTTGAGATGAATGGTCATATATAATCGTATATTACCATGTATATGTACTGAAGATATATGAAAATATATAAGATCATTTACGATTATATCTTGAACTTTGCATGTACTTATATGATCATACATACCCATGTATAAACATATACAGGACTATGTAAGCTCATAAATATTTATATAATTACATGGAAATGAGAAAATAGAAAATCGTTACCATTGCAAAGAAATTTTTGAAGAGCAAATCTCAATTTTAGCAGAACCTGGATCAATTTTTTAGGGACACACAACGTCAATCGTTGCACTGCAAAAGGGATTCTAACTTCGATGCAAAGGGAAGGGTGGCGAGATTCAATACTAAGAAAAGTTAGGGACTGACTCTTAAAATGCTGTGTTTGTATGCTTCAAGCCCATGAGTTACCCCCTCCGTCATTTATTCTTGACTTTGGATGGTTGCACTTTCCAACCTAAATAATATGCCGAATCTATTGGAAAAGAGTTAGCTGGTTACAACAAAAAAAAATTGTGGTGTATTTTGTATAGGCAGCCCCTCCGGCTGCTCTTTAAAGGTCCCAAAGGAAAACCCCTGTAGCAAAAGAATCTGACATGCCACGAAAAAACTGACTTCATATTTGGTTTCAGCGACATCGAAGACATTAAAAACCGTCATGAAACCCTACGAGATTTTAATTTTTTTTTTTTTGAAAATTGTTGCACAGTGTACATCCACTCTGGTGAAAGCTAATATTTTTTAAAATACTGTCGTGTTTAATAACAAAATAAAATTTAAAAAATATTGTGATTTGAATTTTTCGGCTTTATAATGATGTTCCTACAGTGTGATTTAATATAGAAGAAAAAAAAGTTTTTTCTTAAGTCGTTTGTTTTACATTTAATGTGGCCGCTTAAAATCCCAAAAAATCAAAACAAGAAAAACGACATTTTTAATTAATACATGTATTGATTATTTTAATATTTTTCGATTATATGATAACAAAAAAAAAAAAAAAAACGAGATTTTAACAAAAAAAAAATTAACAAAAAAATATTCTAAAACTTTTTAAATATGTAAAGTTTTTTGTACCCTACACCACTTCATGATTTGTGTATAATGAATTTTTCACTGATGTCTATAACAACGAAAAAAAACAAAAATATGGACTTAGATCCTTAAATTATATCAATATACTCAAAATCACTTTCTGATTCGATTTAACGAAGTCCGTCCGTCAAACTACAGGCTGCAAATATAAATTTATTAAGATGAAATTTTGTACATATATTTCTTTTGCCCCATGGAATGAATTTTATTGAAATAGTTAAGAACCGGTTGATATTTTGACCTACATATAAAAAATTTTCTAATTTAAAATAACAAAAAAAAAAAAAAAAAAAAATACATACATACATACATACATACATACATACATACATACATACATACATACATACATACATACATACATACATACATACATACATACATACATACATACATACATACATACATACATACATACATACATACATACATACATACATACATACATACATACATACATACATACATACATACATACATACATACATACATACATACATACATACATACATACATACATACATACATACATACATACATACATACATACATACATACATACATACATACATACATACATACATACATACATACATACATACATACATACATACATACATACATACATACATACATACATACATACATACATACATACATACATACATACATACATACATACATACATACATACATACATACATACATACATACATACATACATACATACATACATACATACATACATACATACATACATACATACATACATACATACATACATACATACATACATACATACATACATACATACATACATACATACATACATACATACATACATACATACATACATACATACATACATACATACATACATACATACATACATACATACATACATACATACATACATACATACATACATACATACATACATACATACATACATACATACATACATACATACATACATACATACATACATACATACATACATACATACATACATACATACATACATACATACATACATACATACATACATACATACATACATACATACATACATACATACATACATACATACATACATACATACATACATACATACATACATACATACATACATACATACATACATACATACATACATACATACATACATACATACATACATACATACATACATACATACATACATACATACATACATACATACATACATACATACATACATACATACATACATACATACATACATACATACATACATACATACATACATACATACATACATACATACATACATACATACATACATACATACATACATACATACATACATACATACATACATACATACATACATACATACATACATACATACATACATACATACATACATACATACATACATACATACATACATACATACATACATACATACATACATACATACATACATACATACATACATACATACATACATACATACATACATACATACATACATACATACATACATACATACATACATACATACATACATACATACATACATACATACATACATACATACATACATACATACATACATACATACATACATACATACATACATACATACATACATACATACATACATACATACATACATACATACATACATACATACATACATACATACATACATACATACATACATACATACATACATACATACATACATACATACATACATACATACATACATACATACATACATACATACATACATACATACATACATACATACATACATACATACATACATACATACATACATACATACATACATACATACATACATACATACATACATACATACATACATACATACATACATACACTCAGAAAAAAAAAATTAGTAGAAAAATTGGTAAACGGTTTTCAATCCCACTTTACGATTTTTGTACTGATTTTTAGTAAAAAGATTTTTATTTCTTAAACTTTTTTGCTATTTATATATTACAAATTACAGAATTTTTACTGAATATTTACAAATTTTTGTTACTAACTTCAGAAATCATTTTACAAATTTTTTGCTAAAGTTAGGAAAAAAAGTTACTAGTTTTAAGAAAGTGAATATTGAAGGAAATTTTTTTTCATGTCCCAAAATAGGACATCCACTTCAAATAGCACTAAAAAATTTTTTAGTTCTAAAAATCAGCCCTTAAACCAATTAAAACTTAACCTTAAAATGCAAACAATTTACTAAAAATATTATTCAAAACGAAAATTAGCAAATTAACACAAAATGATAAATTCCTTTATATTTTTACTATTTTTAAAGCCTTTGATTTTTTTTTTTTAATTTAGTCTGAAATATTTTTGAAAAAAAAAAAAAAAATGTTGCTCGAGAAAAAAATATAAATTTGTATATTCGAATTAGCAGCTATAAAGTGTAACAGGTGTATCTAAAAATAATTACGTTAATTTGAGCATTTTAATAATATTTTTTCAACTTACTTAAATTTAGTAGCGCTTATTAATTTATTATACTAATTTGGTTGTATTGATATTAATATTATTTAGTAAATTTTTTTTGCTGATTTTGGAAAAAGGATTTTGAATTTCACTTTAGAAAAAAATTACTAAAGCTTAGTAGCGGCTACTAATTTTTCCCTACAAATTTCATTGTTCTACCAGTCAGCAGACATGTGTTGCTAAGCTTAGCAAAAAATACCGCTGGGCTCAAATTATCAAAATTTCCCTTAATAATAACAAAATTTTCAGTTGCCATTACAGACAGTTTTTGTTGAGTGTACGATTGAAAAAAAAAAAATGATATTTCATTTAAACACCGGTCTACTTAATTTTGATTTAAATCAAATGGTTTTTGTGATTTAGTCATAAATATTGTTTAAACAACTGACATACAAGTTAAAACAAATGATTAATCAGTTAAAAATAAATGTTAAAATTTTACCTAACAATTCCGTAAAAAATAACTGATTATTCATTTATTTGAAATTGTTTGCGTTTTTTTTTTGTTTTTTAATGTATAAAATATATACTCACATAGTCTCTAGATACATTTTGTGTGAATGGCCATTTGTGTGCTTATGAAGTTCTTGTAATTTAAATTGAAATAATTTTGTATATAAACAAAAAATTAAAAAAAAAATTGGAATTTTTTGAATATTAGATTAAAATTTATAATAACTGTAACGGAAACAAATAAACCAAAAAATTCCTTTTTGTGGGTAAATTTTTCTTAAATGTCAAACAAACGAAAAAAAAAATAAATTAATTTGGAAAAAAATTTTAAATGACTGTAAGTCATTTTAAATAAACGTATAAAAAGTTAAAAAAAAAATATTCCTTTAAAAAATAAATGTGTGTTTCTTTATTTTAAACTGAACTAAAAACTTTTTTTTTATTAAACTACAAGCAGTAAACTACATAATTATCTGAGTGTACCTCCCATAGAATGGTCCTATCCGAATTAGGCTTAAATGATATTTATTTATTAAAAATCCTAGGGTATGTTGGTTAAAATTTTGGTTGTGCATGTTATTTAAGGCAATAAATAATGCCTTTAAATATAAATATTATTGAACCTATTCCCCATATAAACCCCATCCCGGTCTTCGCTTAAATGAACTTTTTCGGATTTATCTACATATTTTATGCTCAGCGTAAAAATGGGGATCACTATCCTTTCCGAATTTAAAAGTCTTTTCAATATATGACTCAAATTATTAATGGTGTATTGATCACCCCGGTAGGCTAGTTGGTAGCGTGCTAGCTTATCAGTGCGGGGGTCGTGGGTTCAATTCCCACCAGAGGCTCTGGTCTGTTTTCGCTACAACGAGCCGAAGGCCTTTGTTGCTAGTGCTCGGTTAGGGTATTAACATATAATTTGTAATTATATGATTAATAAATAAAATAAATAAATTAATGGTTTAGAGCATCATATAACCGGCCTTGCCGACTTTTTTTTTTTTGCTTGTTTTATATTTAACAGTTGTGGTTTTCCCCAAACGTTTTTGTTTTAGGCCAAATATTTGAGTAAGGCTAATTTTTTTTCTTTTAAATCCAAAAATAAATCAAAATATTTTATTCAGCACACACGTTCGTTTTAAGTTATCAACAATAAGAGAATATTCTAAAATGTTCTTGAAAATAAACAAATTTTTTTAATAATAATTCTAATGTCATGTAAAAGTGTGTCAATTAGATGCTGATTTAAGAAAATTTAAATATCTAAACAAAATTATGTAAAATAAATGCTAATAAGAGAATTTATAAAAAAAACTAAACAAAATGAAAACTAAAAATAAAAAACTATTTCTTTAAAAACAACCTGTCTCTATAGGGGAAAAAATTCTTATTTAAATCTTTGATTATAACAAATAAACCGTTAAAATAATTTTTTTTGATACCATAAAGCGGGGGAGTTAATACAATTTTATTGTTGTTCAGCTAATTTATGAATGCATAATTTAATGTCTTGTTAAAAATTAAAGATCAGATAAATATTTAAAGGTTCTATTATTTTGCATATAGCAAAACAAGAAACCACAAGAAACAGAAATTGAAATAACTACTGTTTTGTTTAAGAAGAAACAAAAAAAGATTAATATAAAATGATAACATTGTATTGCCTTGTAATAACTACAGCTAAACTCAACTACTCAGTCATTCATACTAACTAAACTACATGCGGCACTCTATGCACCAACATCATCTTATCTGCTACACCTACCACCAGCTATTGTTTTTCCATTGACTGCTAATTAGAATTCTAAAGAGTAGTATTTGCACATTTAACAAAAAAAAAAACTCTATTAAACAGTTAAAAGGCCAAAAAATTTGTACTTAAACAAAAATACAAAAAAAAAAAAAAAATTCTAAATGCGTGGCAATTGTATTTTATTAAAGAAGTTGTAGTATACACGTTTAACAAAAACTTAAAATTTAAAAACTTTGGCATGAATTTTTTTTATACATAAATATTTTATATGCAAAAGTAAAAAAAAAAAAAATAAGATTTTCCGTTGTTGTAATGTTTTTTTACATACATAGCTGTTGTTGTTTAAGTGTATATTATACATGTAGTAAGTTTGTCTATCTATTTGTAGGTACACTTAAAAAAGTTTGTAAGTTAAAATAACTGAAAATATCATTTAAAAGATATGATATTTCATTTAAAAACCGGTCTACTTTATTTTCATTTAAATTAAATGCCATTTGTTATTTATTTTTAAATGTTGATTAATCAACTGACACATCCGTAAGAAACAAATCATATAATCAGTTAAAATCAATGTCAAAATTTTACCTACCAATCCTTAAAAAATAAATGTTTTTTTCATTTATTTGAAATTATTTTCGTTTTTGTATTTTTTGTGTTTTTTTTTCTTTAATACAATACAAAATGTATGTATGCATATGCGGCTATAGACACTTTCTGTATGAATGTGTTTGTGTATGCATGTGTGTTTATGAAGTTCTTGTGATTTGTATTGAAAAATTTTTTATATATACAACCAATTTAAATAAAAAAACAAATTGAAATTTTTTGAATATTTTTTTTTGAAAAAGACAGCAAACAAAATTTAAATTTGTAATAACTGTTACGGACACAAATAAACTACAAGTTTCCGTTTTGTGGGTAAATTTTTATTAAATTTCAAACAAATGAAAAAAATAAATGAAACTAAAAAAAATGGTAAATGATAGTAAATTATTTCAAATAAATGTTAAAAAAATTAATATAGATATTTATTAGAAAAATAAATGTATGTTCCTTTATTTTCAAATGGAACCGAAAACTTTTATATTAAACTACAAACAGTTAACTACATAATATTCTGAGTGTATAAGTCTTCACTAACATACATTGTTGCTTCCTTAGTAATTAGCAAAATGGCAAAGTGTGCGGAAAATACCACCTTATACAGACACACTGTATACTAAAGTTATTGAAAAAATAAAAAAAACAACACCAACAAAAATACTGAGAAATATTATGCAATTTACTTAAATGCTTAGGAAAATTATATGCCAAAATCAAAAGAGAAACAGTTAAAAAGAAAAACCTTAAAACAAAAGTACTTATTGGAGGTCGAAATGAACATAGACACGCAATTAAAATAAATATTTTAAATGGAAAATAGCATTTAAAGATTTAAAAAAAAATTAAAAAAGAAGTAACTTTTTTCTCACTTTCTTAGCTTAATATATTTGTTTCTAAATAAATAAACGCTATTAAATGTTTTACTTAAATTTCATAAGATGAAAAATAAATATTTTTTAAAACAGCAGCAGTATTTTAAAGAAATAGTTTTAAAATACATTTTTAGTTCATGTTAATTAAAAATATCTTGTTTTTCACGTTTTTTGATTTAATGTTACTGCATTAAATCAGAAGACTTAAGATACAAACTTATTTTTGTATTTTATTATTTATTAAAATGATTTTTAATATAATATTAGCTTGACAATAAAAACGAAACATGTATTTGGTTTATAACTCGCAAAATATCATAAGAAAGGGCTACATATGATTAACCCCTTCAGGCCCACAGTTACCTAAAGAAAATATAGGATTTTTTTAAATTATAATTGATTGAAAATGGAATACGATAAAAACTGTGTTGTAATATGTAATTACAGACTATATAGTTTTGCTAGAATAAATTCATTAAAAATAAAAACAAAAATTCATTAAAAATAAAATTGGAAATTTCTCATCATCGAAATATGTATAAACATACATATTGTGTAGCGTACATGGAAATACATGATTATATACTTCCATATATAATTAAAAATGTGATTATACATTTTGGGATCTGAAATTTTTCTGATATATGATCATATACAGGTTGGTTGAAAAGTTCCTGCGCTCACCAAGAGATGGCACTGCTAGCTCCAAACTTTTTTTTTTCTCAAGTTGGTATAACTGTCCTGAGAACATATGCAAAGTTGCAAGTCATTCTGTCAATTATTTTTTTGTTTAAAAGCCATTTGAAGTTGACGTGTCATTGATTTTTTTAATATGGAAAAAATTGAATATCTTGCAGTCATTAGATTCTTTGTTTTGAAGCAAAGGAAATTTATGAACAATTGTTAGAAGTGTATAAGGAGTCCTCACCTTCAAAACGCACCGTTGAATTTTGGGCTGGTGAATTTAAAAGTGGTCGTACCAGCCTTAAAGACGATCCACGCGAAGGACGACCAAAAACTGCAACCACAGCAGAAATCATTGAGCAGGTACATAATATTTTTATTGAAGATCCAAGTTTGACTAAGCGTGAAATTGCTAATGCCATATGCCTAATCTCAGACGAACGAGTACTCCATATTTTACATGAAGAATTACGTATGAAAAAACTGTTTGAAAAGTCAACAAAAACTGGATCGAAAACAAATTTCTCAGCGTAATTTGGAGCGTTTTAAGCCGAATAAAACTGACTTCTTGCGTCGTTTTATAACTATGGATGAGACTTGGATCTACTACCATGATCTAAATTGAAACAAGAACGTTTACAGCTGACTGAAGCTGGTTGTTTAGCTCCAAAGCAGGTGAAGTCACAACGATCAGCAATGAAGGTTATGGCATCAGTTTTTTGGGATACAAAAGGAGTTTTGTTGATTGATTATCTTCAAAAAGGTAAAACAATCAAGTCTGCAGCCTTTTTGATCAGCTGGATGAAAAAATTCGTGGGAAAAGACCTGGTTTAAAGAAGAAAAAAATAATTTTTCATCAAGACAATGCACCTGCTCACAAAAGTGTTTTGACGATGGCTAAATTCAAAGAATTCAAGTACGAATTGCTTGAACATCCACCGTATTCACCAGATTTGGCTCCCAGTGACTACTATCTCTTCAGAAATCTCAAACAATTCCTTCGTGGAAAGCAATTTTCGTCGAGTGAAGAGGCCATAGCAGCCGTAGACGGTTATTTTGCAGAGCTTCCGGAAAACCATTATAAAGATGGGATAAAATTATTGGAAGATCATTGCAACAAGTGTATTGAGCTTCTAGGAGATTATATTGAATAAAAAAATATATTTCGTAACAAAAACAGTATTCTTTCATTTCGAGCGCAGGAACTTTTCAACCAACCTGTATACCCATTAGAGCGTACAACCTAACAGGCAAAAAAAAGTGCACCGTACACCTTCGCATGTTAAGTATTGTTACATGATCATTTTAAATTTTTTTTTATTTTTTTCGCGAACGTAGGAGTCGTCTTTTTGAGTTTTCCGTTATATCTTCAATATATACAGTCCGATCTTGAAGTGTGATATATCGATTTTTTTTGTTTCGAGGATAACAATATTTTTGGTCTAAGGAAAATTTACCTCAATTGTTCTGTTTTAGTACTTACCCCCCGAATCTCATTTTCTACCATCCTGTTGTGCCAGAAAATTAAAGCTCGCAAAAAATCATAAAACGTTTGCTAAGGAAGTACTTCGATATTTCCAGCACAACTATTTTAAAAATGATTTTTATAATTTCTTTATTGCGGAATGTAGGGGTCACATTTTTAAATGTTTCCTCATATCTTCAGTATTTAAAATCGCATATTAAAGTAAGATATATTTATATTCTTATGTCAAAAGACCAATTTTTGCTTCGAACGTCATTAAACTCAAGTAACATTTTCTGACATTAGGTTCGCACATTAGGGTGGTAAGAACTGAGGATTATGCGATAAGTACTAGAAAGGAATACTTGAGATCAATGGACCTTAGAGTAAATATTGGTCTCCCCGAGACAAAAAAAAATCTATATTCGGCAAAAAAATTTTTTTTTGCTAGTGTACGGTGAACTTTTTTTTTTCTCGTACGGTTTAATGCCCATGTATGATACATATGTGATCCGAATGTATATAATCATATATTGGTTCATGTATGGTCATATTTTAAACTATCCATGCATACCCATGCATGATCACATACAAGCCCATGTATTATCATGTATATTTCATATATATTTCGAATTTCACATGGGGTTTTAAAAATAAAAATAGAAAGAAGAAAAAAATTATTTCTGAAAATTTAAAAATATTTTAAAATTTCCTGTAGTTAAATTACCTGAGAGGCTAAAAAGTTTTTTTTTTAAGAAAAATGTCTTTTCGTCTTTGGCAAAATTTGCAGCAGAAAATATTCGCAGAATATTTTAACCCTTAAAACGCCGGTTTAATGGAATTCTTATTGAGTGAAATGAATTTAGAAATTTAAAAATAATTTTTTCTTAAAGTTTGATAAAAAAATATATGTGTTGTTATTTTACAAAAAAACCAAAAAAGATTGTTTTCGCTCAATTTTCGGATTAAATGCTTTCTTCTATTTTTATAAAAAATTACATTTTTATTTTTCGGAAAAATCAACAGAATTTTTTAACTCGATTAAAAAGATTTTTTTCCGTAAAAAACTTTTTTTTTCTTTCATTTTGTTTTTTTTTTTATAAATTATTTACGTAAAGAAAAAAAATTTTAGTAAAAAAATTTTTAGTGAAAACTTTTTTGAGAAAAATTTTTTGAGTGAAAAATTTTTTCGCTGAAGTTATTTGCGTGAATTTTTTTTTTCTAACCATACTAAAGTGCAAGTAAAGTACACTTTTTCGCAAAAAAATATTAATTTTTTAACTCGATTAAAAAGATTTTTTTTCCATAAGAAACTTTTTTTTCTTTCATTTTGTTTTTTTTTTTTTTATAAATTGTTTACGTAAAGAAAAAAAATTTAGTGAAAAATTTTTAGTGAAAAATTTTTAGTGAAAAATTTTTTGAGTGAAAAATTTTTAGTGAAAAAATTTTTGAGTGAAAAATTTTTTTCGCTGAAGTTATTTGCCTGAAAATCTTTTTTCTAACCATACTAAAGTGCAAGTAAAGTACACTTTTTCGCACGAAAATATTAACTTTCTAATTGTTATTTATTTTTACGATTAACAAATGTTTAAGCTAATAAATAATACTTTTTGTAAAGCAAAAATCCATTAGCGTTTTACTTGTTAATACACAAACAGAATATTTTTTAACAAGTGTTAATGAAATTTTTAAAAAACAAATGAAATTTTCTTTATAATAAACTTCATAAAATTTATAAAACTATTTTTAAAAGAAAGTACTCTTAATAAATAACATAAAATTATTCATAAAATTTATTGAAAATCTACATTACCCCTTATTTTATAAAGCGAATAATTCCGTCAAAGGAATTGCGTGTAATTTGGTATTTTTGTTACAACATCAAAATACACACAACCCCTCTGGCGAAATTATTTCGTTCGCTTTATAATAAGAGCGGGGTTAATTTAATGAAGCGTTTTAATGGACGACTTTCAGCGAAACTTAATTGATTTTATGCAAAAATTCATAAATTATTTTGACCAAAATTAAATTAATTAAATAATTCGACCAAGCCCCAGGGGGAGGGCGCAACTCTCGACTGCACGAATTTTGTATCTTTTACGAACAAACATTATTTTCAAATGATAGAATTTTTATGAAAATGTTTCTTTCGAATTTTGAAATTTTAAATAAAAAGGCCTAAGAATTCCAGGTAATAAGTAGCCAAGCTCAAGGTCTATTTTATACAAAATTATTTATTTTTTATCCAATATTTCGCTATCTCAATGGATAGCTTCTTCAGGGATTTTTTTCCTGAAGAAGCTATCCATTGAGATAGCGAAATATTGGAGAAGAAATAAATAATTTTGTATAAAATAGACATTGAGCTCGACTACTTATTACCTGGAATTTATATTAAAAGGGTCAAAGAAATTAAACTGAATATTGTCTTAGAATTTTAAAACTTTTTAATATAACGATTTAAATTCCCCTTTATTGAGTTTTTACGCTCCAAAGTGTCTTTCTTAAAATAATGAAAAAAAGATAAAAAAAAGAATTTAGTGCATAAAATATTTTTAAGGTAAAAAGTTCTTTTGGATTAACATTGCATGACTGCATTTTGCATTTAAAATCATATTTCTAGTTAAGCGTATATTTTGAAAGAATATTCTGCTTTTCTTTACAAAGTAATTCAAGAGAATATTTTAGATTTTTTAGTGCATTCCCTAGTAATAAAATGCACTAATTTGTATGAGAAGTTAATTTTTTTCATATTTTTTCTGCACTGAAGAATGTGCATTAATCTAAGTAAAAATAAGCACGGACAGACAAATCTAGATTGACCTCAAATTAACATAAGATACTCAGACCAATATTTCGACTTTTTACAAACCCTCATCACATATGGTGGAAAGCATAAAAAATCGCTTAGTAGCATTTGAAATTAAAACGGTTTTGTATTATATTTTTTTAAATTCAAACTATTTGTTGATGTCTTATTTATATTCCAATTAAAAATTTGATTGAGTTAAGTACAATACGTTGGTGTTGCATAAAAATAACCATTAGCAAAAAATTTTAAATTTTAATTTCCAATTTAAAAACATTTAAAATAACAAATTGTAATGAAAATGTTTTTTTATTAGTGACTGACATTTCCCACTAGAGATGAGCGGTTAAAAAAAATACAGCAAACATAAGGAAATCAAAAATTTATAAAAACATCAGATATTTTTACATCGGCATTAATAAAAATATTTAAAATTATGTTTTTTTTTTCCATATTTTTACATGACTATTTTTAAACATAAATTTATATAATTTTTCATTTTAATTTATTTTATGTAATTTGTAGACAATTTTTGTTTTTATTTATTCTGTTTATTACTTTTGTTTACTTCAGTTGATGTATGTGAAAATTTGTAATTGCCACCTACATTTGGTGTTAATGTTGGTGTTGCTGATAAATTTAAAACTGCATCATCAGAGATAGCAAAAAATAGTGGCAGCAAAGACAAAAAAAATCTACATCATCTTCATTTTTCTGAATGACTTGGCAATAGGTTGGTAATTATTTTGTTGGTGAAATTTTAAGAAAATTAAACAAAAAATGTTTGAAACACTAAGCGAAACTTGGATAACAATGAAAAAAGTGATAACCAATTTTTATCACTCTTTTTCCTTCGGTTGTAGGCCAAGTCTCTTGGAGGTTGGGGCAAAACACAGATTATGAATGACACTATATAGCGACCTTTTGGCAAATCTACGAGTGGGGTCTAGCTAATAGAGTGTTGAGCCATATGGCTGTGGGGTGGTCAATGTCTTCAGTACATTTCGGTGGTGTCAGTATCGAGGAATTGTATACTCTTAATATTCTGGGCATGAAAATTCAGTGTGATGTCCATTGGAATAAACACGTGTTTGAAGTGTCAAAAGAAGCATTCAGGTGTCTTGCTTTCCTATAACGGTGTATAAAATATTTCACTCCATCCAATGTCCTTACAATTTACACCACTTATATTCGACCGAAGATTGAATACAACTCCCATATATGAGCAGGACCTAACAAGTCCATTTTGTAGCTTTTGGACCGTGTATAAAGGAGGGCGTCGGCACTCATTAATGACAGTTGGGTATTACGGGATTATATTCTGAATACTCGCTTATCTATTCCAATAAAAAAAAAATTGGTTGTCACGATGAATTCATTTTCTTTGTGTATTCTAAAACGATCTATCCATGTCTGTCTGTTTGTCTGTTGAAATGGTGATCACGGTGTAAAGACGAAAGCGGGGTTGCTTGAAGAGTATTCAAAACCCAAACCGAAAACCGGTTAACCAATTTTTTAATTTTTAAAAAACCGACCAGTTTCGTGTTTTTTTCCTAAATTCGCAAAAACCAAAAACCGGGTTATTGGTGTCGGTTAACCGGTTTTTTAATTGCATCCATATTTTTATAATAAAAATTTCTAGATTTTTGGCTAATTGACAAATTTTCTCTTTAAAGGTGAATTTAAACCGCTGGATTTTTTGTAATTATATATAATTTAATATAGAGCCATATATAATTATACATACAGCCATATATAACTTTATATGGCCCCATATTAATTTGTTTAATCGGGTATTTATTTTTTAATCCGTTCAAACATTTCTTCAGTGTCGTTTTAATGTATTGACTACATTTAATAAAAAATCGAAAAAACCGGTTAACCGGGTTTTCCCCAAAAAACCGAAACCAAAACCGGTTTTTTTTGAAAAACGATTTTTCGGTTCAACAGAAAACCGGTTATATGGAAGATCGGGTTTTTGAATATTCTCTTTGCTTTTTTTCTTCGAGATTATTTGTTATCCTCCCAAAAAGTATTGTGTTGGAAAGTAGCAAAATCCAGCCAGCGACAAAAAAGTTATGAATGACAGTTTTCCACACAAATTTTTTTTAGTACAATTTCTTATTAGAGCCTGGTGAATAAAGCTATTTATCAAATTTTTTCACTAGACAGTCAGAGATGAACAATTTTTTATGTTCACCCATCTAAAAATCGAAATATATATGAGCATACATGATCATACATGGGCCTGTATATGATCATACATGGGCATACATGGTCATATACGTCCATACATTGTTCAATATATGACCATACATGATCTCATATATGATCATATATCTTCGGATCCGAAATTTGAGGGTATATGGACGTATATGATCATATACGATCATACATGAATAATATATGAGAATGTATGATAATATATGCACATATATCACCATATACCCTCAAATTTCGGATCCGAAGATATATGGTCATATATGAGATAATGTATGGTCATATATTGAACAATGTATGCACGTATATGACCATGTATGCCCATGTATGATCATATACAAGCCCATGTATGATCATGTATGTTCATATATATTTCGATTTTTAGATGGGCACCTAAATATTTTCTCTTCAAAAATAATTCACCTAAAACACTATTTACTAAAAAAAATTTTACCTTAAAAATTTTTTACTAAAAAAAAATGTTTTACTTAAAAAAAAAAATTTTATTTAAAAAAAAAAATACTTAAAAAAAATTTTACTTAAAAAATTTTTTTTATCAAATTTGTTCACCTAAAATTTTTTTACTTCAAAAATTATTATTCAATAAAACACTGTTTTTAAGTAAAAAAAATTTCACCAGAAAAAAATTTTTTACATGAAAAAAATGTTTACCTTAAAAAAATTTTTATCTTAAAAATAATTTTACCTTAAAAAAATTTTTTACCTAAAAAAATTTTTTTTTTAACAAAAATTGTTTTCACCGCAGAAACGTTTTTCACCGCAAAACTATTTTTCACCTAGACAATTTATTCCCAATTTAATTTTTTTTATTTACTGTAACGAAAATGCTCCCTTGCGCTTATGCTGAATTTAATTAATGCCTTTAATTCTTGGAGTAAAGAAATATTGTGGAGGTCTTGTATAAATTTTGAAGTTATATTAGTTTATTAAAAATGTTGTTAAAATTTAGTTAATATATATAAAAAGTTAATACTTCTGACAATTTTTAGCTAGAGAGGGGATTACTCTCTCCACATTTTAAGACGGTTAAAGTTTATATGAAGTATATTTGGGTAATGACCTCTTTTTAACATTAATGCCACCCTATTGTACATAATAATTGTAAGATGCATCATTTGTCTTTCCTGGCCTTTTATAGTATAATTTTTTTTTAACGAAAAATTGTCTCTACCCTGTGCATTGCAGTTTTAATTTTTTTTATCTACACCTTTTGCAATTTTAAGGTAGTAATTTTATAGTTTTTTTTCGTATACTCCAAGTAACAATTGTCACAGACACCTACTGTCTTTTATGCACATATACATAGTGTATATTTATTCATAAAAATATATATTTTTTATTTGGAATTTGTATTAAAATGATGATTACAACAGTAGGTATATATTATTACTTAATGGTTTATTAGTGATGCTATTGTTTTGTTAAAAGTAATGAAATATTCTGAGGGTTATAAATTTATAATATTTTGTAAATATTACATATTCATGTGAAATTTTTTAGTCAGTCTTACACTTTATATATTATAAAAAAAATATGTCTATTTAATTTTAAATTATATTATAAATTTCAGTGTTAATTTCTCTTTGGTGCCATATGTTTTATAAATAATTCATTTCATTATAATTGTTTTAGGAAGTTAATATACAAATTTAATTTCTTAAAAATTCTCTACACTTTGTTTTTGCAATTAAATTCATATTTAAATAATTTTGTTTTTTAATTTTTTTTTTAATCTAAAATTTGCGTTTTTGTCAAGGTTATTTATAAGCTTTTTTTAGCTTTTGTTTCTATTTTTATTTCATATTCGCTAACATTTTAATATTTAAGTTTTGTCTCTTAAGTCTTTTGTTTTAAAACAAATATTTAATTTTGTTAATAATGAAATATTCACGTTATTTTTGGTATTTTTTTTGTTGAAATTTGTTTTTTTTAATAAAATATCATATTATAACATTTTATTTTGTTAATTTATTTTTGCTGTTTATTTTATGAATATTTTAAAAATTTTAGATATCTTTTGTATTTGTATGAGTGTATTATTTATGTGTTAATAAGTCATGATTTAACTATTGATTTCTTTAGTATAGTATTATAAACATTTTTTTTTTTTAATATTTTTATTGTTAAACATTTATACATATATGTTTTTATATTCAATTAGTTATAATAGAAATCTAGTTTTTGAAATATATTTATAAATGATTTTTTTTTGTATTATTTTAATATTGGGGCCAGAAATTTCACGACGAAGTTATATAATATGTAGATACAAATATATATTTTTTTAAATAAAATAACAATGGATTTATTAAAAAATAAAATAATTTAATAAATTGTTAAAAGTTCTTAGAATTTTCTAAACATGTTTTGGTCAATTTATTATCATTCGAATTGGATTTTTATTTTGCTAAATATTATTTAATAATTAGTATTTATTATATCTTTTATAGCTGCAAACATCAAAAAAGCCTCAGCGAAAAAAAAAACAATTATGTCAGTAGCATTATTTTCAGTAAAAAACCAGAATAATTTTTTTTTGTATAAATTTTTAGTAAAACTTTTAAAAGTATTTTTGAATCACTTATACAAATCCATAGCACTTAACCCGACCGAAGTAAAATAATATAACAGGGCTATGAACTTAAAAGCTTCAACAATTTCGCAAGCTCTCCATCAGATGGCGGGCAAAAACTGTTCTAAAATTTATCATATCACGCAATTACAGTTGTGCCATAATTAAAGCCCTTTATTTTTTACCACCTTTCATCTCTCCTCTATACCCTATCCAAAAGAAAGCAACAAAATAATTAGTGGGAAAAATTTTCCAAGTGTTGCTTCCCTTAAAAAAACAAGTTAAAAAATGTTCTATCAAATCAGTTTTGTGGAGTTATGAGATTTTATTTTTAAAATTTTGACTTACAAGGAAACTATCCCGATGAAACTATCCTCATAATAGAAATTGGATGAGAGAAGAGAAGAAAATTTCAGACAGTTTTTATTTAATGGTATAATTTCATGATCTGGTGCTTTAAAAAGGTGTTAAAATGAGCCCCGATTTTTATGAAAACATATTTGAAACTCATGAAATTTTTGGTATTTTTTTTTGTACACACCCATTAGCAAATAATTAAGGGAGTAAGTAGCACATAAAGTGTTTCACTAGTTACCAGGATATTAACTCGCTTAACTACTTTTGTTCGCGATGTGCCAAAATTCATGAGTGGCCATTACCCTTCCGCTTACAAAAACAGTGAGAATAATATTAACTCATAGTGAAGAAATAAGTGGTTACTTATAACAGTGAAGTAAGTAGTTACTTTTATTAAAATAATAGTGGAACTTATTCAAGTAAAATTTTCTTACTTAAAGAAATCGAGAATAATTTGCATTTGAATTTATAAAAAAAAATATTTAAAATATCTAATTTTTGCATTAAAAAAATTAAGTTTGTAAAGGGTGTCCCAAGAAGAACGCAATTTTTAAATTTTAAATAAAACACAGATATTAAAAAAAAATCGTGAAACTTTATTATATCGTAAAGTAGACAGAATGAGGTTATGTATGGAACAATATATCGTGCAGATGGCCGCCGCGGCTTTGCTGGCATGCACGCGATCTTTTAATGAAATTTTCAATGACCGTTTTGCATGAATGCTGCGGTATTTCATTAATGCAGCGTCCAATTTCCTCTTTTAAGGCTTGAGTCGTCGTCGTCAAAAAACCCCAAAGAAAAAAATCTAATGGTGTTAAATCGCACGATCTAGGCGGCCAATTCTGATCTCCAAAACGCGAAATAACACGACCGGGAAATGACTGATGCAGCAATTGAATTGTTTCTCTGGCTGTATGACATGTGGTGCCGTCTTGTTGGAACCACATGCCCTCCACATTAATTTCTTTAATTCTAGGCAAGAAAAAACTGGTTATCATTTCACGATACCGAACACCATTGACTGTTTGCGATTGACCTGCCTCATTTTCATAAAAAAGAGGTCCAATGATTCCTCCAGCCCAAAAACCACACCACACAGTGACACGTTGAGGATGCATTTGCTTCTCGTGAATCACTCTAGGATTTTCCTCACCCCAAATGCGACAATTCTGCCTATTGACGAAGCCATCAAGATGAAAATGGGCCTCGTCACTGAAGATGATTTTATCGGCAAAATCAGCATTTTCATGTTGTCTCTCCAATACCCAATTAACGAACTCCCTTCGCTGTCCATGTTCAGCTGGCTTCAGTTCCTGAGTCAATTGAACTTTGTATGCATGAAAATGCAAATCTTTCGTCAAAATTCGCTGCAAAGTGGATTTGGAGACACCAATTTGCTGAGCTCGGTGTCGAATTGAGGTGGATGGAGTTTGAGCGACATCATCACGTACAGCTGCGACATTTTCGGTCGATCGACCTGGTCGATGGCGCGTTGTTGTCTTTACATCACTAACAGACCCAGTTTCGGCAAATTTATCCATTAATCTCTTTACAGTTGACTCTTTTGGAGCATTATTGTGACCCCAAATTGATCGCAATTTGCGAACTGTAGCCGCAAAACTTTCACCATTTTGGTAAAACAATTTCACAATGAGAATGCGTTGTTCATTCGTGTAGCGCTCCATTTTTACTAACCTCGTACCTTCTACTAGCAAACAATAACAATTGTTCAAATGTCAAACAATGACACTTCGAATGTTGCCAGATTTAAAAATTGCGTTCTTCTTGCAATGCTATTCCACATTAAAATCCCTTTTAAAATCGTAAAATTTTTGCAAAATCACTTTTTACAGCAGACAATTTTCTATTTTGTTGTATATTTTTTCAAAACAAATTAATCAATAAATGTTAAAAAAAAGAAATACGATTTCGGTACCTATTTCAGTAACTATTAGTAAATCATTATATTGCATGTACATATAAGTACTCGTACCACCCATTATAAGTCATTATTATTTACAAAAAATTTTAATTATTATCAAAATGAAAATTTAAACCTAAGTTTAAAGTTGTGGCACATTCATTTTATAGGCTTATAGTTTCCAAGCCCTACAGACTATTAGCCAATAATAGTCAAAGCTTAGAAGCATTTTTAAATGGTTAAACAATAATGATTTACATCCACCTATTGTTATGAAATTTGAATTAACTGAGTCATCTGTTTACTCAGTGGAAAAAATTTCCTAGATTTTCGTCCAATTTAACACTTTACAAATATGATAAATTTGTTTCAAAAAATTATTTTTAACATGATCTGGTTCAGAATATCACTCGGAATTGTTTCAATTTCATTATCAGGGTACTTAATCAACAAGTTAAAAAGTTGAATGCGCGCATTCACTCAGAAAAGTTCTGCAGTTATTACATGACAGTTATTTGTGTAGCAAAGCAGTCGTAGGTATTTTAACTGAAATTTAAGTTGTTTTAGTTGGGGAAAAAAAATCCAATGATTTTTACGGTTGCTTTTTAACAATCTGCAAAAACTACTGCATTTCAGTAACATTTAAAATACATAGTTTTTTTGAAAATCCTTGATTAATTTTTTATTTTTTTTTAATTTTTATTGCTTTTTAATTCTTATTACCTTGTTTTGTAAAATAGTTTGTTTGGGAGAATCTACCAAAATGTAATACATATAAAAACTTAGTGTTGGCAAAGTAGGTGAAAAATTCTTATTCGAAAATAAATGTAAAAAAAATTAACTTTATTAGTAGTTGTTTTTAACTAAATTTATAGTTGTTTTTGACAACATTTGTTGTTACTTTTAACTACATTTGTTGTTGCTTTTAACTATATTTGCAGTTGTTTTTAATTACACTTTTAAATGTTTTTAACTACATTTGTTGTTGCTTTTAACTATATATGTAGTTGTTTTTAACCATATTTGCAGTTGTTTTTAACTACAATACATTTCTAGTTGTTTTTAACTGAATCTCTAGTTATGTTTTAGAATAAATAAAAAACATAATTTCCTAAAGTATGCAAAATGGCTGTAAACTTGTGTTATCAAAGGGTTACAAAAAAAATTTAAGTAAAAAATTATTTTCAACTACATTAGAAGTATTTTGAAAAATTAAACAAATTTTGATTAAAAAAATTATAAAAACTTACCTTTTTATGTTTTTTAATTTGCGTAAGGAATAAATATTTAGAATTGAATCTCAAATGTTATTAAGGTAAAAAAATAATAATCCAAATTTGTTGGTGCTATAGCTGTGTTTTTTTTTTTGAAAATAAAAGAAATTTAGTTTTAAATTATTTTTATTTAAACTCATAAATATTTTTTTTTTAATTTTTGATATTTTTTATAATTTATATTTCAAATGCGTTTTTCATAAATTATTTTATTTTTTTTCTGTTTTTTGCTTGTAATATTTAATTTTTATTTATTTATTTATTTCGTTTCGTTTTTTTTTCTTGCTGCCAAAAAGCAATTGCTTAACAATGATTAACCGTTTTATTCGCTTTAAAAGCTGTTTAGTTTTTACTTCTTTTTATTTCACATAAACTTTAAAATTAATTTCACTTTTTATTGTTGCGTTTACAGAAAAAATTGCAATGAATTTGTTTTTGTTAAACAATCAGCAGCAACAAAAAAACTCTTTTAACATGTAACAGGTTTTGTTCGAAAAACAATTTACAACCAAAAAAAAAAAATGTTGTAGAAATTTAATAAATAAAACTATATAAAATTAAATCAATTCGAATAATTTTTTTTTAGTTTAATATTTTTATTTTTTATATTTTTCTCGATTTTTAACGAATATTTTTTGTTTATTTTTAAATATTTGTTTTTGGTTTTCATAAATTTAATTTGTATAATTTTTAAGTTAAAAATTCACTGCTTACTTTTTATTACTTTTAAATTAACGTTTTCTATATTTTTTTTAAATTTTTGTTTTTTTTTTGTTAATTTTGTGATTTTTTTTTATTTACAAATACATATTTTGTTTCATTAAACCCCCTTTTTATTTCTTTTTTTGAACAAATTGAGTTCGTCACTACCACTTTGTAATTTTGTTGTTTTTTGAAAAAAAGTTAAACTACCCAAACGCACTCAATGGCTTACGCGACTCAACTAAATTCATGTCTTAAACCCATTTAGCCGCTCACCATTGTTTCTTTTAACAGCTTTACTTTACTTCACTTGTATTATATTTTTTTTTGTTTTTTTTTTTTTGTTTTTGCCACTTTTTATATTTTACCATATTTCTTTAACGTTTTTCTGTTTGTTGTGTGCTGGTTGGTATAGGTGTATATCGGTCTATGTCTACGTGCTCCCCAATGTCTTAAGTTTTAGTTATTTTGTTTGCTGGTTTATGTTTTATCATATCACTGCATTCGTTAACTGTCTTGGCTGGCTGGCTGCCTGTTTAGTATACCGTTGTTGGTAAGTGGCTAGCATATGATTTTTTTTCGTTTATTTGAGTTTACCTCAAAATTTGTCAAGTTTTTGTTTTGCTTTTTTTGCTAAATGATTTTTTTTAACTTGGCTCGTAAAAAAGCTTTAAAAAGCTTTTATTTTAAGCTAAATTTTATTAAATATTCTCTTGATTTTTATTTTAAGAGAATATGTCAATAAATTTAAGCTGCTCTTTGTCATATATTAAAACAAATATTCAGATTTCGATTATTCTAGTTTCTTTGCTGTCAACTAATCGTGAATATTAATCGGTTTGTATGGTACACAAATTTTTAATTAAGTAGTGTAAATAGATTAATAAAATTATTTTACATCAATTTGTAAAGTAAAACAATATAAAATAACATGATTACACGGTACTACAAAGTAAGCAAGTCTAAAAATTGAATTCGCGCATTAAATTAAAAAAAGTTCTACACTACCGTTATTTAAACGGTCATAGGTATTTTAACTGCAATTACCGTTGTTTTACTTAGGCAAAAAAAAAAAATTCAATGATATGCAATTGTTTTATTTTTTAAACAACCGACAAAAACTATTGCAAATTTGGTAAAATTTAAAATATATATTCGTTACAACATATTTGAATAATTCTTTGTTTTTATTTTTTGCATTTTTATTACCTTATAATTCTCATTTCGCTTTTTTTGTTTTTTTGTAAAAAAGTACTTAATATAAATGTAATAAATAAAAAAATTAAAGTTGCCAAAATAATTGAAAAATGCTAAGCGAAAGTAAAATGTATTTAAAAAAATGTAACTGCTTTTGTAGTGGTTTTTAACTACATGCATTTATAGTTCTTTATAACTATATTTGTAGTTGTTTATAACTATATTTGCAGTTGTTTTTAAGTACATATGTACTAGCTAAATTTGTAGCTGTTATAACTATATTCCTAGTTGTTTTTAACTAAAATTGTATTTGTTTGTAACCATATTTGTAGTTGTTTTTAACTGCATTTATAGTTGTTTATAACTATATTTGTAGTTATTTTTAACTACATATGTAGTTGTTTATAACTATATTGTAGCTGTTTTTAACTACAAATGTAATTGTTTATAACTATATTTGTAGTTATTTTTAACTAAAATTGTAATTGTTATAACTGTATTTGTAGATGTTTTTAACTAAAATTTTATTTGTTTGTAACCATATTTGTAGTTGTTTTTAACTTAATTTCTAGTTTTTTATAACTATATTTGTAGTTGTTTTTAACTACATATGTAGTTGCTTATAACTATATTTGTAGTTGTTTTTAACTTAATTTGTAGTTGTTTGTAACCATATCTGTAGTTGTTTTTAACTGCATTTACAGTTGTTTATAACTATATTCGTAGTTGTTTTGTTTATTTGTTTGTAACCGAATTTTAAACTACATTTGTATTTGTTTTTAACTAGATTTGTTTTTATTTTGATACAAATTTACATTTTCAGTTGATTTCTAACAGTTTTACATTTGATTCAAATGAAGGGGAAGAGTAAACCTTTTTAACTGCAAATGCATTTATTTCAACTATCACTTGCAGTCGATTCCACCTACAGAATCTCCCTAATGTGCTGATTATATAATACTCTGCACCACAGTCTTATTTGGGTTATGTTCTGGGAGGCAGATCAAATACCGAGAAAGAATTTCAATAAACGGAGCAACAAATATTGTGACAAATATAATAACTAGCTTTAAATCCCAATAAAATTTTAGCGATAGTTTTAAATATCGGAATATATTAAGAAGAACATTGACCCAAGGGTTTAGGCACACTCGGGGAAAAAGAGTTTCATTATCTTGATGAAACTGTTTCCTAAATCGTTTGCCAGCAATTCTGCATCATATTTATGATTTCATGCCATCAATTTGAATTTTTATGAAACAGCTTGATCATATTAGTAAAGTTATACATTGAACGAAAATCAATGAAGTTTTTCAGGATAATATTTATAAAGTTTTTCAAGCTTGCGATACGGCAGAGGTTTAACACTTTTTATGCCACCATTAAAAATTAAAAAAAAACATCTCGTCATAGTGGATGTCTGATGTATGGGACAAGGATTTAAGGACTAATTAATTAATTGATTTTATTACCATTGCATTCATACCGATTGAACATAATTTATTTGCATTACCATTTCTTAAATTAATGCTAATATTTTAAGGATATGATTTTATTAACTAGTGCCAATTGTTTTAATTAATAATGCACCAATTAGAAAAAAATTATTACCACTATTAGATGTCACAATGAAGAAAAATATTATTAGAATCCAGGTTCATTTTATTTCGTTCCCTGCATTTATTGTTAGAATTTCATTTCGTTTTCTTGTCTAGTGTTTAAATTCCACTCGTTCTCCATTCCATTCAAATTTGTATCCCTTGTCCAGTGTTTCGATTTCATTCGTTCCCCGTTCCATTCCATTTCGTTCATATTGCCTGATGTTTCATTTCGAATCGTTCCCCATACCATTCCATTTCGGATTCCTGCCTATTGTTTCAATTCCACCCGTTTCCATTACATTCCACTCCATTTCATTCAGCTTGCCTAATGTTTCAATTTCAATCGTTCCATATTTCATTCCATTTTATTCTTCTGATATTATATTTCAATTCCTCTCGTCTAACGTTTCTCTTCCATTCGTTCCCTTTCCACTTTATTTTGTTATCTTGTCTAGTTCTTAAATTCTACTCATTCCCCATTCCATTCCGTTCAATTTCGATCCACTTATCTAGTGTTTCAATTCCATTGGTTCCCCCAATCCATTCCATTACCTTTTCCACTTTTAGTGTTTTAATTTCAATAGTTCTTCAAATTTCATGTTTCTAGCATAACCAGTTTGAGCAGGCCGTTAAGGGAGGGTTCAAAAAAGGAAAAAATCCTATTTTACAACGATCCTGACGAAAAAAACCAAAATTATTTTATCAGTGAATTAGACCTTACACCAGAGAACACATATTTCAAACATAAGTTTGCTAGCCAAAGCGGTTTCGATAGGCCGTTAAGGGCGAGCCTTTCTCTTTTTGAGCACCCATTTTGACCATGTTCCTGGCAAAATTTTTAAAACATACCTTGACAGGGAACACATATTTTAAATTTCAGGTTTCTAGTCAAAGAGGTTGGGTTAGGCAGTCAAAGGGGAGACTTCCGTTTTTTGTCGCTGCCTCTAGGAAATTTAAAAAGTTACATTTTTTTCAAGGGTCTACGCCGGAGAAGCGACCTATGTACCAAATTTGAAAATCCTAGTCTAGGAGAGTTAGAGTCAGTAAAAAACAAATGATTTAATCAGTTGTTTGAAATTGTTTCCGTTTTTGTATTTTTTGGTCTACAAAATGTATGTGTGCATTTCTATAGACACTTTTTGTTTGAATGTGTTAATATATGTGTGTCTGTTTATGAAGTTCTTGTTATTTTAATTTAAATAAACAATTAAAAAAAAACAAATTGGAATTTTTTTAATATTTTTTTCTTTTGAAACAGACAGCAAACAAAATTTAAATTTGTAATTACTGTTACGGACACAAATAAACCACAAATTTCCGTTTTGTAGATATATTTTTATAAAATTTCAAACAAATGAAAAAAATAAATGAAACTGAAAAATATCAGTAAATGATATTAAATCATTTCGGACAAATGTATAAAAAAGTTTAAATAGACATTTCTTTGAAAAATAAATGTATGTTCCTTTATTTTTAAATGGAACGGAAAACTTTTTTATTAAACTACAAACAGTAAACTACATAATGTTTTTTTTATGCTAAAATTAGCGATTAATCTTAGCGAATTTGAATTCTCCTTTTAAACGAGAACTTGTTTTATTCAAGTTCGTCTTAAGTGTGTTTTACTGTTTATAGATAATTTTTATGTCCATTTTTTCGAACTGCGAGTATTTTCAACAAAAATTAATTGTAACTGACATTTATTAAAAATATCAATACAACGAAAACCAAAAGTTACATGTAATTTTTTCGGGTCAAATTAAGTAATTTTAAAAGAAAACACTAAAGGCTCTATTCTTTAAACATTTTGCCCTTTGAGTTTTTTAATTGATAACGAAAAAAAAAAATATTTGCTATACATAGCTAATGTCTGTTCACTTCAAAATAGTTATACCAATTCAAAACAAAAAAAAAAATTTCAAATCATTCACAAATCAAATCCGAAATTTTGTTACATCTTAAACCAACATTGATTATCTTAAATATGATTAGTTACAAGCAATTGTTTGTTAATTTAAAATTACATAATATACATTGTAAATGAAAATATTATTATGATAAATGTGGTTTTATTAACAGAAAGTAATAAATAAATTGAGGGCCAATAATTGTGGTTTGAAGTTGTATAGAAAATAAAATTATACACTAAATTTGAAAACATCAGGTCTTCTTGTTTCATACAAGACTCTTGATAATTTGATTGATTTATTTAAATAAAAAAATTCAAACAACCTATAAACCTATAATATTTTTCAACACCTATTAATGGTATAATTATAGATATTTTAGTTTAACTTTTAAAAAGCTCTTTTATAAATAAATCTACTGAAACTATTAATCAACATAAATGGAACCAAAAAAATTAACTTAATTAACTAATTGTTATAATAATTTAAATTAAAAATGTATGTGTTGTATAGTAATTAAATATTACTACACATGTCAATAAATGCATTAAGTTTGGTTTGAAAATGTATTAAAGAAAAACAAAAGACTTAAGCAACAAACTTGATTTATATTTCAAAACTTACTTTTACCATACAAACATATTAAAAACCAAGAAATAAAATCTTTGAAACAATTATTAGTTTATTTGTTAGCTTCTTAAGCAATTTTCTAAAACAAACATTTGTATAAGTAAATTATAAAAAAAAATTATATATTTTTTCACACTTTAAATTATAAATTTATGTGTTTATTTTATACAATATATTAAGATTTTTTCACACATTACGGCATTCATAATTAGTTATATATTTTTTTTTGTACTAGTGACGATGTAATATTTATTTGCAAAGTGTTGTAGTTATTGATTTTTTTTTTAATATTCTTTACATGTCTTTAGAGAATTCTACTGTTTTTATTTCTCTAAATATTTCTTAATGATTGATTTTTGTTATTATGCAATTATTTTTAAGATATAAAAAAAATATCAATATGTATCGTCATATTTCAAAGTCATTGAGTTGTTACGTTATCTTATATGAAATCATTCTTAATTGTTTATAATAAATTATGAATTGTTTAAGTACAAACAAAAAAAAATCGGAAATTCTTAGGAAACAAAAGAAACAAATTTTATTGCAAACATGTTGTGTAAAAAAAAATGTCATTATATAGAAAATATTTGCCACTGATTTATTGCTATTCTTTATATTGTTACAGTTAAGAGTTAATATTTGGGAAGGGTTTTGAGGATATTTAAATTTCTAGTCAGAAAATGGATTTAACTACAGGAATGTGGAATATACATAACCTGACCAACCATAGTGTTTTTTATAATTTTATGTGATATTATATATATTATATCTTATGATATAAATCATATATCCTAGATGGGATTATATATTGCACAATATTCACAATATTATATAATTTAAAAAAAATTCATGTTATATATAATCTATATGTTCTCTGTTATGCGTGAACCAATTTTATTTTATAATTGAGGATATGGATGAGCACGATATGTGGTTTCAACAGGACAGCTAACGAAACAATAGCTCTTTTGCGCGACAAATTCAATGGCCGTGTTATCTCACGTGGTGGCGATGTCAATTGGCCGCCAAGATCATGTGATTTGACACAGTTGGACTTCTTTCTTTGGGGTTATTTCAAAGGAAAGGTGTACGTCGATAAGCCAGCAACAATTCAAGAGCTCAAGGATAAAGTCAACTGCAAACTTCTGAGTGCTTAGCTCTCTACAATTCTGGCAGACCGAGTTCAAATCTTGGCGAAGGCATTGTTTGTTAGATTTTTGTTTTTAATATTAATTTGATTTATACGTTTTTTTAATAAACTTGATCCCGTATATATTTTATTGTTGAATCTAATCTTATACAATTCGATCTGCCATTTTTCGGATAAATTTGGATGTTACTTAATCCCTAAACATGCTGCTGGATATAATTTGATCTGCCATTTTTCGGACAAATTTAGATCTTTCTAAATCCCAAAATATTTTGCTGGATCTTTGATCCGAAAAAATGCAGATCTAACATTTTTTCGGATCAATTTAGATCAGTTAGATAATAAAGCAGATATTACAAAATATCAACGTTTTTATTCGGGTATATGGTACTTGTATTTGTGCCTAAATGGTGTGTATAGTGTATATGGAATATCAACGTTTTTACTCGGGTATATGGTACTTGTATTTGTGCCTAAATGGTGTATATAGTGTATATTTGCAAGGTTAAGTTGCAAATTGGAAGGAGAAAGAAATGGAATGGTATGAGAATGAGTAGAATTGAAACACTTGATAAGGGAAATGAAATGGAATGAAACTGGGAACGAGTAGAATTTAAACATTAGACAAGAGGAACGTATAGGAATGAAACGGGGAACGAGTAAAATTAATATACTGGACAGGGTAAAGAAATACAATCGAATGTGGAACGAGTGAAATTGAAACACTAGATAAGGAGAACGAAATAAAAAGGGACCGAATGGAATTGAAACATTAGACAAGGAGAAAGAAATGTAAAGAAAACAAGTAATACTAAAACAGTTAACACCTCCCTTAAATGATCTGTAAAAAGAAATTCAAAACTTTATATATAAACATTCAGTTCAAAAGGCAAAACAGATTATTTTAAAGATCTTTAGAAAAAAGGAAAATATTTTCTTCTCAACATATTCTGATATTTAAAACTACCTATAATGACGTATCGGTCTTTTAAGCTAGTTATATATAATTATGCTGATTAGATAAAGCCACATATGATTATATATACATTTTTTTTTATTCTGCTAGTGTTTCAATTTCCTTTAACTTTGTTTATATAGTTCACCAGACGATTAAAAAACAGGGTGCGCATAATTTTTGCTTTCGTTCATGTTCCCCAAGCAAGATTAATTAAAATTTGTCCAATTAAACTACCCTGCTTTGGGGATTACTTGATTCTTATGGAGACCAAAAGTTTTCTTAAGAAATTTTGTCTTGACTGATGTCAGCCGGCCGAAAACCGGTCAAAAATGGCGAGTGTTTGAGATAAAGGAGTGTTTCAATTCACAGAAAATTTGGAACCTACATGAGAGCGCTCAACAAGTTGACTTTGGGGTATATGTTCTAATTTTGCACATGAGTCGGTTCTAAAGAATACCTTCTCTTCCGATTCCGCTTTTCACCTAACTTACCTACCCTAACCTTGTTTAGTGGGTATTTATATATTAGGGGGTTTCACTTAAGAAGATTTTTCAGATTTTATAAGATTAGATAAGACAAGTCTTTTAAATATCTTTTATTTGAAACCAACTTGGATTAATGTGAAATGGAAGTACAAAATATTTTTTTTTAGTTTTTTTTATATTTCTCTGATAAGAATCAGATCTATTTCAAATGAAAGGTATTTTAAAGACTAGAGTATTCAAAAACCGAAACCGAAAACCGGTCAACCGGTTTCTTTATTTTTAAAAACCGATCGGTTTCGAATATTTTGTAAATTCTAAGAAAACCGAAAACCGGTCTTTTTTGTTCGGTTAACCGGTTTTTTTAATTACATCACCAACTGGGTTACTTGGTCTCTTTTATTTTTTCCGAACACTTATATAATCGTTTGGTTATAAATATTTAGATGTAAGTCTGATAAATTCCGATGATATTCCAAATTCAAATAGTTTAATTTCTGATCTAAATAACACAATAAACAATATTCAAAATCCTAAAAAAGAGACTGTACAAAATCAGTGTGTGAAAATGAAGTTTTGAAAAAACGCATTTAAAGTTTCATAACGCATTATCACTGTGAACACACCTTAAGTTGGGAGATGAGATTTGGTATGGTTAGTTATGATTGGGTGCCGACTTTGGTGACGTCATGCCTATGTGGTGACGTATTTTTTTTTTGCTTTTAGAGTGACAATTTTAAAACAATTTAAAACCAAAAAATCAAAAAAGTAAATTTTAATGCTTTTCGCATTTTTATCGACTTTCCCAAGTTCGTTTTGTACGTTTTTATGGGGTAAATTAATTTTTATCAGAAATCTAATTGATTTCATCTTATTCTGCACCCTATTAGGTACCAGAATCCACTCTTAAGTCCAAACACGTTTTTTGACGCACTAGGTCCCTTTTCTCGGAGAAGGTCACATATGATGATTTCTGATTTCCAACTGAAAAGTTGGACAATTTATATAATTGTCTTTTGACTATTTGTCCAACATCTACTATTAGTGAAATAGTATTTTCCACTCCTAGCTGTATCAAAACCAAAAAAAAAAAATCGTCTTAAAATGAAACATTTAAATTGCATATTATTTTAGAATTGAAAAATAGACTTTCTTTTTACATATTTAAAATGTAATATTAAAAAAACGTATTTAATGCCAGCCGTTTTTAACGTTCAAATTACTAATGTACCTTATATTATCCAATTTACAAACTTAATGATCGCTATTTATTTGATATGAATATAGTTTTATAATATTAATTTTTAAGATATTATATTAAAAAATATTAAAACCAATAAATGAAATTTTGAAATGAAATACAATAAAAAAATTAAATTTAAATGAATATATATATGTTTTTTTTTTCAAAGAATGTATTTTTTTATTTTTATTACTTTATATATTAAATTTCTTTTTTTTTGTTTGTAATAAAAACAATTAACAAATTATATAAGCTTTTTATTCAAATTAAAAAAAACCGAAAAAACTGGTCGACCGGTTTTTTTTGCAAAAACCGAAACCGGTTTTTTTAAAATTCGATTTTTCGAAGAAAACCGAAACCGGTTTTTTCAAAAGGCCGGTTTTTTTAATACTCTATTAAAGACCTATCTAAGAGGTTTGCTTTAACGCCTATACATTCCATATTACTGACTTATTGAAGCTTAAGCATGGAAAATACCAAATTGTTAATTTTGAGGACATAAAAGTGGCCCTTACACTAATAATATTTCTTTTTAGAAGTAATTTAAACGGTAACAACTGGGAAAAATATTACAAATTTAGTTTTTTTTAAAAATATGTTTACACTTTAGGCTGGCTGATGAAATTTTTTCAACTCTAATTAAAATGCTCCAAGTTATATAAAAATGGTACGGCTATAAAACTGTCTGTATTTCAGTGTATAAATGTACTTATAAGGTTTGATTGTTAAGCTTTAAAATCTAAAAAACTAAACTTAATTATATTATAGCTAGTCCCACCATTAGCTACTGTTTTGTGTAACTATTGGTTTAAATTCTAAGGTAAATGTATGGTTTGATGGCCATATATCAATAATAATGCATAAATTTAAATTATTAAATATGTATCTGCAAATAGCAATAAATAAATAAATACGATGGTAGTTCAGAAAGTATAATGAAAGTGCAGCAAGTTACTGAATTTTTATAATTCTCTTATTTATTTATAAATTCAGTTAACCATAAGGGAATTATGTGATTAGAATCAACTGCAAATGACACTTAAATTAATTGTAATTGCCGTTGAAATGGCAAATTTACACTATATTTCCATTTAAATCAATTGTAATTTGTAGTTATTTTTAACTGTTAAATATCAACTCACAGATGTAGGAGAAACAACATATATATTGTAATAAAATTTACATTAAAAATCTGGTTAATTTAAAAATATTAACCACAAACCTAGTTAAAAATAACTACAAAAGTAGTTAAAAGTAACCACAAATATAGTTAAAAATAACTACAAAGGCAGTTAAAAATATCTATAAATGTAGTTAAAAATAACTATAAGTGTAGTTAAAAATAACTATAAATGTAGTTAAAAATAACTATAAATATAGTTAGAATAACTAGAAATATAACTAAAAATAACTATAAATATAGATAAAAATATGTATAAATATAGCTAAAATTAACTATAATTATAGTTAAAAATTACTATAAATGTAGTTAAATCAACTAAAAATACAGTTACATTTTTATCCATTTTACTTTTGAATTTAGCATTTTTTCCTTAATTTTTGAACTTAAAATTCTTTTATTTATTACATTTGGGAAAATATATTTAAAATAACTATTTTACAAAAAAAGACGAAAACTGCAAAGCAATTAAAATGCAAAATAAAAATTAAAAATTATTCAAAAGTTTCCAAAATGTAGTATATATACACTGTCAGACAAAATAAAGTGCGGTAGCATACCCTCTGCATTTCCTTGAAGAATAATAATACAAACAATTTAGAAGCTTTACAAAACAAAAAATTTTTATTTATTTCATACAAAATGCTAGTTAAAAAATGATTTTACAAAAATTATTGACTTCATATATACAAAAAAAAAAAACTTAAAAAATTATATACCTAAAGAATTCTAAACGTCAAAATAAAGTAACACTTCAATGTAATATCAAGAAAACTAAAGAAAAAATAAATATCTTAATATGATGTTGCACCCCCTTTATTATTGATGACTTCTTTAAGTCTCCTAGGCACTCTTAATGCTAGATTTTTCAATGTACTTGATGGAATTGCCCTCCATTCTATTTGCATTTTTTCCCAAAAATAATGAATGTCGGCTCGCGACTCCATTGGGATTTTGTCATCCAGAATAGCCCAGAGGTGTTTAATAGCCCAGAGGTGGGGTTTATGTCAGGGCTCTGAGCAGGCCATTCTAATTTCTCAAAGCATTTTTCCTCAAAATATTTTGTGGCTACCTTGCTGGTATGTTTGGGGTCGTTGTCATGTTGAAAGACAAAATCACCCAAGTACATTTCCTCAGCATTACTGTAAAGATTTTCTTTCAAAATGTTTACGTAGTGCTCACCTGTCATTTTTGAATCAATTTTGACAAGTCGTAGAAGAGGTTTTTTCTAAGCGTAGGTACTTCTTAAATCACTTTCATTAAGCCTTCTTTGGACAGTTCGCGCTGAAATATTTAAATTAAGTTCTTCTTTTATTTCCCTGGCGGAGGTAAAAGAGTTTCTCTTTGCGATAATGTCGTCTTTCTTCGTGGTTTTACGGTTTCTGCCACATAATTTTTTCAAACTTTCGTTTGACTTTCTTATTTTGTAAAAAGAAATAATTTTTCGCACTCCGGATTCTGATATCTTATATTTGGAAGATAAATATTTCAATTTCATTCCATTTTCACGATCTTGTATTAGAAAATCTTTTTGGGTTTTGTTTAAAGGTTTCATTTTAAAATTGTGTCCGTCTGATGTTGTTTTATGAATGTAAGGAACATTCAATAAATTTTTTGAGCATTTTATTAAGAATTAAAATACTTTAAATAGATACCTTAATTTTTAATTAAAATATTCAATAATGTACCAGAAATATTAACATTAATGATAAGTGACACTTTATTTTGTCATACGTTTTGTTTGCCTAACTTAATACTTTTATCACAAGCACAAAAACTAAATGCTTTAAAAGCTAATATTGTTTATTAAAGCAAAATACATAAGTTATAAAGTAACGGATCTGCACTTTATAACGCAATCTCGAAACTTCCATTGTCAGTTGCCGCTTCCAGGTATGCGCTAGTCTCCCGACTCGTCTACTTCTCTGCGGGTTCCAATCTAAAATGTAGTAATTTTTGTATATTGCTTTAAAAACAACTATACAAATTATAGAACATTTTGATCCTAGGTTAAACAACTAAAATTGTTATTTGAATAACTACAACCGCTTTACTACATAAATAACTATCATGCAGTAGCTCCAGAACTTTTCTATGAGTATCTGTTGCCACAATACCATTAAAAATCGTACCTCGTATTTTATTTTATTTTATAGCAACTAATATTTTCCTTTTTTAATATACATAGTTATATTGATTTTTGAAATATTTAACGTATAAACATAAACTTGTTTCTTTTTTTTGAACTCTTGTGAGCTTGTAAAGAATGTTTGTGATTCTTATACTAACCATAAGTTGTATATTTAATTGCATTTTTATGCAAATTATAAAATATTTATCAGAACTATTTTCGAATTCTAAAACATTGATATTATTAATTAAAAAAATAGGTTTAAAAAAAAAAACTAAAGCTACCCACACTTTTTTGAAACAAATTCTGAAAATATTGTTATTCCTTAACTTAAATACGTTTCATTTAATTTTTTGTTTGATCCAAAAAAAAGTTTATCTGTACGATTAGCTTAAAGGCAAAACTTTGACCTTCAAATTGTCATTAGAGAGCAACAATAAAAACAACTCAGAATAAACAGTTACTTTTGTTAATAAAAATAATAATTAAACGAAATATATGAGAGGCGATATTAAAAACTGGTCAAAAGAAGAAAAAACCGAAAACACAAATCAAATACAAAAAAAAAAAAGAAAGATACTTAAAAAGAAAGCTTTAATGATGTAGAAAGAAGATATATTGAACAAAAAAAGATAATTTTATTTTGAGTTCTTGCTGTGATGATGTAATTAGCATATAATTAACAAATAAATGAGCGTCTAAGAATTTTTAGCAAAAAAATGTAAGAATTTATACTTTACACAACATAACACTTAAGAAACAAACTTTATTTTATTTACAATATATTTAACTAATTGAACGGCTTAAGCGGTTAACAGATTAATTAATTGTTGAAAACGAAAAATAGTATTCAAAAAAGCCACAATAACTTTTGAATGAATGATCAGAAATTCAATTATAATTTTCAAAACAAAATAGTAAAGTTTTTCATATCAAATATACACAAGAAAGCAATTATAAATATGATCACTTTAATGAGAATCTAAAGTGTAAAGTTAGAAAAAAAATTGTTGAAAATATTACAAAAACATGACTGAAGCTATAAATTAAAGAACAAACTTTATTTTGTAGATCTTTTATTAAGGAATCATATAATTTTTAAAATTTGTGCCCATATTGTAATTTGGCACATACAAAACGAAAGACTTAGGACAGCTACTTTAAATTTGCTTATGATTTAAATTCATGAAACAGTTTTAGAATTCATAATTTTTTTTTCTTAATTTTTATTAAAAACTATAGATTTAGATATGTAGGAATAAATTTAAAGTATGTAATCAAAAGTCTTAAGAAGACATATTTTTAAAAGTTTTTATATTTTTCCCACATTTGAATTTTTTATTATTTTTTAAGATATTTATTTTTTTTTTTTGAAAAATTATATAATTTTTTTTTTTTATCAATTTCTCTCTTTTATTATTTTATATTATAATAAAAATTCATTTCACATGGTTAATTCATTGCAAACATAAATTCAATTTTAATAGTTATGATTTTTTAAACAGTTAAAATAATTTTATCAAAATTCATAAAATCCACAAAGTAATTGTAACATTAACGTGTTTTGCATCCTGAATTTTTATAACTTGTTGATATATTTTTTTTTTTAAATATACCGATTATAAGAAAAAAAAATAAGTTTATTGTTTTCATAATTGGGAATTTTTCATTACTATTGAAATTTCATTATCTAAATATTTCAATCTTTGTTGTAACGAATTAAAATGCAAAAAATTTCATAATAATTTAATAGTAGTTACATATTTTAAATCAAAAAATTTCATTTATTAATTTAAAAAAAGATTTAATTATAAAAATTTTTAAAGTAACAAAAAAAAAAAAAGAAAAAATCTGTAAAAATGTCAAAAATGGGCCAAAAATATTACAAACAAAATCTAAAACGAAATTGTTTTGCCAATATTGCCTATGTTTCTGATACAAGGTTGCCACCTACCCAGGTGAAAATTTTAATATATAAGTGCAAATATTATTCCATATATGCTCCGATCCGTAATTTGAGAGTATATGGCCGTATATGCTCATATATGGACATATATGAATTTCCATATATGGGCACATATGAGTACTTTTCAGTAAAATGAAATGAATTGTTTGACAAAACCTGATCGAATTTATTTATGTAATAAAAACACTGTTTCAAAATATTTTTTATTAATAAAAAATGTTAAGATAAATTAAAAAAAATATGTTAGTTTAAGATGATAGAAAATATATGTATGTTGATAATAAAGATGTAAAATATATTTAAGATTTCAGTCCATAAGAAGAAGGAACTATGATTTGAAAACTTTTAGTAGAGAAACTTATTTTTGTTAAAAAAAACTCGACTTTGAAAGCTTTTTCTCATAGCAAAAACCAGCTAAAAAACTCTGTTTGGTTTTTCCATATGAAAAATTCCAGAATCTTGAGAAAGTTTTTCTATGCATTTTTCATTATATTTTCTTTACGGCTTATATTACTTATTCGCTGTTTTCCAATTTGGTCAAGCGAAGAGAACACATTGCATCCATTTTAATTTGTTACCAGTGTTAAAAGCTTTCATCTACATAGAAAATAAATATTTGGTTGAAAATAATGATGTAACAGATTATATTTTATTAAATTACCTTAAAGTTGTTTTTTGTCAACTACATTACACATTACAATATCGCACTTATTTGTAAGTATCTATAAACGCGACAATTATTTTGTATATTTTTGATTTTCTATTTCGATTTTGTTTTTTAGAATTTTTATTTTGATTTAAATTTTATGTTTATTTTTTGACATTTAACTCGAATTGATATTAAAACAATTGACTTTTAGTTATGCTTGTGTTTTCGTGGTGGTGGTGATCAAAATTATTATAAAACATATTTCTTTTTTGTACCACAAATACACAAAAATACAGACTTTCAATAGTAGTTTATATTTTCTATTAAATGTAATATTTTATGTTTTCGGTTTCTAAAAATAGAAATTAAAATAATTTATTTTTTTTTTGTTTTTATCAAAATAGTATGCTTAAATACAAAATTATTTCCATAAATATTACAAGAAATTATTGAAATATACATACATACACACATAGAAAATAAAAATATATACATCTGTAAGTGTGTTGTTTTTTATAATTACTTTCAAATTGAAAAATCGTTTGTCTGTTAAAAATTGACAGTTATTTTAAACGACTCGATTGTTCTTACTACATTTGTCGATTATTAAACAATGATTGAAAATAAACAACAAAATGGGCTGAATATAATTAAGAATCAGTAGTCCACTTTTTGAGTGTATTTTCGATTAATTTAATATATATTTTAGATTCTTTCTAACGTAATAATATTGTAAGTATAGAATTAAGAAAAAAAATTCTTTCCAAAAAAGATATAGCGACAAAAAAGAATAGCGGAAAAATTGTATTTAACAGAGTTGGATTGATTTAAATTAAAAAATAATTCAAAAGTATTAAAAATATCGTTTTATAGTACTTGTAGTATTGAAATTTTAAATCACTAATAGGAGCTAAACGAGAAACGACTAGCACCATTGAATTCAGTGTACTCAAATTAGCTTTAGCAGTAGGGTGCTCAGTTTTTTTTAAAAAAAAGCTCACAGTGTTATTATTCTCAATACATATAAATTTCAATGTTATCGACTTCATCGATATATACCACTTTTATCGATATTTATAAGCTTCAATGATATACCTACATATCGATTAAATGTTTTTGTCGGTATTTTTAGGGACGTCACCAATATTCAGCCACTATTTGCTATTCGTCATATTTTTAACATTTCGCCAGATACCGGTTGAAAACGAATATCGAATGTTTGGTATACGATAAAGTGCCAAGTATGGTATTTATTGATATTATCGATATTTATCGATTTAATTCGATTTTATTTCTGTTTAGCTATTTTATTGATATAAATTAAATTAATCGTTGTCAGGATATTTATATATTATGTTGATCCCTAAGTTTTAATTTTATTTAAAACTTGTCAGGATCGAGATTATAATTAATTTTTAATAAATGTTAGATAAGATGGAAAAAATTGTAATGATCAGCGGTAGAAGGAGTGTCACACTTTCTAAATAAAATATTTTATCTATATATGTATATCGCTTTTGCAAAATTTATATATATAATAAATTTATCGATAATATCCATATTTATCGATATATTTGATTTAATAGATGTTAATTGATTTTATCGAAATTCATTAATCGATGTACAGGGATTTTATCGATTTCATTAATATTTTTAGATTTGAAGGACATTGATATTTATCGATTTTAAGGATATTGATATTTATTGAATTGATATGTGCTGGTCGATTATTTCAATATATTTTGTTATATTCAAATTTAATCGATTTCAGAGATAGTTATCGATATTTATCAGTTAATATTGATATTTTTGTTTTTATTTTGATCAATATTTACGATTATATTCGATGTTATCATTATTAATAAAATTTATCGTTATCTATTTGGTATACAAGTTAATAATGTCGATTTTTTTTTGCTTGAAAAATACATTTATTATAAAAACAAAATGAATTGATACATTAATCAAAGTATTGCCCATCGTTATCCACTACTTTTTCCCATCTTTGTGGTAGCATATGGATTCCGCGCAAAAAAAAATTGATCCGGTTTTAAGGTAAAGAATCAGTCAAGCCAATTTCTAATACCCTGTTCTGAAGTGAAGCGTATTCCAGTAAGGGTGTTCTGCCTGACTTCCATTTGTTCGAAACAAATGGTAGTCAGAAGGGGCAAGGTCTAAGCTATAAGGCGGGTGAGCCAAAACTTCCCATCCACTGTTTTCCAAAAAGTTTTTTACCGGTCTTGCAACATGTGACCGAGCGATTGCTCTCTTAAATATACAGATATTTATCGAATTCATGTATTGTTATTTCATCAATATTTATCGATATTTTAAAAATTTTTTAATATTTTTCAAATTTATTTATATTGGCCCAAACCTAAAATAAAATTAAGCCACATTTTTTGGGACAACATTTCATAATGAAAATTATCGCCAAATATTTAATGAAATTTTAATGACCCCATTTAAATAATAATGAATTTTGAAGCATATTTTCTTTTTATTACTTTGAGGCTTTCATTCATCATGCAAAATATCCCCGATTTGAGGAAATGAAAAACGACCCCAAAATATCCAAAGCAAAAATAAGGAAAATCTTGTTTTTTGTACAGTATTATAAGTTTTAATTGAATAATCTATTTTGAATTCGGGAAAAATTTGCATGTAATCAATAACATCAGCTCTATAAAAAGGACACTTGTACTTTGTTTCATTTTATTGTGCAGCTGCAACTTGCAACATAAGATTGCTTTCGCTGCATACTTTTATGCTACGTTTCCACTTGCTTATTTTGAGCAAAACATGTTGTTCTGGAGGGAAAAAATATATGGGAAAACATGTACAAAGCAGTGTTTTGGTTCAAATCACATATAAAATACGTTCAGTGAGAACGTAGCCTTAGGTGCACCTTAGCATAAAAATATTGAAATTTCTATTGTCACAAACCACGCAAATATTTGGTTACCTAAAGGCATCTTCTACTTATATCTCAGATTCCTCTTCACACATTAAATATACCTTTTCTTAAAATATATTAGATATCTCATGATAGCACATACCATTCTGCTTTCAAGACATTGCGTCTTAGAGTTTGGCAATAATTAAACCTGTTAAGAATTATATTTGATGTTAATACAATACAAATTAATGTGTTGCTATTAATGTCTACCTACTAATTAATGTGTTGATATTTTGAAAAGGAGATAGAGAAGTGATGAAAGGTGGTGAAAGATGAGGGGTTTCAAATATGACATAAGTATTAGTTTTCAAAACCTAGTAGGTTTTTGATTAAGTGTAAATGTAGTATAAATTGAGATTTAAGCATAAAAAAAAAATCATGAAATATGAATGTTTTATATATAAAGCCCAAATACAGCAGGGATTGAGAAATTTTTTATACAAAATTTTGTGTTACATTTCTTCATCAAGTCGAAATGCTTTATGACCCTTCTTTTTTAATGATTACTTTTTTAAATAATGTTTGCGTCTTAAGTCTTTGGTTATATAATTGTATGTATAATTGTTCTTCCCCCCAAACCAATCAAACATTTAAACTTTTAACACATCAATATCTGGACTTTTAACCCTTAAATGCATGATTTCTTTATTTCAAACCATTTTTGATTAGTGGAGACATATGATTTAGGGTGGGCCGAAAATCCCTTTTTAGAATTTTGCTTGGTAATAGCAAAATTATTGTTCTTTGTAAAAAAAATTTTTTTTTGGTAAAAAAAAAAATTTCAAGTCGATATCTCAGGCTCGCCCAACCCGGTTAAATATAAAAAATTTTCTAAAAATTTTTTCAATTATGTTGATTGAAAATTTAATTCTCTAAAAAAAGAGTAAAGTGGTAAATTTTTCTAAAGTTGATAGTTACTAAGATAATGACAATTTTGGTAAAAAAATATTTTATAATGTTAACAATACTTACCACAATAGTATATTTTGCTGAAAATTGTTTTTAATATAATAAAGTAATAGTATCCAACAATTAAAAATAAGATTTGTTAGTGAAAAAATTCGAAATAATTAAAACATGTTAATTTTAAAATTTTTATATTGAAAATAAAACATTATATTGCTGTTTACAATCAAATATGTGATTTTTCTGACGAGATTTCAAAGTTAACCGAATAAATCCATCTCTCATTTCGAAGCCACAAACAGTACTTGCTGCTTCTGTTACAAGTTTCACCGTACGTTCTACTGCTTGTGTGTGACAAGAAAAATTTTCAAACTCCCTCACATATTTTGATTCAGCATTCATCCGAGCAAATAAAAACAAGTAAGAACTTTTCGGGCTTTATGAGAACAATTTGTAAGTTTTGTTACGGATAAAAAGGTTGAGAAAATAAGTCCACTGTTTTAAAAAGACATAATATTGGGAATTTCAACCATATTTTAGAAAATTGAATTTACTATAAAATTAATATATGTTCAAAATCATTTTTCATCCTCAAAGAGTGATAACATAATAATAATAAATATTTTAATGACCAAAATTGTCATTATCTTTGTAAATATCAACTTTAGAAAAATTTACCATTTAACTTTTTTTGTAGGGAATTAAATTTCCAATTAACGTAGTTGAAAAAAAAAATTTTAGAAAATTTTTATCTTTAACAGGGGTGGGCTATCTCAGGCTAGCCTGAGATTTTTTTTTACCAATTTTTTTTTTTTTACAAATAACAATAATTTTGTTATTTTTTGGATATTTCAACCCACCCTAATATTCATTCCGAGAAAAATACAAAAAAAAATTTAACACTAACAAAAAAGTGATTTTTAATAAAAAATAGGGTTTGGGTACAAAGATTAATTACGAATTATTTACACTTTTTAATCATTTTTTTTTATAAGCTTTATTATTGGTATTAATAAAATATACCTTAGTTAAACGCAATATGAATTTTATGGAAGAAATAACACTTCAGATATTTTTTTTTGTTTTGGAAAAAACAACCACTATTTTTTCTTAAATTGTCAAAACCAATTTAGCAAAAGAGTGCCCCGGTAGGCTAGTTGGTAGCATGCTAGCTTATCAGTGCGGGGGTCGTGGGTTCAATTCCCACCAGAGGCTCTGGTCTGTTTTCGCTTAAACGCGCCGATGGCCTGTGTTGCTAGTGCTCGGTTAGGGTATTAACATATAATTTGTAATTATATGATTAATAAATAAAATAAATAAATAAATAATTTAGCAAAAATATTAGAACAGTGTGTATACAAGGAGTCCCAATGCATGAAATTACGTTACAGTGTCCCAAAGGTGGTTTTTTAATGCAAAATAAGGTTTGTTGACAAATGGCAACACTTTACATTTAAGGGTTAAAAAAACTTTATTTTTTAATATGTATTATTAATATAATAACAACAATATTAAAAACTTCAATTGTAAACTTATTAAAAATTATGATTTAAAGTCGTTCGGTTAAACTGAAATTGCTACACCTAAAGAGCCTTAAGCTGTAAACCTTCATTATTTTCATCAATAATAAAACTTGTGCAAAATTTGAAGTTCAATTTTCTGTATGATTTAGTAAATACAACAAACGATATGAATAAACAAAATAAAAATGTGCTTAATCATCATTGAAAATTAAGATTTTTAATTTAATTATAAAATGATCCGTTTTGCCAGAGTTACAAACTACACTACACTACAGTCGTCTATAAAAACAGACAATAGACAAGCGATTTTTTTTATTATTATTATGTTGTATTGATAACAATATCAAATTGCTATGAAATTTTATCGAGCGAAAATAATTATTTTGTTTGTTCAAATATTGAGTTTTTTTTTTCTTCTCAAACTTGTGTCATTCCTTTAGTTTTTTTTTAATTTTTTTGAAAATTGTTGTTAAAAACATACTTGATTGATTTTGTGGTGATATCTATATGATACATTTAAGCCAATTTTTATTAAAAAAATATGTTGACATATGGCGACCCTTCCCGTAAGCAAGTGTGTGTGGTGTTTGTTATTTTAATCAAAATTGACATTGATTAATTCTGAAAAGCCCTCAAAATTTCAAGTATTTCATTATGTTGATTTTCTAAATGATTTTGATTTTAAACGACGTGTACCTATATTTGTAACATTTTGTTATCTTAAAGTGTTATTTCTTTTTTGTATTTGTATTGAAAATTAAAAACTATTGTTAATAGATTTTTTTATTGTTTTATTTTTGCTTGAAATTGTAATAAACATTTTGTTTGGATAATATTTTTTTGTTTTGGGCTTTTGTTAAGAACAAAATATAACAAATCAATGAACTCTTTTTTTTTCATGTGGCTACAAATTATGTAGAAGTGTTAATAATTTAATCTAATTCCATTATAATTTCTGGGGCATTGTAGAAAAATAATGAAGGCGTTATTTTGAAGAATTATAAAGCAAGTATGTTTCTTAAGTCTTTTGTTGTTAGGAGTATTTTTAAAATAATTAAAATGGCAAAAACTCGCTGAAACTAGAAAAAATACCAAAATCAACAAAAATTTATAAATATGTTTCTTTAAAGACGATGAATATCGTTAGGATTCTATATAAAAAAATTAATATAACGACGTCTATAATATGAATAAATAATGATGAAATTGATAAATATCTACAAAATTTTTTTTATTCATTAACAAAATCGATAAAAATATAAATCTTGATAAAATAGATATATATCTATCATAACGGTTCCTATCTATCATAACGGCTGCTTTCAAAGGGGTCCGCGAAGAGATCTGAATTTTTTTTTTCAAAAATAAAGAGATAATAATAAATAATATTCTAATGTCAGTTGCCATAATTGTATTAAAAAAAGATCCACAATATAATATAAAATAATGTATAAGTGTAGCTTTAAAAGAAGCTCTGATAAAAAGTCAGGTAAATGTATAAGGAGTATTCCAATTCTTAGGACTTTTGAGCATTTTTTTGCTTAATTGAATACACATTATTTTTGATAAAAAATCAGAAGATTATAAGTATGTTTAACAGTCATTTTTCAAATAAAAATTACAGATTCTTAGAAGATTCTTCATTGAAAGGCTTCTAACTTAATTGAAAGATTCCACCTAAAATTATTATCTGGTAAATATCTTAAATTCTTTTAATCCTAATGAAAACGTTTTTCCATCTTTTTATTAATTTATTCAATTTTTTTTTATCTTCGGATTTAAATATAAAAAATTAAAGATTTGGGTGTCTGTCTGTCAGTAGAAATTCCTCAAAGGGTCCGTGAAGAAAAAATTAGTGGGAACCGCCGATCTGAAAATATATTTAAAATTTATAAAATAAAAAAATATCGATAAAATAGATAAATATCTAAAAAATAAAAATCGTTATAATAGATAAATACCGATAGAATAGATAAATGTCTATAAAAAAGTTAGGCATTGATAAATTCGATATATATCGATAAAATAGATAATTGTGGATGAAATAGATACATATCGATAAAAATAAATATCGATAAAGAAGATTAATATCGGTAAAATCGATAAATATTTTGTTAAAAAAATCGGTATAATAGATAAATATTGATAGAATAGATAACAATCGATAAGATAGATACATAAATATCGATTAAATAGATAAACATCGTTTAAAACGGTAAAATAGAAAAACGTCGATAAAACCAATAAATATCTATAAAACTAATAATCGATATAACAGATAAATATCGATAAAAATAAATAAATATCGATAGACAATATAAAAATCGATAAAATAGATAAATATAGATAATACAGATAAATTTTGTAAATATCCATATTAATAATTATATGAAAATATATTTATATAGAAGAATTTAACAAGAAAAATGTTATTAAAACGTCATGATTCAAAAGTAAAAAAATAATTCTAGATCTAACGCCTAAAATATCTTAAAACTATTTTTAGAATTTTATCATTGAACCGCCCAATAAGTCCGTGACTTTTCGAACTTCCCTCGTAGTTATATGAAATGCAACACTGCTCCCATCAAGTACCACCTGTTAATAGACTACTGTCAAATTTTAAGCAAGTTCGGTCATTTTCTTTGCGTTTAACAGCTGTTCAAAACATACAACCTCGTGGATTTTTTTAAAAATGGAAAAAAGTGAATTTCTAGTGCTCATTAAACATTATTTTTGCGAAAAACCCGTCAATCAAACAAAGGAAAAGCTAGATAAATACTATGGGGACTTAGCACCATCGATATCAATGGTAAAAAGTGGTTTACTGACTTTCGTTGTGGTCGCACAAGTACAAATGACGCTGAACGTTCTGGACGGCCAATTGAGGTCAATACACCCGAAAATGTCGAAAAAATCCACGAACGAAGAGTAAAAGTGCGTGAGATTGTTGATGCCATAGGCTTTTCATATGGCAGTGTGGTTTTGATTTTAAATAAACAGTTGGATTTAAGAAAGCTGTCTGCAAGATAAGTGCCGTGTTTGCTCTCAATTGGCGATAATGCACGGGTGCACACGTGTGTAGTCTCAATGGCAAAATTCCATGAATTGGGCTACGAATTGGTACCTCATCTGCAATATTCTCCGTATTTAGGCCCCAGTGACTATTTCCTATTTCCAAACCTAAAGAAATGGCTCGGTGGAAAGAGATTTAGCTCCAACGATGAAATTATTGATCAAACAAATGCCTATTTTATGAACCTAGAAAAATCCTATTTTTTGGAAGGGATGCAAAAATTGGAGAAACGTTGGACTAAGTGTATTGAGCTAAAAGGAGATTATGTTGAAAAATATTTTTTTTTTGCAAAAAAACTGTGTTTCATTCAAAAAGTCACTTATTGATTCGCCCTCGTAGTATCAAATTTTATTATTTTTCGAGATATACACGATTACATTTTTATCTAATAATAATACATTTTTATCTCTTTTAATGTTCGAGATACGAGTAATATTCCGATTCAAAGTAGTTTTTTTATTTTTTTTTGTATCAAATTGTCGATTCAAAATAACAATTTTTTTGTTTCTGAATTTAGTTATAAAAAAATCTTTTAAAATGTTGATGCAATTGTGAAGAAAATGTATAAAATTAGCTTTAAAATTTACTTTGTATTAATATTAAAAAATATTTATGTCCTTTTTACATAATTTTTCTTCCTTTCTTAAAAATTTAATTATCGAACATCATTATTATTATGTTGGCATACTAAACTCAACAAGTTACATAATATACTATTATCCTGTATTTTTTTTCGTTTTGTTTTGCAAGTAATTTCTTTATTACTTCAATGGCTTTGAAATATCAAAAGCACCAGAAAGTAGGTCACTGTAGTGTAATAAACTTTCCTTAACCACATAAACATAAACCACATAAACCAGTCTTCTATAATAAAATATATAAAAAAACCTTTTGCTAATATCTGACATCACAAACACACCTTCTTCCTAACATAATTTATGGCCAGCCATCATCATCTTCATCAACATCGTCTACCATCGCTAAGGCAACAAGAAGAAATAGAAGAACTACCACAAAAAGAAATGAAAATACCTGCTACATGAAACCCTTTAAGGCATTAATCTAAAACAAGTTTAATACAAAACATACTTTTTTATTATGGTAAAATCATTATTGTCATCATCACCATCATCAACACCAACCAAAAAGGGCTCTTAAAACAGATGTTATGTTACCTTATGAAAGAGAGAAAGAAAAAAACGCAACAACCTTGTTTACAGGAAATTCAGACTTCTTTAAAACCAAATAATAAAAATAAAACTTTGGTAACTGTTATTTTTATTGAACATGAGGGAATTTGTTTTTTTTTTTTATAAAGTTTTGCAAACTTGTTTTTCTTCTTCTTTGGGTTATTTGAAGGTAATAATGGGTTGATTATTTAATAGCAGATGCAACACGCACTTTTGCTTTCAATAATTGTGTCTGCTTGTGGTTGTATGTTATAACAAATATGGGATGGTACACTAAACTTCACCATGACCTTTCTTAATGCACACAAAATATTGTAAAAAATAAATTAAAAAAAAATAAATAAAATGTTGTAAAAATGTAATAAAAATGTTATAAAATTTCTGATTATTTTTTAAACTTAAGAAAATTAATTAATTAATTTTGTTAACAAATTTAAAGAGATTTTACATAAAAAATTATCAAACTGGTATGGATGAAAATATTTGTTTAAACAAATTTATCATTAATCGTGGTTTTTATGAAATTCGTACTGGATTTAGACTGAAAACTTTGGATCCCTTAAACGTGTTTAAAAAATTAACAGAAATGACTTTTTATATATTTAAATTTTAGACCAATTAGCTTCTTTAAATAACCAAAGTTTAGCTCTTAAACATTTGTTATGAATATTAAATTGGTATGGATGAAAATATTTGTTTAAACAAATTTATCATTAATCGTGGTTTTTATGAAATTCGTACTGGATTTAGACTGAAAACTTTGGATCCCTTAAACGTGTTTAAAAAATTAACAGAAATGACTTTTTATATATTTAAATTTTAGACCAATTAGCTTCTTTAAATAACCAAAGTTTAGCTCTTAAACATTTGTTATGAATATTAAATTTATGTGAGATTTAACATTGGTTATTCTGTAGATGAGTTACCCGCCCTTAAAGAATTAAATAAAAATATAAAAGAAATATAGAAACAATGCTTAAAAACTTTTGTTGAAATTTATTAATTAAACGGAAAAAAAGGATCAATCGGAACAGAATTTTGCTTATTAAATCATACGTGGGCATTTCTCATTAGCATTAGTTGACAAAAAACATTTCATTACCATTTAATGGTAATTGAATTTTTTTTTATTAAAAATTTCATTACTAATGGTAATGAAAAAGCACAAATACATAAAAACAACTAATTATAATTGATTGAAAAATCATTTGTTTTCAAAATATGTATACGGCTTAAAAATGATCGAAGTAGCTTCTTTATACAGAAAATAATAAAACAAAATATAAAATACTCGTATACAAATATTAACCCGCATAAATAAATAATAACATAAATATAAATACATAAAATGATGGTTAATAATGCTAATGTTTTCTTTTAATTGGTGACATTTAAAAACACTGTTCTTAATCAATGAAAAAATTATTATCATTAATTCAAACATTGTTGATGAAATTACAATTTTTATCAATGCAATGGTAATGATATCATCAATTAATAAGTCCCATCAATGCATTAGCCTCAAGTATGCATTAAATACCGGTTTATACATTTTCGTACAAAAAATAGTGGGAAAATTATCTTAAATTTTCTTACGGAAAGGAATGTTAAATGTTTCATTCCATTTTTCCGCGTTCTTTTCCATTTGATGCCCTGCGTTTAGTGTTACGATTTCGCTAACTCCCCATTCCATTCCATAATGCTTCGTTGTAAATCAATGTTTCAAAGTTTCACTCGTTCTCTGTTAAATTTCAATTCGTTTCCCGAATTGAATGTGGCAATGACACTCGCTTGGCGTTCCACTCCATTTCATTCCGATTTACCCGGTAACAAGCCAAGCGAACAAAATTATTGATCGATCCTAACAAAGAGTCATATGTAGGCCTACCAAAATAGTAGGCAAAGCTTGTTTTTTATTTAAAAAGATAGAACAATTTAGATTGAATACAAAATCTGATCTTGAACATATAAGGGGGGGCAATAAATGTCACCCTATTGGAGAGTGTTGCCATTTATGCAAATAGCATCGTATGCCAGTTTGGATTTGACATTCTTGAAGTAGACATAAGCGAAATTTCTAGTGCATAACAATAAATCGCTATACGTCTCAAGAACACGCAATAATTGTGACAATGTTTGTGCGCAATAAGCGGTATTGTCAATAAGAAAAATACAGCCAAAATTCATTTCGCACCATAACACCCTCTCTATGTCACCGAGTGGTGTGCAGTTACGTCGGGAAAGGTGATTGGGTATTATTTTTTTCGAAGGAAATGAACATAATGCTACTTCGGTGAATGGTGACCGCTATATACCCATGCTAAATAAATGTTCCTCATCGGAAGTTGACAATTTAGGGGACAAATGGTTCCAATAGCGCGGGCCACTTATTGTACTGCACGCGACACAATGAAAATTTCCCAGCGTCTTTAATCTTGCGTTTCTGTGATTTGGCATGGCCAGCCAAACACACCAAAAAAGTCTGTAATGACAACTGAAAAGTTTGTTGTTATTGTGGGAAATTTTGCTAATGTGAGCCCAGCGGTATTTCTAGCTTATCTTAGCAACACAAGTCTGCTGACGTGTAGTACAATGAAATTAGTAGAAAAAATTAGTACGCCGCTAGTAAATTTTACTAAACTTTTTTTTAAAGTGGAATTTAAAATCGATTTGCTAAAATCAGCAAAAAAAAAAAAATACTAAATATTATTAATATTAGTACAATTAAATTAGTATAAAAAATTAGTATGCGCTACTAAATTTTAGTAGATTGTTGTAAACCCAATGAATTGTAAAATATAGTAAAACTTAAATTTATAAAAAAAATACTGAAATGCATAAATTAACTAAGTTATTCTTAGATACACTTGTTAGACTTTAAAGCTGCTAATTTCTTTTGAAATTGCTTCACGAATTCGAATATACAAATTTATAGTTTTTTTTTATCGAACAAGATTTTTCATTTTATTTTCTTTTTTTTTCAAAAAATATTTGAAACAACCCATGTAAAAATCGAAATATATATGAACATACATGATCATACATGGGCTTGTATATGATCATACATGGGCATACATGGTGATATACGTCCATCATTGTTCAATATATGACCATATATTTCGGATCCGAAATTTGAGGGTATATGGTGATATATGTGCATATATTATCATACATGCTCATATATTATTCATGTATGCTCGTATATAATCATATACGTCCATATACCCTCAAATTTCGGATCCGAAGATATATGATTATATATGAGATCATGTATGGTCATATATTGAACAATGTATGGACGTATATGACCATGTATGCCCATGTATGATCATGTATGCTCATATATATTTCGATTTTTAGATGGGGAAATAAAAAAAAACCAAAGGCTTAAAAAATAGTTAAAACATAAACGAATTTATCGCTATGTTTTAATTTGCTAATTTTTGTTTTGAAAATAATTTTAGCAATTTTTTTGGATTTTAAGGCGAAATTTTATTTGTTTTAAGGGCTGATTTTTATAACTAAAAAAGTTTTTAGTGCTCTTTTAAGTGGATGTCCTATTTATAGAAATGATTTGGTTGTGAAAAGTATCCTTACCTCGGATCCTTTTTTCATTCTATGTACCATTTTAAGGCAATTTAAGTTTGTAGGTAAAAGTTTAAATTATTAGAAATCACATTTCTTTCAACACGCAAAGAAAAAACATGGCTTGGGCAATCATATTCGAAGAGCATCATATATTTTTGGGTTTATGGTTGCGCCAACCAAAGTCGTACTATAATATAGTTATTATATTATGATAATAAAATAACCATATTTTTACTATAAAATGGTCCCTACAGTTATCTTCTATTAAATTTATTATAATATTCGCCCGTTATCATAGTATTCTCAAAATTTTATTATATTATTGTCCCTCATAACTATATTATGATTCCTGGATTATCATTATATGATCCATAATCTAAGAAAATTTCTTATAGGAAAAGTTCTTAGAAACTATGAAAAAACTCTTTAAATTTAAAAATATTTCCTTTAGAAATGTTTTTAATAAAAAAAATGATATTAAGGACATTTTGAAAAAAAAATTGTCAAGGAAAAAATCATAGATTCTAAAAACTTTTCTTTCAAGAAAACTTTGATTCTGTGGACTTTCTTTAAGAAAAATACTTGAAACTTTTTTTGTTAGACATTTTTAAGATTTTTTTAGAAAGTTTTTAAATTTTTTTTTTAGAAAAAGTCTTTAGAATCTATGAATATTTCTACTAGAAAAAGTCCTTAGACTTTAAGTATTTTTCATGATGAAAAGCCTTCAGAATCTATGCATTTTTCTTTCTAAGAAACAGTTTGGAGAATCTGAGAATTTTAGTTTAATGAAAATTCCATAGAATCTAAAAAGTTTTTATCAGATAAATTTATTAATATCTATTATTTTGTGTACAAAAAAAAAATCATTGGTTCTACAGAATTTTTCTTATAAAAAAATATTTTATTAATATTTTGAGAACATTTTACAAAAAATGAATTAATAAACATATTTAAAAAAAAATTCTAATTGGTTTTATTGAAAAGAATTAAAAAATATAAAATCTTTCAATCGAATATTTTAGACAATGAATTGATTATTGTAAATAATATATATGCAAATATAAAACCCCTTTAAAAAATCTTCTAAAGCTAAAAAGAAATCAACTGGATCTTAACGAGTCAATCGATGAAATTTTTTAATGACATGTGAAAGGTGTTTTCTACCCATCTGATATTTGTCCAGTTTTAGTAAACAAAATATATGATTTTTTTAAGACATTTTGTAGTAAAAACTGACTAAACTGATAAAATTTTAGTTTTTATGAAAACAAGACAATATTATGACTGCAAATGTCAAAGTCATGTTTTATTTGAAGTATAATTATTGATTGATTGTTGCCAGTATTTTCAGTCAGAATTTTTGTTACCACAGTATGGTTACATCCTATCATTCTATAAAATATAAGGTGACAATCATAAAATAGTAAAATATTTACTAAATAATGATGGTAGCGACCATATTGATGGTTAGATCATATTTATAAACCAATAACTTGATTGTGACGATCATACCCGAATGCAGCAAGTATAATATAGTATCAGTGACCATGTTGCAACCATGTTTCTTCTCTGCGTGAATATCTACTTTTTTAAAATTAATAATTTTTTTTTTGCTAATTTTATCAAATCGGTTTTCAAAAATTTGTAAATGATTTCTGAAGTTAGCAACAAAAATTTGTAAGTATTCTATAAAAGTTCTGTAATTTGTAAAATTTAAATAGAAAAAATTTACTAAACAATAGTTTGTTTACTAAAAATCAGTACAAAAATAGTTAAGTGAGATTGAAAACAGTTTACAAATTTTTTTACTAACTCTTCTTTCTGAGTGCAGATCTTCCGATTTGGTTTTTGATGTCTTTGGTGTAGGCTAACGAGCCTCATACCTTGTGGAGATAAAGAACAACATTCGAGCTGAAATTGACAACGGGACACCACAGAACAAGAACCGACATTTTTTTCAATGTCAACGGGGAAAATTTGTCAAAAAAATTTAAATTAAACAAAATTTATAAGTGTAAGTTAACATAATCAGTTAAAAACTAAATGTATATTGCCTTTAAACGAAAGTTGATGATGGTTTTTGCCCCATGCAGTAAAACAAAAGACTAAAGACTCAAGCGCGGGGATAATGAAGGGAACCCAGTTAAACTTTTCAAGAATTTTCAACTTTTATAAGAGATTAAAAATTCCTGAAATTTTTAAATTTATAAAAAAATGTATGACCATAAGTTGACAACTTATAATTGGCGTTTTAATTAGAGTCTGATCTAAAACTGCAGATTGACGTTCTGTATGAAGAAGTGTTTTGTGTAATACAATTGACAGATAGAGGTGCAAATTTATAGTAAATGTAAAAAAAGGAATTTGTCAGAGAATATTACATCTTTTCAAGAATTTCAAAATAAATCTGCAATTTTTTTATAAAAATATTTTTTTTTTCTTTGAAATCGAAACAAATGACTTAAAACACGAGGATAATAAATATAATCCAGTTTTATAGTCAATAAATTTAAACCTTAAATGCATGAGTATGGAGACCAAGTTACCGGTATTTCGCGCCAGTTTGAGTATTTAGATTATCACTCCGGGTCTTAAGTCTTATAAAGGGTGTCCCAAGAAGAACGCAATTTTAAAATCAGGCAACATTCGAAGTCTCATTGTTTGACATTTGAACAATTGTTATTGTTTGCTAGTAGAAGGTACGAGGTTAGTAAAAATGGAGCGCTACACGAATGAACAACGCATTCTCATTGTGAAATTGTTTTACCAAAATGGTGAAAGTTTTGCGGCTACAGTTCGCAAATTGCGATCAATTTGGGGTTACAATAATGCTCCAAAAGAGTCAACTGTAAAGAGATTGATGGATAAATTTGCCGAAACTGGGTCTGTTAGTGATGTAAAGACAACAACGCGCCATCGACCAGGTCGATCGACCGAAAATGTCGCAGCTGTACGTGATGATGTCGCTCAAACTCCATCCACCTCAATTCGACACCGAGCTCAGCAAATTGGTGTCTCCAAATCCACTTTGCAGCGAATTTTGACGAAAGATTTGCATCTTCATGCATACAAAGTTCAATTGACTCAGGAACTGAAGCCAGCTGACCATGGACAGCGAAGGGAGTTCGTTAATTGGGTATTGGAGAGACAACATTAAAATGCTGATTTTGCCGATAAAATCATCTTCAGTGACGAGGCCCATTTTCATCTTGATGGCTTCGTCAATAGGCAGAATTGTCGCATTTGGGATGAGGAAAATCCTCGAGTGATTCACGAGAAGCAAATGCATCCTCAACGTGTCACTGTGTGGTGTGGTTTTTGGGCTGGAGGAATCATTGGACCTTTTTTTTATGAAAATGAGGCAGGTCAAGCGCAAACAGTCAATGGTGTTCGATATCGTGAAATGATAACCAGTTTTTTCTTGCCTAGAATTGAAGAAATGAATGTGGAGGGCATGTGGTTCCAACAAGACGGCGCCACATGTCATATAGCCAGAGAAACAATTCAATTGCTGCATCAGTCATTTCCCGGTCGTGTTATTTCGCGTTTTGGAGATCAGAATTGGCCACCTAGATCGTGCGATTTAACACCATTAGATTTTTTTCTTTGGGGTTTTTTGAAGTCGATGGTTTACGCCAATAAGCCGACGACGACTCAAGCCTTAAAAGAGGAAATTGGACGCTGCATTAATGAAATACCGCAGCATTCATGCAAAACGGTCATTGAAAATTTCATTAAAAGATCGCGTGCATGCCAGCAAAGCCGCGGCGGCCATCTGCACGATATATTGTTCCATACATAACCTCATTCTGTCTACTTTATGATATAATAAAGTTTCACGATTTTTTTTTAAATATCTGTGTTTTATTTAAAATTTAAAAATTGCGTTCTTCTTGGGACACCCTTTATATTTTAAAAAAATTATTTATTTTATTAAAAACATTATTTAGAGATTTTTTAGACCTTATTCCTTGTCCACATATTCTAGTCTATGTAATATTTGCAAAAAACTATAACCCCTGCCACAAAAGCTTTAAATTCTTGCCTTCGATACTACAACTGTATAAAAGTTTTTTATTCTTGTGTATGTGTTCTAAGTCTTTTGTTTTGTAATTAAAAAAAAACTATATTTTTATAAAAAAAAACAAGAAAGCAATTGTTTGCGTAATATTAAAATGATAGAAATATTATCCTTTGCGAATTCTAGAGGGTCATAACTTGACTGACATATATTTTACAACTTTCATCATACTGTAGTTAATTGAATTCTCTTTGCCAAGCTGTAATTAAATTGTTAGTTATGTGTTTTCAATTTTCTACCATCTAGATTTTTTTATTTTCTTAAATGTTGTAAGAAATTCAAATTTTTCATAAAAGTTTTAATAAATCCTCTAATTAAAGTATTTTGTTTTATAACCGAAAAAAAAATAAATATTTCTTTTATTTTAAAGCATATTGAATTATTTTTTTGGATAAATTTAGCGACCAGATTTTTTTCCAAATATTTATGCAACTGAAAGTCTTTTAGCTTAAGTTAATCTTCAACTTATTCTAATCGATTTCAAAATTTCCAAAAAACATTGTGATCCCTGTCACAAAAAATTTAATTTCTTGTGTAACTAGAATTACCAGTAGATCATTTTTATTTAACTTGCGTTTGTGTCTTAAGTCTTTTGTTGTCAAATTCATAGATTTTGTTTCTTTTAATTATTGTATTCACTAACAACACCTAACAAAAAAATTCGTATTATATTTAAAAAGATAAATATTTTTAACGCTTATCACGTGCCATTTATTGTACTCAATAAATAACTAGAGCTCTCGTATACCTTTATTATGATTTTTTAACACCTTTATTTATTACGATAGAGAAAACCCACACTTACTTAACCAGTTTATTGAGTTAACGTAAAAATTCACATTATTTGTTGTATGTATATGACTTTGAAGTTGACAATTCATTTAAAGTATTTAACAATCAGCAAAGTATGACAGATTATTAAATACGGATTCTAAATTGCACTTGAAGAAAAATGCGGTTTGTAATAATTTGCAAGTTTTTAGGTAAAAACAAATTAAAAAATTAAATACCTAAAGTTTCAAGACTTTAAGGATTTTTTTCACAAGTTATAAGTTCTCTCTTTGAACGGTTTGAACAAATAAAATTTTTCTTACAGTTTTATATAATAAAAGAAAAAGTTTTATTCCCAAATAAGTTAAATAAAAATTATTTAAATATTTTTTTATTAATGTTAAGACATATCGTCTTTCATTTTGTAAAGAATCTAAAAAATTTTTTCGAGGGCAAAATGAAATTCTTCAATTCAATAAGAAATTCAATATTGAAATTTCTATATACCTTTAATAAAGCTGTACAAAATTTGATTTTATTAACATTATTAGATTTTTTTTTGTTTTCTCAGCAATGCGATTTTCTTCTAAGTGTATACATTATATTATCAATTGGGGGTGCCTTGTTTTGATATTATTAATTAGAAGTTATTTAAAAAAAAAAAAAAAAATATTAACAAATTAAGAACCTAACAGGATGTCAAACAAATTAATGAAAACTAGAGATATTTTGTTTATTGAAGACAATAAATTTGTATAGAAAAGAAAACATTTAAAAAACGTAATAACTTTACTGACTGAGTGACTGACTCCCCGACTGACTCATTATCGTCCAGCAGTAGGGAAGTTAAGATTTTGAAATTTTCTATGTAGGTGGGATGAAATTTATAAAAAATCCTATGCGTAAGGGCAGAAAGGCTTAAAGTCTCCCCCTTTGGCTACAAACATGAAATTTAAAACATGTGTTCCTTCGAGTATGCGCTAATTTACTGATAAGGTACATTTTTGAATTTTCGCCAGGATCGTGGTAAAGAAGGGGGTTTACAAAGGAAAAAATTTCACCCTTAACGGCCTGCCCTAGCCACTTTGGCAAGAAACCAAATATTTAAAAAACCAGTGGAATTGAAACACTTAAATTGAGAAACGAAGTGGGAAACGAAATGGGATATAAGTGAAAATGAAACACTAGATAAGTGAAAGAAAAATATGCGAACGTAAATCAAGAGGAACTGCAACACTAGACAATGTGAATAAATTGCAATGGAACTGGGAATGAGTGGAATTGAAACACTAGACGAGAGGAATTGAATGGAATGGGTAACGATATGAATTGAAATTCTATACAAGGGAAACGAAATGAAATGAAAAGAGGACCAGTTGAATTGTAACACTAGACAAGGGGAAAGAAATGGAATGGAACAAGTGGAATTGAAATATTAGAAAAGAGGAACAAAATGGAATGGAAGGCAAATAAGTGGAATTAAAACATTGGAGAAGGGGAATGAAATAGAATGGGGAACGATGGAAATTGAAACTCTGGACAAGTAGAACGAAATGGAATGGAACAGGGGAAGAGTGGAATTTAGACCCTAGACAAGGGGGAATAAAATATAATGGAACGGGGAACGAGTAGAATTGAAACACTAGAGAAGGGGAAAGAAAAACAAGTTTAATTAAAACACTATACAAGGGGAATATAACAGGAAACGAGGGGAATTGAAACACCAAATAAGCGCAACGATTTGGATTAAAACGGGGAACAAGCAGAATTGAAATACAGTGAACGATTTGCAATAGAGCCTGCTACTCAGGCAACCCCTCTAGGGCGGAGGGGCTAGATTTAACTTTGAATCAATTTTAATTTAAGTTTCAAGGGTTTGCAATTGAACCAAAAGAAGTCCAGTAGCTAAACTCGAAAATTTCCAAGGATAAACGGACAAGCGGACCAAGATCTAGAAATCGACTGAAGGAGTTAGATCCGGATTAAAAACCTATAAAAAATGGTGTTTTAAAAAAGTAGAGCGGAGCAGTATTTTAAAACATGACAAAAATAAATTTCTTGAAAATTTCATTAAAAACTATCTACACACGCTTTAAACAAATTCAGCTTTTTTCTTTATTTATTTCAATAAAGGGTCACGAATTTTGCATCCCATATAATTTAAATTTTGACGTATTGCAATAGCTGGTTTTTCATTTTTGTTTTTACAAAATATCGGGGTCATGTTTGACCTCAAGAAGATTATTATAAGCTCAAAACTAAAAAATGCAAAAATCAAAAAAAAAAAAAATTAAATATAAATAAATATCAAACATACAAGGTGGCGCAAAAGTAATCCTCCTATCAGAAAATGCTATAAATTTTGCGATTGGCCCCTAATGTCAGTTCTGTTTTGACATTTGTGTAGTAAACACATGCGAAATACACGTTAATAAACAATGTTACGCTACACTGCTCCAGAACGCGGAATATTGGTGACTATTTATTTCACCAATAATGAAGATAATTTTTCATCAAAAATAATCATGAGTGATGAGGCCCATATCCATCTTAGCGGGTACGTAAATAAGCAAAATTTACGCTTCTGGGGCACTGAAAATCCGCGTGTAACCCACGAAGAGCCATTACACCCACTGTATGGTGTGCTGTTTTCGCTGGAGGAGTCATCGGACCTTTTTTCTTCGAAGACGTCGCGGGCCAAACGGTTACTGTGAATGTTGAGCGCTACAGAGCAATGATCAACGAGTTCTTTTTGCCGCAACTTGATGAATTGGGATTGGAAAACATGTGGTTCCAACAGGACGGTGCAACGCCACACACTGCACGTGCCACAACCGATATGCTGAAGGATGCATTTTCCGGGCGCCTAATCTCCCGTTTTGGCGATTTGCACTGGCCAGCAAGATCGCCTGATTTGACCACTCCAGACTTCTTTTTGTGGGGCTTTTTGAAGTCGCGGGTTTATTTCAACAAGCCTCAGACTCTTGCAGCTCTTAAAGACAATATCCAGCTCTTAAAGACAATATCCAGCTCTTAAAGACAATATGCAGCTCTTAAAGACAAAATGCCATAAAAAGGGCTCAAATGACAATCAACTGTGGCGGCGGCCATTTACATGACATTATATTCTCGACTTGATGTAAAAAAAAATTAAAAGACCAAATAAAAATAATCCACAAGAAGAATCAAAGTTTTTTATTTTTTTTTTTTAAATTACAGCCAAAAAACATCGGAAGGTTATTTTTGCGCCACCCTGTATACCATTACAGCTGTATAACCGATGTGGAAAGCTTGATAAAAATGGAGATACGTAAAAGGGCCAAAATGGCCCTTTAATATACTGTGCCTTTCAGCTGTAAAGCAGAAACTTAAAATTGAAATTATATTGAAGCAGATTTATTCAAAAAAGAAAGTCGTTAGAAAAAAGAATTCAATTTTATTCTTAATATATTCTGATATTTAAAACTAGCGATAACAAAGTATCGGTCTTTTAAATTTGTTTTTATAATAAAAGACAAACATTTTATTTTAATAAGAATTTCCTAATAGTAAATCAAACAAATATTAAATATACTGACATATTCCAGTAGTATGTGTGTGTCAAGCATATAAAAATAATTTAATCAAAAACATATTAAAAAAAATTACCAATAGAGGAAGTTTCATCACTTTTGACATGCAAAATTTTATAAGCTTAAACAAATACAAATAAAAACATGATTTGATTTTAGGATTGTTAAGTAAAATGTTAATATCTTGGTTGATTGCAAATATATTTTTGATAAAATGTAGATGTTTGATTAGTTTAACCTTTTTGTTTAACAAGAAGATAATAACTAATAAAAATACAAAATTATCATCAATGATTTTGATTTCATCTTTTTTTTTTCTTCTTCTTCTTCACCGATATCATGAAACTGGTATTATTTTGTATTAACTTGACATTTGATAAATCACATTGAAATTTCAACATTGGTTAACACTATATTTATGAAAACATAAAAACCCGCATTGTCTATGTACAGTAGAGTGATATTTTATTTTATTTTATTTTATAATAAACTACTGTAACGGTGGTAAATTATTATAAACCATAAAATTGCATTTAGGGTGAAACCTTTAAGCTTTTTATTTGTATGTTGTAGTACCCAGCAAAACCACACATTACCAAATAATGGGTAAAGTAATGTATAGCCATAGGGGCCGACGGATTACTTTACACCTTACTTCACTGATGAATTTTACAGGCGATGAGCCTTAAAGTAATGTATATACCCATTACTTTAGAATGATAATGTAAGGGGTTACTTATATGGTTACGAGAATGTAAAAAGTAATGTGTTTAAAAATAGATTTTTAAAAAAGAGGAATTTTTATTAAAAAAAATATTACAAATATTTTATTTAAAATATTTGTAATTAAAAATAATGTGGTCAAGATGGGAATCGAAGGGAAATCTGGTTGCCAGCCAAGAACTCTACCCACTGAGCTATCGACGCATATAGTATTTGATTGCTTTAAACTTAAATGAATTATTGTGTTATCAAAACAAACATACATTACCCTTTTGCTTTCAAAAAAACACAAAGTAATCTATCTAAAAATAGATTTTCAAAAATATTTCAATTATTACTTTACATTTATAAATCATATATTACGTAATCAATAATGAGTAACTTATTACTTTATGCGTGCAAATAATGAAAAAGGTAACGAGCTATCATTACAAGGTAACGCATGAGAATATCGTACCCATTACCAAAGTTTTGCTGGGTAGTAGTTATTATATGAATGAGTTGATTGAAGTTGGTTGGCCACTCCGAAAAATGTTTAAAAAGTTTTGTATCATAAACGCTGCTGTATAAATTACAGCAACAGCGACAACACCAATAACAATTGTGTGTTGTATACATATAATTGACAATTAATCATTTGGTTAAAGTTCTGTAGAATTGTGTCGCATTTAGCGGCACAATTAAAGCTTCAACAACTAGAGGTTGTTCAGAGAATAGAGATTACAATTGATTTTTTTTTTTTTAATAATTAGGTTGATTTCATATTCTATACATGAGAAAACTTTATTTTAAATTTATTTTCTTTTATTTAATCTTGAATATTATATTATTCTTTTAAATTATTTCCCTTAAGAAATCACCCAATGTGGAGACGAAATATTGGAAAATAAATAATCATTATTATTATTTTTATAAAAAGATCTCAAGCTCAATTTAATGATAAAACTTTCTTTTAGATAGAATTCAATATTTTCAATTTTCCAACACTCAAAATGAAATGCCTGATATATAAAAAAAATTGATTCTTATGTTAGTTTGTGCCTAAATTTATTAAAATTTTTAAATATTTAGCTAAACTATAAATGTTAACTAAAATTTATTAAAATTTTATCCATTGAAAAAATATAGAGTTTTTATAACAAAAAAAAAGGGGAAAGGTATTGGTTGATAGTAGAGAAAGGAATATAAGAAAATGCGCCAAGATATATTATTTCCAATTTCAGTTAAACGGTGTCCTCATATGGAAACTGCATCAGTATGTTAACTCCCTTATGTCTGTTAAAACTTTTTTAATAAAATTGTTTTCTTTATCCTTTAAATAAACACTTTAGAAAAATTAAAATATTATTAACGATTGTCTATACAAGACAACATACAATTTGCCCTAAGGCAACGTCTCTGACCTGGTGTCCAACTATTGAATTTGAATAAAGGGCATCATAAGGTAATAATTACTTGAGAAAAGGAATATAATTAAAAAGATTAAGCATTATAATTAAAAAAATAAATTGTACATCGATTTGTTAATGCTATCTCTTCTGATTACAAAAATTTGGACTTGTGTAGGCGGTGGTTGACAAAACTTCAATTAAACACACCTTCACATTAAGCACCAGGGTGCTATCTATCTCGTTAAGAGGTTCATCACCTCATCAAAGTCAGTAGAATATACACTTAGAAGAAAATGTTAGTAGAAAAATTTGTAAACGGTTTTCAATCCCAATTTACAATTTTTGTACTGATTTTTAGTAAAAAAAATATTATTTAGCAGATCTTTTTGCTGTTTACATTTTACAAATTACAGAATTATATACAAATTTTTGTTTTTGTTTTTGAAAACCAATTTTTTAAAATTAGCAAAAAAAAAATTTAAATTAAATTCGTTTATGTCTTTACAGTTTTTAAGCATTTGTTTTTTTTTTGTTTTAATTTTGTCTAAAATATTTTTTGAAAAAAATAAATAAAATAAAAAATTTCAGTAAACAGATCTTAAATTCCACTTTAAAAAACATTTACTAAAATTAAGTAACGGCAGCTAATTTTTTCTACAAATTTCATTGTACTACACGTCAGCAGACATGTGTTGCTAAGATTAGCAAAAAAAAAAAAAATACCGCTGGGCTCAAATTAGCAAAATTTCCCGTAATAACAGCAAAATTTTCAGTTTCCATTACAGACTTTTTTTGTAGAAGAAAAGTTTTTCATAGAGACAATTTAACAATAACAAATACTGCGGTCAATTGACTCAACAACTAATCACTGACAATTCCTTGGATGAAACGAAACTGCGGCAATCAGGTAACTCGCTTGTATGTGTTAAATTTGCATTGAAATTTTTTTTTTCGTCTTATTCCTGTAAATGAAAAATATATTCGTTAACACTCCATTAGATGGCGGGAAACGATTTTTTAGGATTTGTCATCTTGGATGTACTCCATATTTGATGCCCTTCATCTTTCAGTACATTTCATATTTCCTCTATCCCTTTTACAAAGAAAGCAACACATTAATTAATAGGAAGTATTTTTTAGAGTTGCTTCTCATTATGTTGAAATTAGGAAAATTTATTCCAATCGGTATCACACTGAATACTTATGCCCAGAACATTAATAGTGTCCGATTTCTCTATATAGATATCACCCATATTTACTGATGACATCAATGACCCCACAGCCTTATGTGTCAACATACAACAATGGATCTTGAAATTCACCCATAGACCTGCATTGAAATTGATCACTACGAGATTGCCGAAAGGTTACCATTGAGTGTGTCATTCATAAAATACCTTTTGCCCGCAACCTCTATAGCATTTGGCATACAACTGAAGGAAAATGATTGACATGAATAAAGATTAGAGAAAGAGAGAGGGAGAAATACGATTCTCTGTAAACGTTTTGGCATTTGCATGCTATCGATTTATTGGAACGTGAAGACATCGGGTTATATAGGGTGGGCCATTTAAAATTTTAAGTTTGAATCGGTTTTAAAAAATAACTATTTTTTTTTTTAAATTTCTGGTTTTATTGGAAAGGTTGAATTTTGTCATTTAAGAATGGAACACAAAATCATTCATATGACTACCACGACCGGGCCATTTTTCTTCGAAAATGAGGAGGGTCAACGATGAGCGTTACAGTGCCATGCTCAACGAATATTTGTTCCCAAAAATTCAAGAGAATGACATGGACGACATTTGGTATCAAAAAGACGGGACCACATGTCACACAGCCAACGCAACCATCGATATTTTACGCACTATTTTTGAAAATCAAATAATCAGCCGAAATTGTGATGTCAATTGGCCACCTCAGAGCTGTGATTTAAACCCTTTGGATTACTTTCTGTGGGGAGTTATTAAGGATAAATGTAAGGCAAACCATCCAGAGACAATTGAATCGTTGAAACATAAAATCGTTGTTGCCATCGAGGAGATTCGAGCCGAAATAATCGTAGATGTAATGAAAAATTGTGTTGATCGGATGAGGTTCTGTCGAGTCAGTCGTGGTTTTCATATAAATGATATTGTGTTCCATTTTTAAATCTCAAAGTTCAACCTTTCCTATAAAAACAGAAATTTGAAAAAATAATCAGTACTTTTTTTTATAGCCGATTCAAATTTAAAATTTGAAATGGCCCACCCTATAATACCAAAATTTTAATTTGAATGCCCATGTTAAAATCAAAATATATATAAATATACATGATCATACAGGTTGGTTGAAAAGTTCCTGCGCTCGAAATGAAAGAATACTGTTTTTGTTACGAAATATATTTTTTTATTCAATATAATCTCCTAAAAGCTCAATACACTTGTCCCAATGATCTTCCAATAATTTTATAATGGTTTTCGGAAGCTCTGCAAAATAACCGTTTACGGCTGCTATGGCCTCTTCATCCGACGAAAAATGCTTTCCACGAAGGAATTGTTTGAGATTTCTGAAGAGATAGAAGTCACTGGGAGCCAAATCTGGTGAATATGGTGGATGTTCAAGCAATTCGTACTTTAATTCTTTGAACTTAGCCATCATCAAAACACTTTTGTGAGCAGGTGCATTGTCTTGATGAAAAATGATTTTTTTTCTTCTTTAAACCATGGGTTTTCTCACGAATTTTTTCATCCAGCTGATCCAAAAGGATGCAATAATATTCAGAGTTGACTGTTTTACCTTTCTGAAGATAATCAATCAACAAAATTCCTTTTGCATCCCAAAAAATTGATGCCATAACCTTCTTTGCTGATCGTTGTGACTTCACCTGCTTTCGAGCTGAACAACCAGCTTCAGTCCACTGTAAACGTTCTTGTTTCAATTTAGGATCATGGTGGTAGATCCAAGTCTCATCCATAGTTATAAAACGACGCAAGAAGTCGGTTTTATTCGGCTTAAAATGCTCCAAATTGCGCTGAGAAATTTGTTTTCGATCCTGTTTTTGTTGATTTGTTAATGTGTGCGGCACTAACTTTCCAAACAGTTTTTTCATACGTAATTCTTCATGTAAAATATGGAGTACTCCATTCGTCTAAGATGCTTATGGCATTAGCAATTTCTCGCTTAGTCAAACTTATACACTTCTAACAATTGTTCATAAATTTCCTTTGCTTTTAAACCCTTCAAAACAAAGAATCTAATGACTGCACGATATTCAATTTTTTTCTATATTAAAAAAAATCAATGACACGTCAACTTTAAATGGCTTGTAAACAAAGAAAGAATTGACAGAATGACTTGCAACTTTGCATGTGTTCTCAGGACAGTTATACCAACTGGAGAAAAAAAAAGTTTGGAGCTAGCAGTGCCATCTCTTGGTGAGCGCAGGAACTTTTCAACCAACCTGTACATGGGCGTACAAGATCATATTCGACCATATATTCTTCAATATATGAATATACAGGATCCCATATATAGCCATATCTGCTTACATTAGATCATAGATAATTATATGTGTATCATATATGAGCATGTTTGATTATATATAACCATAAACAGCCATATACCCTCAAACTTCGAATCCAAATGTATATGGTCATATATGATATCACGTATGGTCACATATTGAACTATGCAAGTACGTTAATGATTTTGTATGTTCATATATATTTCGGTTTTCACAAATGGGTTAACTATCTTATCGTTCAGAATGCTTAAAGAAATTATGTGAAGTTTCTTCAAAATAAATTCCGATGTAAGTCCCCAGTTATTTGAAATAATGATTAAAAGTCTAAAGATTTTTGTCTTCACAAAAAATACAGATTAATGATGACAAGCGAATTTATAGGCAATCGAATGATTCGTCTATGCTAACCAAATTTTTCAGTTGTGACTACAGAAAATCATTTGAGCCTATAGTTAACACATTTGACTGTGAAAATAGAATTTGGCGGCCTTTACAAAAAATTTCTGGGTGTAGGCTTAAAAATATAGTAAAATATCTTTCGTGCACCTCCATCATTATTTTAATGCATGTGCAGAAGTTTATATACAAAAACAACATCTTCTTTATGTTGTGGTTGAACTTTACCATATTCTTCATTTTCTTCTTTGAAAAAAAAAAGAAGAAACATCATACAACATATTATATAACCAAATTGATATCTATATATGCTGTCGGTTATACGAGTATTTTTCAAAAAATAACTTTTTTTCAAGGCTGTTTAGTAAAAAAAAATTAAGAACATCTTTACTATCAAGTTTTTGTTGTTTTTGTTTTTATGCGAGAGGAAATGAATGATTTTAATTTTTTTTTATGTTAAATTTAAAGAAAAATTTATTCAAAGTTTATATTATAGCATCTATAGTTGCAAACGCTTAAAAAATCTAGAGGGAGGTTCTTTAACAAAATTATGCTTGGGAAATTTGTTTAATAAACCTGTTTAAAATTTATTAAGCGTTTGTCAATAATATTTTAATATTTCATATGCTTGTATGTTCATTTTGACACAATTTGTTTTTGGTTAATAAATAAACATGTCTCAATAAGTGCTTAATTTAAATTCCATTTAAAACAGATTTATCTTCATTAATAGAAATGTTTGATGATCACAAAATTAATTGATTTAATTTTTTATTTAAATATGTACATTAGACCGTACCACCTTATAGGCAAAAAAAAAAGTTCACCGTACACCCTCAAATATAAAGTATTTTAACAAGAAAATTTCGAAAATGTTTTTTTTTTGGCCGAACGTAGGGGTCGCCATTTTATATTTTTCTTTATATCTTCGCCATTTACCGTCGGATCTTAAAGTGTTGTATGTCAATGTTTTTTGTCTCGCGGAGACCGATGTTTTCCTCGAAGGAGCCATTGACCTCAAGTAACCAGTTATAGTATTAACCCACCAGATCTCAGTTGCTACCACCTTAATGTACCACCCTAATATTTAAAATGAAAGCTCGCAAAAAAGCAATAAACTTTTGCTAGTAAAGAATTCCAATAATTCCAGCGGAACTATTATTTTATTTTTTTTTAATTTGTTATGTTGCCGAATGTATGGCATTTTTATTTTTTTGTCATATCTTCTGTATTTACAGTCGGATCTTAAAGGGTTATATATCAATGTTTTTTTCGCAATGATACCAATTTGTTGCATCAAAAATCATTGACCTCAAGCACCCTTTCATACTACTTAAGGGGTAACACCTATGTAAAAAGCCTATATATAAAAACTTCCTTTTTTTATTTTTTTTATTTACGGAGATGTGTTAACAAAGATTGGTTTTCACAAGATTTATGAAGCAGTACAAAAAATATTTGTTTTACACAAAGTTTTACAAAATGATAGTATATTTACAATAGAGGTCCACGGCCCGCAGCATTACTTAATCAATTTTTGGTGGATTTCTCTGAAATTTATAATGCATATGGAAAACTAAATTATCTATGGATGCGCGTAGGAGCTTTTGATAGGTCAAATACTTTTTGACTTCGAGCTGTTTCTTTAAGAGTAAAAAAGTATATATTTTGACTTTAACACTTCGCTGTTTTGTCAAAAATTATATACCCAAAAACTCATACGCTTTTCTCTAGATAATTTAGTTTTCTATATAAAGTGTAAGTTTCAGAGCGATCCACCTAAAATTGGTAAAATTATGCTGAGTGCCGTGGATCACTTATAAAATAACACAAATTTTAATCGATCATATTTTGACTTGATTCAAGTTGGCTGTATTATTTGAGTGAAGAGAACTTCAATATGGACTTCTTAATAGCTATTAGTTGCGATGGAACTCCTACCAACACTGGCTACAAAAATGGAGTCATTGTAAGAATGGAACGCCATTTACGGAGACCTTTGCAATGGTTCGTATGCCTATAATTTAACCAATTTTAGGTGGATCGCTCTGAAACATACACTTTATATAGAAAACTAAATTATCTAAAGAAAAGCGTATGAGTTTTTGGGTATATTAATTTTTGACAAAACAGCGAAGTGTTAAAGTCAAAATATCTATTTTTTATACTCGTAAAGAAACAGCTCTAAGTCAAAAAGTATTTGACCTATCAAAAACTCCTACGCGCATCCATAGAAAATTTAGTTTTCCATATGCATTATAAATTTCAGAGAAATCCACCAAAAATTGATTAAGTAATGCTGCGTGCCGTAGACCTCTATTGTAAATATACTATAATTTTGTAAAACTTTGTGTAAAAGAAATATTTGTTTGTACTCCTTCATAAATCTTGTGAAAACCAATCTTTGTTAAAACATCTCCGTAAATAAAGAAAATAAAAAAAGGAAGTTTTTATATATAGGCTTTTTACGTAGGTGTTACCCCTTAAGTAGTATAAAAGGGTGCTTGAGGTCAATGATTTTTTATGTAACAAATTGGTATCATTGCGACAAAAACATTGATATATAACCTTTTAAGATCCGACTGTAAATACAGAAGATATGACAAAAAAATTAAAAATGCCCTACATCCGGCAACAAAAAAAAATTAAAAAAAATAAAATAATAGTTCCGCTAAAATTATTGGAATACTTTCCTAGCAAAAGTTAATTGCGTTTTTGCGAGCTTTCCTCTTAAAATAATAGGGTGGTACATTAAGGTGGTAGCAACTGAGATCTGGTGGGTTAATACTAGAACAGGTTACTTGAGGTCAATGGCTCCTTTGAGGAAAACATCGGTCTCCGCGAGACAAAAAACATTGATATACAATACTTTAAGATCCGACGGTAAATGGCGAAGATATAAAGAAAAATATAAAATGGCGACCCCTACGTTCGGCCAAAAAAAAAAAAACATTTTCGAAATTTCCTTGTTAAAATACTTCATATTTGAGGGTGTACGGTGAACTTTTTTTTTGAGGTACGGTCTAATGTACATATAATATTTTTTTAACAGTTTCTTATTAAAATCGGTTATTACAATTAAATATTGGTTTTCTCAAACAAATTCGGCTAATGCCACTAAATTTTATTTGAAACACCCAAAATATTCTGGAATAATATTTGAACGAACTTTTTTTTTATTTGGTTGGCACTTAAATTTTCTGTGTGTGGCATTAAATAAATTAATCTTAATTAGTGGGCAACATATAATGGTAAAATAAATAATGTCAATTAAAATGAATAACGCTTGGTCGGACAAATAAAGAAGCTAACTTCAACATATAAAAGAATGCATCTTAGCAAAACCTAATTTATTAAAATTTTATAAAATTGATTTTAAAATATTCAAAATACTAAGAGAACACGCTTAATCAGTGAAGTTCTTTTTCACAATGGGCGTGGTATTTAGGATAAAAACTGCCGATGTTCACATTTTTAGGAATTCGTCTATATATTAGCAAATATTGATCAGATCCTTAAATGATGTAAACATAAGAATTGCTAATAAAATTTGATCATTAACTAAAAGGCATATAAATTATTTTTCATACTGTTCCGCTTAAATTTTGCATTAAATTTTTAATTATTATATCGTACAATAATGTGTGTATATTTTATTAATTAATTAATTTTATTTTAAAAGCTAATTTACAATTTTTCTGTTATTATTGACAATTTTTCCGTTTTAAATTAAATAAGAAAATTTTTTTGCTCATGTTAGTTAATTTATCGATAGTTATTCTAATATTTGCCTTATCTGTTTTCATCTGAAATTATAAATACATTCGCTTGTCTGGGGTTTCAATTCCACTCGTTCTCCGTTCCATCCCATTTCATTTTCCTTGTATATTGTTTCAGTTCCACTCGTTCCCCGTTACACATATTTTCGTTAATCTTGCCCAGTGTTTCAATTTCACTTGTTCCCCATTCCATTTTCTTCCCTATATCCTGTGCTTCAATTCTACTCGTTTGCCGTTTCATTGCATTTCATTAACCTTTTCTAGTGCTCCAATTCCACGGATTATCTGTTTAACTCCACTTCGTTTCCTTGTCTAATGTTTCAAGTCCATCCGTTTCCCGTTCCATTCCATTTCGTTCCCCTTGTTTAATATTTTAATTCCACTCGGTTCCCGTTCCATTCAATTTCTTTTTTTTATATTATTTTGTAAGTTTATTTGTACAAAAAAAAGGAATAGATATTTATTTTGGCCTCGTACCGCTTGGCTAGTGTTAAAGAGGAATTTATTGTATTTATTTATCCATTTCATTGTATTTATTTCCCCTTGTCTAGTGTTTTAATTCCACTCGTTTTCCGTTCCATTCCATATCGTTTTGTTTCTAATTTTATTGTTTTTTCTTTCCTTGCGAGTACTCCATACGTTTTTTAAATTTCATTTTCATACTTTTCCCACTTTGATAGTTTTCCCTCATTTGAACCTTAATTTTACCACGTTCCTGCCGAAAATTTCAGAAAATCACCTTTTCACTTATTTAGCCCATAATATACACTCTAATTAATTTCTGTTGAAATTTACCCAACATATAGTAGGAAACTGTACTCCTAATACAGGTTGGTTGAAAAGTTCCTGCGCTCGAAATGAAAGAATACTGTTTTTGTTACGAAATATATTTTTTTATTCAATATAATCTCCTAGAAGCTCAATACACTTGTTCCAATGATCTTCCAATAATTTTATCCCATCCTTATAATGGTTTTCCGGAAGCTCTGCAAAATAACCGTCTACGGCTGCTATGGCCTCTTCATTCGACGAAAAATGCTTTACACGAAGAAATTGTTTGAGATTTCTGAAGAGATAGTAGTCACTGAGAGCCAAATCTGGTGAATAAGGTGGATGTTCAAGCAATTCGTACTTTAATTCTTTGAATTTAGCCATCGTCAAAACACTTTTGTGAGCAGGTGCATTGTCTTGATGAAAAATGATTTTTTTCTTTTCTCACGAATTTTTTCATCCAGCTGATCCAAAAGGCTGCAATAATATTCAGAGTTGATTGTTTTACCTTTCTGAAGATAATCAACAAAATTCCTTTGGATCCCAAAAAACTGATGCCATAACCTTCTTTGCTGATCGTTGTGACTTCACCTGGTTTGGAGCTGAACAACCAGATTCAGTCCATTGTAAACGTTCTTTTTTCATTTTAGGATCATGGTGGTAGATCCAAGTCTCATCCATAGTTATATAACGACGCAAGAAGTCGGTTTTATTCGGCTTAAAACGCTCCAAATTACGCTGAGAAATTTGTTTTCGATCCAGTTTTTGTTGAATTGTTAATGTGTGCGGCACTAACTTTCCAAACAGTTTTTTCATACGTAATTCTTCATGTTAAATATGGAGTACTCGTTCATCTGAGATGCCTATGGCATAAGCAATTTCACGCTTAGTCAAACTTGGATCTTCACTAACCATATTATGTATCTGCTCAATGATTTCTGCTGTGGTTGCAGTTTTTGGTCGTCCTTCGCGTGCATCGTCTTCAAGGCTGGTACGACCACGTTTAAATTCACCAGCCCAAAATTCAACGGTGCGTTTTAAAGGTGAGGACTCCTTATACACTTCTAATAATTGTTAATAAATTTCCTTTGCTTTTAAACCCTTCAAAACAAAGAATCTAATGACTGCACGACATTAAATTTGTTCCATATTAAAAAAAATCAATGACACGTCAATTTCAAATAGCTTGTAAACAAAGAAAGAATTGACAGAATGACTTGCAACTTTGCATGTGTTCTCAGGACGGTTATACCAACTTGAGAAAAAAAAGTTTGGAGCTAGCAGTGCCATCTCTTGGTGAGCGCAGGAACTTTTCAACCAACCTGTATAAATTGGGTAAATTCACTCTGTGGGCGTAAATGAAATAAAGTACACACATTATGCGTAAATTATTGAACACAAAATAGGTAAAATTACATTAAAAGTGTTTAAAATTTGAATCAAATTTTAAAATTGTACACATAAAATTCGGAAAAATCCTATAAAAATGCGCATATTTTCTACTACAATGTTGAAAATTAAACAGCCCAAAAATGTTGTTTTATAATAAAAACAAATTATTTATTGTTTAGTAATTCACAATAAAAATAAAAACAATAAATTTTTTATTAAGTTATTTCAAATAATTGATAAATTTAAAAAAACTAATAAAGTGTTCTTTTTTACTAATTAAAATTTTCTATATATTTTTTTTTTATTTTTAAAACTTCAATATGTCATTATTTTTCTTTTAACCATTATAAGTTAACATATTTACAATCTTTGTGCGTAAAATTTGTATTCAACAAAATAATAATAATTTTAGGCATAATGTGTTTAAATGTAAACACAAAGAGTCAAAAAATACTTCGTGTGTGTATTATTGTATATGAAAGCGTGTGCAAAAAAGTTTTACGCATTTGGTGTTTATATTTACCGAATTTCTGTATTATTACATAAAACTTTATCAATTTTATAGTAGTAAATTTACAAGCATTTTTTAGGGTGCAGATAAGACACATTTAAAATGTTAGGTTTCTAGCCAAATCGATTTTGGAAGGTCGTTTTCCCCTTTTGAGACACAATTTTTACTAAGTTTAAAAAGGAATTTATCAGTGAATTATCCAATACCTTAGGGAACACATGGTAGAAATTTCAGGTTTCTAATCAAAGCGGTTTGACCATAATTTTTACCAAATTCTTGTCGAAAATGCCAGAAATTACATTTTCAGTGTATTAGTCCATAATCGTAGACTTTTCATCTTTGATTCCCCAATTTTAACAAGTTATAAAAAAAAAACATATTTTACAGTTCATATTTTAATTCAAAGGGGTTTGGGTAGGTTCTTTTTCCCCTTTTGCCCCTCTTCATAGTAATTTCCAAATAACAAATTTAAACTTCATTGCTCCAGCTGCTTATGCTGGGTGATTCAGTTACGTAATTTATATTTAAAAAAAATTATAAAATTGAAATTAACCTTATGTGCACCAATATTTTAAAAACCTTAAAATACACTAATAAAAATATATACGTAATAAACATAAAAGCTTTAGTTATGAATTTTTAAGAATAAAATGTATGGTGCAGAGGTTAACACGTTTGACTGTTACACAGAAGATTGCAGCTTCGATCCCTAGCGACGGCAACATTAATTTAGAAAATAATATGCATGAGGCCTTCTTCGTCGTTCCCCTGGCACTTAACCTCTCCGAAGTAAAATAACAAAACAGGTCTATGAACTGAAACTCTTAAACAATTTTGCCAACTCTCGAATAGATGGCGGGCACCAACTGTTCTAAGATTTATCATCTCACGCAGTTAAAGTGTTGCCATAAAAACCCCTAAATGCGCTGTTTGCAAATGGAGAAATGTAGATTTGATTGTAATATTTGAAACCCAGAAAAATGGGTTTGAGTTAATCGAAATAAAAAGTTCTAGTTCGGGTTCAGTTAGGTTCGGTTCAGGGTTCGAGCTCAATATTTACAAAAAGTACAAATGTTTTATTAATAGGAAATTTATTTATTCTTAAAAGAAATTTTCGTTTAATTTTAAAATAAATATAATTTTTAAGTTTTCTTCTTTTTAATTTGTTCTTTGTGGCGACAAAATACATTTCAAGGCTGAAAAGGCCCTTTTATTTGAATAATTTAATTTAAAAAATCGTTCATTCTTTTTTTAGAACTTGTTCGATCATATCTTCATCATCTTCTGAAGAACAACATACTGATTCTCTTATAAAATTCTCTTCTTCTCTTTTCATTTGCAAATTTTTCAAAATTTTTAGCATTAACTTTAAACGCGCTATCTATATATGTGATCTTCTCCGAGAAAAGGAACCTAGTGTGTCAAAAAAAAACGGGTTTGGACTAAAGAGTGGATTCTGATACCTAAATGGGTGTAGAATAAGATGAAATGAGTTAGATTTCTGATAAAAGTTAAAAAAGTAAAAACGTACAAAATCGATAAAAATGGAAAAACATTAAAATTTTACTTTTTTTATTTTTTGGTTTTAAATTGTTTTTTTTTTTTTTTTGTCAGTCTTCGAATTTTTTGGAGTTTGGTCTTTTTTTTCGGTGTTTCTTGATCTGGTACTTCGATTTTCTTCCGTTTGACAATTTTAGTTTTTTTCTTTTTTCGGCGCCTGGACTTCAGCTTTCTTTTTCTCGTGATCCGGTGCTTCGATTTTTTTTCTTGCTGGCAGGTTCAGATTTATTTTTGGATTTTTTTTTTCGCTTTGGGTTAACTCGGCTTAGGAGCTACAAAAGTCCGTTATGTGAATAAGACCCTGACATTGTCATACAAATACCATTTGCCATCTAACGATAAACCGCTTGGTGCAATGAGCGGAGGTAATTCGTATGGTAGCTCAGCCGTTAATCGCAGATTAAATCTTTTTTCTTCCGAGTATTAGCACCGACACTTTCAGATAACGTCATATCGTTCTCATCATCGCCATCAAAACTGTCAGAAATATCCATTTTTATAAAAATTACTTCAAATTAACATCAGCTTAGTAACAAAATTACAAAAGAACCAAAATTGCGAAACAACTTTTGAGATATTGATAACACCCGTTATACAGTTGGCACAAGACTGAAGCGTCACTTTATTCTTTTCCTTTCTTATAATTATTTTTACAATGTACTTCGTAATAGTATACGCACATCAACCCTTTGCTGAGAACGAACAGAGCAGCAACAATAGCAAAGGTATTGTCATACTAAAAGCGAAAAAAAATACGTCACCACATAGGCATGACGTCACCAAAGTCGGCACCCAATCATAACTAACCATACCAAATCGCAACCCCCAACTGAAGGTGTGTTCACATCAGAGAACTGCAAAATCAACTTTTTTCTTGATTAAATCATACACAAAAATTCTTGTTCACTTTTAATAATTCAACAAAATTCACTATAGAATAAAATCAGCATCATGTTACTGAACGCGTAATTGGAATCAGTGTGAATCATCTGTCGTTTATGTTTTATGCAAATGTAATCACTTAACAAAAAGTCAGCGTTGAATATATCAGAAAAAACAACAAACAACGCGTATGAGTTTATTCATAATTAAAACAAAATAGAAACACATTTTATAAGGGGGTGGTTTTGTAGAAAAATATTTTATAAATGTTATATGTATATTAGGGTGGGTCTAAAATCCGCTTTTTTAGAATTTTTATTAGTAATAAAAATATTCTTATTTGTGAAATATAAATATTTTTTGGAAAAAAATTTAGGTCGATATCTTAGGCTTGCCTAATCCGGAAAAATTTTAATATTGTCTAATTTTTTTTTTCATCTATTTTGATTGGAAAATTAGGCAATATTTAACTTTAACCGGATTGGGCGAGCCTGAGATGTCGACCTAAATTAAAAAAAAAAAATTTCACAAAGAACAATATTTTTGGTATTCCTAATGAAAATTATAAAAAACATATTTTAGACCCACCCTAATATACATATAACGTTTATATGTTTTTTTACAAAACCACCCCCTTTTTATAGATAAGAAACTATTTTGTTTTAATTATGATTACCCTCATACACGTTGTTTGTTGTTTTTTCTGATTTATTCTACATCAAAATAATTATTGTTGGCTCGAATGAATAGAATAAAACAATGGTTTAACAACGACCGATGATTATAAACCAGTGACAAAACAATTTGCACATCGTTTGATTGATTTAAAATGATCAACAAATATGTGTGTTGGAGTATATTGAGCGTTTGAACGCAAACACAATTTATTCTTGTGTTGAATGCGTATGAACGTTTTGCAATCAGCAAATGCAGTTCTCTGGTTCACATCGATAATGCGTTATGAAACTTTAAATGCGTTTTTCTCAAAACTTCATTTTCACACACTAGGTCCCTTTTCTCGGAGAAGGTCATATATAATGCTGCAATCAAAAGTGGTTTTCTCTTTTTATAATATTTATATATAATTCTTGTGATTGTTTGTTTTGTCATCTTTTGTTAGCTCTAATTTAAAATACAGCCAGATTCTATAAAAATCGCCTAGTCATCTGTTATTCTTGTAGTTTCAGCGTTAATTTTTTAACAGGTGCAAAAATGTCTACAAATTCTTTACAAATATTCCAAATATTACACGGTGTTACAAAAAAGAATGAAGTCGAAATCCCTGGGATATCATATTATTTTTCTGGTAGGTATTGTCGAGTAGAACAAGAATCTGTATTTGAAATTTTCCAGGCACGTCAGAATTTTGAGATACGGGTAAAAAACCGGTTTTTCGGACCTCTGTGCACTTAATAACGGGTAACTCAGTTGGTTCTCAACCGATTTTAATTTTATAAACGGATTTGGATAGAAGAGACTTATACCTTTAAAATGATATATATGATTATATGTTTTGATCCAAAAATATGTGTGTATTTCTGCACCAAAGTCATTTTTTTACCACTTTTTTCGACATTTTTTAACTTTGGCGATATTTTTACGCACTTTTTTTATATGGGAACCGTACAGCTTTATAATTTATATTAGTAGCATATTTAGTTAGGAGTAAAATGCAATTTACGGTTTAAAATCCTAAGTTATTAAATATTGTATCAAACCAAAATTCTTGCAAAATACAAATTTCTTAATATGATGTTCCTACGCATTATATTATACAGAAATTTTACTGAGTAAAATTCAACTTTGTTTTAAAAAATCCGTTAGAAATAAAGAGAGTTATTAATTTTGTTTTTAAACCTAAATTTTTGCATAATTGCTTGCACATTATTTTTCTAGTTTTTTTTGCTCTCTGTCTAGTGATGTTTTGCTAGAAGTTAGCAGGTAAAATTTTGTAAATGCAATGTGCATAGAGGTCCGAAAAACCGGGTTTTTACCCGTATCTCAAAATTCTGACGTGCCTGGAAAATTTCAAATACAGATTTTTGTTCTACTCGACAATACCTATCAGAAAATTAATATAATATCCCAGGGATTTTTTTTTGTAACACCGTGTAATTATCATTCATAGTTAATGCTGCATCCAGAAATTCCGACCAAAACCTTTTGTATTCCAATAAGTCTTGAATTATGTAATAACTGAAATTCCATCTAGTTTGACAGTCTAGTACGACTTTTTTTCAAGTTTAGCTTTTTCGCTAAAGAAGAAATTTTTGGTGTTTGCAATTTTTTGCAAATAGCTCTGTGTCAAGCACTGCAAACTAGAATACAAGAAATGTCATGTTTTTTATGATTTTGCTATCAAACATTTCTCACGCCATGAAAAGCTAGAATATTTTTTTATATTTTTGAAGCCAAACCTGTTTAACTTTTTGGGTTTAGCGGGTTCGGGTTCTAAGTTTTTATAAACAGCGAACCTTAACCTATTTGTGTTCGGGTTCAGTTTCAGTCCCTGCCTTCTTGTTATGGACTTTCAAAAAGAATACATAACAATTAACCCTCATATGCACTTGTCCTTAAAGTTTTTCCCGTTCATAACAAAGTCCAATAGAAATGTTGGCGGTTCAAGTACCGGGTACTGTATACACTTTGAAAAATTATAAATTAGGGACAATTTAACTACCCAGCAAAAATGAAGCTTCCAAAGAAGCAATAAAAGCATCACTACTATGGCAAAGGCATCACTTCTTTTCTAATGGTTTCATCGATGAATTTAACATTAGCGTGTCATAGGATGGAAGTATTCAAATGTAGCTACTAGCATTACTCATACTTTACTCTAAGGAAGCAATGATAATACAATGATTAGGTATTCTGATGCATGAGTGGAAAATGTTCATATACTTTGTAATATTTAAGCTTTGATGAAAATTTAATTCATAAGAATGCAGAAAAAATAAGTTGAAAGAAGCGAAATTTATGCATTGATATACAAATACTCTTTATTAAAACAAATAAATAATTCTGCATTAGTGAAAAAGCATTTTTGAAAAATTTTTCAAAAATTTTAATGAATTTTTAGACTAATTTTAAAATATTTTTGGATAATTTAAAAACTTGTTGTACAATTTGGAAACATTTTTAGACAATTTTAAAATATTTTTTAACAATTTTAAATAATTTTTGCACAATTTTAAAACATTTTTGGGCAATTTGAAATAATTTTTACACAATTTTGAAATTATTTTGAAAAATTCTGAATTAAAACTGGAAATGGTATATTGTTAAATAATAAACATAATGCACAAATGTACAGATTGCGTCGTCATAAATATTTAAGGCTGAAAAAATCCAAATGACATTCCAGCTAGTTTCAATTAAAGGTTAAAAAAATCTGTTTTTCTTGATATTTCAAAACTTTTATAAAATTGCAAAACTGCATAAATTCTAACCCTTATGAAATTTTAAACTAAAATATAAAAAATGATTAAATAAAAAAATTAAAAAATTTCATCAGAACTATTTTTTCAATTTGAGATCACTGCATTTGAAATATGAACACATGAATTCTTTTGGAAGTGCCTTAGAATAACATCAAAAAATCATAAAAGAATGTCAACTGAAGTTTAGGAAGCAATGAAAGAAGTTATAGTCACAGAATGACTACCATTCTTTTTTGCTGGGTAACTTATGCTTTAGAAGTAATGAAGAGTGAATTGAGCGCCCCGGTAGGCTAGTTGGTAGCGTGTTAGCTTATCAGTGCGGGGGTCGTGGGTTCAATTCCCACCAGAGGCTCTGGTCTGTTTTCGCTACAACGAGCCGAAGGCCTTTGTTGCTAGTGCTCGGTTAGGGTATTAACATATAATTTGTAATTATATGATTAATAAATAAAATAAATAAATAAGATTGAATTTTTAAGATATGCTTCGGGTTTATATTCAGATCACTGCATTTGAAATATGAACACATGAACTCTTTTGGAAGTGCCTTAGAATAACACAAAAAATCATAGAAGAATGTCAACTAAAGTTTAGGAAGCAATGAAAGAAGTTATAGTCACAGAATGACTACTACTTTTTTTGCTGGGTATATAAAATACTTTGATCAACACACATACATACATATGAACTCACTATTGACGAATCTTTGATAGGTATGCAATTATAAGCAGTGTAGTGTAAATTCTTTTGTGCCTGTTAGATTCAAATGTTTTCTTCTTTTTTTTAGCAAAAATTCAATTTATTAAATTGTTATTTACAAAAATTAACTCTTTATCTATTTCGAAACATAATTTATCCACGTATCAAGCACATCTAAAAGTTGTAAACTATAGTGTTGTACATATTCATTTTATATTGATCCGCCTTAATTAATGTAAAAGATATTATATTTAACATATGTATGCATTTCATATAATTTTCATAAAACAAGTGTTAACACTACAGCATTACAATAATATTTCCCAACTTATATAATTCCTAAGAAAAAACTTTTACAATTTTTGTTGATGTCTTATCGTAACAACTACAACAATGTTAACATGGTAAATATATTTAATTACATTTCAATAAACAATAAAATTTGAAAGGTTCGTAACTAAACCCTTTCAAAAAATTTATATACAAAAATAACTTGGTAAAAATGAAATCACCCACCACTGGCTGACTGACAGACCGACTGACTGATTGACAGACATATCTAAAAATTTATAACCGCATTTGAAAACTAATAATGCAACTGTAAAAGCAACAGTATTTTGGAGAATAAATAAAATCAAACTACCATGGACACAGAAATGTAATTAAGGTTTATTATTATTATTTTATATTTTTGCTTCTATATTTCTTTCCATATTTGTTACTGTTGATTGGCCACTGTACAGTGTGTGTGTGTGTACACTGTACAGTATGGGTCAAATGAAAAGGTTTAATAAAGAGATTATATTAAGATACAGATATTATTGTTATTAACCACGTTTTCTATATGCAGCTACTTGTATACGAGTAGTGTATTTAAAAAGTACTATTCATAGACAGCTATTGAACATTTGACCAATATATCGTAATATATTATACGAGTATCTACGTACATACTCGTATTTTCTTATAAATAGAAAAATAAATACCGTAAGTGCTCCAGATTTTTATGCATATAACTATAACGCATTATACAGTTAAAATGTAAGTAAAAGAATTGAATGAAATTTATTATAAAAATAATCAAAAACTATGGGTCAGAAATCTTTTGATTTGATATAAATTAAGATTTATTATCTCAACCCATTTAATTTGAAGCCAACTGAATAGTTTGAATCTGTTTTTACAACTCCAAATCAGTTGTTCCAACCCTATTTCGGTTGCCATGAATCCATTTCAATTCAGACAACAATTCGGTTGACGCCAAATTTGGTTAGAACATAACATTTTTCTCTGGATGTACTGAAAGTTTTTGATTTTGTTGGTCTAAGAGTCCACAATTTGTACCATATTTGTAAGTTGGTCGGAAAGATGGAGATCAGAGAACTGCAAAATCAACTTTTTTCTTGATTTAATCATACACAAAAATTCTTGTTCACTTTTAATAATTCAACAAAATTCACTATAGAATAAAATCAGCATCATGTTACTGAACGCGTAATTGGAATCAGTGTGAATCATCTGTCGTTTATGTTTTATACAAATGTAATCACTTAACAAAAAGTCAGCGTTGAATATATCAGAAAAAACAACAAACAACGCGTATGAGTTTATTCATAATAAAAACAAAATAGAAACACATTTTATAAGGGGGTTGTTTTGTAGAAAAACATGTTATGTTATATGTATATTAGGGTGGGACTAAAATCCGCTTTTTTAGAATTTTTATTAGTAATAAAAATATTCTTATTTGTGAAATATAAATGTTTTTTGGAAAAAAAAAAAATTAGGTCGATATCTCAGGCTTGCCTAATCCGGAAAAATTTAAATATTGTCTAATTTGTTTTTTCATCTATTTTGATTGGAAAATAAGCAAAATTTAACTTTAACCGGATTGGGCGAGCCTGAGATGTCGACCTAAATTAAAAAAAAAAAATTTTCACAAAGAACAATATTTTTGGTATTCCTAATGAAAATTATAAAAAACATATTTTAGACCCACCCTAATATACATTTAACGTTTATATGTTTTTTTACAAAACCACCCCCTTTTGATAGATAAGAAACTATTTTGTTTTAATTATGATTACACTCATACACGTTGTTTGTTGTTTTTTCTGATTTATTTTACATCAAACTAATTATTGTTGGCTCGAATGAACAGAATAAAATCAATGGTTTAACAACGACCGATGATTATAAACCAGTGACAAAACAATTTGCACATCGTTTAATTGATTTAAAATCATCAACAAATATGTGTGTTGGAGTATATTCAGCGTTTGAACGCAAATACAATTTATTCTTGTGTTGATTGCGTATGAACGTTTTGCAATCAGCAAATGCAGTTCTCTGATGTATATTAAACTTGGTAAAAATCAGCAAACCCGATTACATCGCCGTGACGGCGATTTCAACAGATGGACAAATGTACAAAAAGACGCACATCCGACAGATAGACTTCGAGTTGCATAAGAATCAAAAAACTTATATATGCAAAATAAGGGCTTAGAAAAATATTTCAACATGTTACAAATGGAACGACAATTGATATATGAAAGGGTATAAAAATCACGTATGTAGATTATGTAAGGTTATAAAGGTCCAACCTCATTTTGCTCTAAAAATTGAGCCTCCCAACGAAGCTAATCACCTTACTAGGTAAAGATTGTGAAATTTTCAAGGGGGCTAGTTTATATCTGCCAAGAAATTGTAGTCTACTGCCACAAAGTCTAGCACATGCGTAGAGTATATGTTCTGCTATCTCAACAACCAATTCGAAGAACCTACAAGCATCCGTATCAGACAGACCTCAACTGCCTTAATGATACCTAAGATTATAACATAGTGTCCAGTGCAAAATAACTTTTAGGTATTAATTTCTTCCTGGTCAGGGATGGAAGTCTACTGGAGTTTACACTAGATAGAGCGATGAATCTCTTCGGTGAACAATGGTAGAATTCTAACACTTATCGGACTTTGATTCCCTCCACATCCTAAGTTTTCTCTGAAATATCCCGCAGGCACACCACAAAAAGTTTCAGGGCCAACGAAGTGACGACGAGCCCGCAGCTTGCCAACCGGTCAGCCTGTTGGTTGCCCACGAGCCTCTCGTGTCCGAGAACACAGCTTAGGATTAGTTTGTTGCACCAATTGAGTCTATTGAGATACTCAATGCAGTCCAGAACAGGTATTGACGGACTTTGTGGTGTAATGGTTAACGCCTTGGACTGTTCCGCAGAAGGTTGCGGGTGTGATCTCTAACCACGAAAACATGAATTTAGAAAATAATATGTGTGAATTTTCTATTCCTCATACATATCGCAACATCCTCCATCGGTGATCCCATAGCAATTAACTCCACACATAAAATAGTTTGTAAGTTAAAATAACAGAATATACTATTGAAAAGAAATGATATTTCATTTAAAAATCGGTGTATTTAATTTTCATTTAAATCAAATAGCTTTTGTTATTTATTTTTAAATGTTGTTTAAACAACTGACACATCCGTAAGTTTCTGATTTAATCAGATAAAATAAATTTCTTAAAAAATAAATGATTTAATTTATTTGAAATTGTTTCTGCTTTTGTATTTTTTATTTATTTTTTCACCTTAAAAATGTATGTATGCACGCTGTAGGAAAGCTGAGGTCAACTGCTTACAAGTCACCACTTTTGTCGACTATTTTGGGTGACTTTTTCGTGACTAGTCAAAAAAGTGTCTGCTGTACTTTTTATATTCCTTTCTTTGGTTTTTTTATTGTTTTATTTTGTTGAAAAAGCAAAATTAGTTCTTAATAACAATATAAAGAAAAATGAATTTCAAAGGTAAATCTATCTAAATCTATCTAAATCTAATTTAAATAAAACATATAATCTGCAAAAATAATTACAAAAGACTTTGGAAAAACAATCAATTTATAATTTATAAAAAATTTTATTAATAAAATATCTAATTTTCCGAAATAACTGTACCCATTTAAACTTATTTTCCTTCCTAGTGTGGAATTCTAGTAAAAAGTTCCAAAAGTTTAGACTAGAATTACTAAAATGTACGGGTTAATCTTTGGTTCCAATGTCTACACCTAGTCAATAGTTATGACTAGGTGACACCGTGAATAGTGGAATCAGTACAGTTTCACTATCGACATTTCCTTCAGGGTATAGACACTTTTTGTGTAAATGTGTTTGCGTAGTCATGTGTGTTTATGAAGTTCTTGTAATTTGAAATTAAATAATTTTTTATATAAACAATCAATTTAAATAAAAAAACAAGTAAGAGCGGCTAAATTCGGCTATGCCGAATCTTATTTACCCTTCACCATGGTTGGGAAAAAACTGAAGTTTATATATGGACATATATGGAATGGACAGATTTATATACGGACGCCTTTAAGAGGAAATTAACCATTTAGTTTGGTGATAAAACTTGGACTCGGGAAGATTTATGGTTCCAGAAAATAGGTATTTAAAAAAAATTTATGTTTTGGGCATAACTTTTTTGTATCTAAACCGATATTTTATATCGGTAAGTTATGACCTAAAATAGTTGCACTCAAAGGTAAATTATATATAAAATTTTCTTAATATATGAGAAATAAAATGGTTTAAAAATCTTTTTATAAATTCTTTTAAATTGGAGCAAAAAATAGAAGTAAAACCGTTTGTATCAGAGGGTTTTCATAAAAATTTTGACGTTTTAAGCATATTTATGGATTATTTAATTATTAATATAAAATTTTATTTAAATTAATTATTAAATTTTAAAAAAACAAAAAAATAAACAAAAAAAAAAAAAAATCTTAAGAAAATAAAAAAAAATGTACAAAAAAAGTGAATTTACCAGGATTTGAACCAGCGACCCTTCCACCTGTGGTGTAGGGTATAAAAACGTTTGTATTTTGTTTGTATCAGAGGGTTTTTATACAAATTTTGATGTTTTTAGCCTATTTATGGATTATTTAATTATTAATATAAAATTTAATATAAATTAATTATTAAATGTTAAAAAAACCAAAAATAAACAAAAAAAAAAGTCTTAAGAAAATAATTTAAAAAAAATGTACAAAAAAAGTGAATTGACCAGGATTCGAACCCGAGGCCTTAGATAAAAAAAAGACATAGCGTCTAGATAACTGAGCTATTGAAGCTCACACAAAATCATCGTCAGTAGAGGTACATATATAAAAGTCTTCGTTCATTAGAGATTTGTTTAGTTTTTATTTAAATGACAAATCTTTGTATGTGTGTTGTTTGTGTATAAAAGGTGGAGATGAATGAAAAGAATTTCAACAAATGGATGTGTTTGTTATGCGTAATATTCAACATTCATATAAAAACAAAGGAATTTTACGGAAAAAAATTAGAGGTAGTCCTGGTTTTTTGCTAATATCTCAGCCATTCATGAACCGATCTGTCTGATTTTTAATAGCAAACAGAAATGGATCACATGTAACAGAAATATATAACATCAAGTCCTCATAATGTCTGGGTTCTTCGGAAAACCCATTTCAATACACAGACGGACAGATGGACATCGTTAAATCAACTTCGCTTTTCATAAGTACTCAGAATATATATACTTTATAGGGTCTAAGAGCAATATTGTAGAAATTACAAACGGAATGACAAACATATATATACCCTTCCACCTGTGGTGAAGGGTATAAAAATAACTGTTGCGAACACAAATAAACCACAAATTTACCTGTTGTAGGTAAATTTTTATTAAATTCCAAAATCGGTAAATGATAGATAATCATTTTGTATAAAAAACGTTAAAATAGACATTTCTTTAAAAGATAAATAAATGTATGTTCCTTTATTTTTAAATGAAAGGGAAAACTTGTTTTATTAAACTACAAACAGTAAACTACATAATATTGTGAGTGTAAGCAAAATTCAGTTGTATTAACCGAATTTTGTTGTGGAAATTAATATTCAATTGCACCAACGGATTTTAATCGTAGTAGCTGAATTTCAGTTACTAACTGACAAATTTTGTCTTCCTGACATCATTTGAGAATATGTTTCATAATCCATTGCACACGGTCAGAAATTTTTCTCCCATCCCAATCAGTGATAAAGTGTCCAGAGTCCAGAGTCCAAAGCAGAGGCGACAGAATAATCCCCTGTGGCACTTATAGTTCTAAATGAGCCATATATTTACGTTCGTTGAAATGACCCTGGATGTTACCATCTCAATTGTTCATTTAATGATAATTGGAGCAATGTCCTTCCTAATCAAAGCGCCCTTAATCGACACAATATCGAAGACACTCTGTACCCCAGTGAAAGCGACTTGTTTCTCCTCTTATGCCGTTGCATAATAAATACGCCCTACGGGTAATGAAGAGTCGATTGATCCAAGGTAATAAATTTGTGATAGATAAATGGGGGATATGTCACAAAACTGGTGTAAAATATAATTCAGTGTCTGAAAAAGTGGTAATTGCTGTAAAATTACCAGTGTCCCTAATATTGAAATGGTGGCAGAACATTGACTGGTTCTTTCTGGATATATCATGTAACTAATGAGAAATAAACATAACACCAATGTAGACTTAAGAAATTAGGACTGTTATAGTTGAAATAATGACAGAACACGGAACTGGTTCAACAAATTATGCTGTGTATAAAAGAATGTCAATCGGTGGCGAAAACCTCAATCCCGCGACTGTTGCATAGCTGACATAATACTGAACTGATTTAATCATAAGCGACTTTGTGACTGCAGAAATAATGACATAACACTAATCTAGTTCAAAAAGAAGTGATTATGCAACTGTTTACATATTGACATATAACTGCATTAATTCAAAAAGAATCCAATGTGCATGATAAAGTGTCACTGACAGGCAAATAAAGCTGCCCGCGACTGACTAATAGGTGTCACAACACTTAAGGGTTTATTAAGAAATACTTAGGGGGGATGTTATCCCTAAAAATCCAAAATTAGTTATTGAAAATTTCGATCGAGGACTCCTTTCACTTAACATTGTTAAAATTTTATTACAAAATTCATCAAATTAAAATATAAAAAATTATTTTTCACTTAACTCCATTATGGACACTGTTTCATTTAAACGACTATATAATTGAAAATGGCTATCTTCTTAAGTAAAATTTAAGTCAAAAATCCTAATAAGTTGTTACTATAATACTGGCTCTTAGACTTTATTTGTTTAAATTATGTTAATCCATTTTCTAAATTATTTGAACAAACATTTTTCACAAGTCTATGAAAAAATAATTTTTAAGGAATAATTTGGTATTGAATAAAGTGGGGTATAATTTAATTTAATTTATATTATTAATTTTGTTTCAATAGAATAATTTTTTTTTATGATTTAATTCGTGAAATTTATATCAAATAAACCATTTTTTGTTGAAATAATTTGTTAAAGTTGATTCATTGATTAATATTAATTCAAAACATGTAACGATCACAAAAACTGCCTAAGAGTCAAAAATTCGCGAAATTTTAAACTGAAAAACGCTCAAACACTCCACCCTAGCTCAGATCATTTTAAAAGAAATTTGAATTTAGCTTGTCTATGCGATAGTTACGTGTATATTAAATTTAATATAAATCCGATGAACCACCGAATAATTTTCAATGTGTCCCACTTTGTATTTAGCGCGGTTTTGATACTATTTTAACCAATATGTAAATGTTTGTTATTATAGAGATTAATATATCCATATAGGCCCGTAAAATTATAGCGATTTTATTATTTTTGGAAAAATATTTTTTTGGCGGAAAAATATTGGCAGCCAAAGAGTTAAACTTCGTCGTAGACCATTAGCGTGAATAGGACTGTCCGGGGCAGTCTTGCCTCCACAGAGCTGCTTTTAACCCCACTCATAATTTGAAAATGTTGAGTTCACTTTTGTTTAATTAAATAGCAAACAATTTTTTGTTCTTCAATTTTGTTAAAATTTGAAAAATATTCACATTCTGTAATTGTATTTTTTCTTTTTTTGAGGAAATAGTTTAAAATCGCAATATATAAAAAATTGTAAAAACTTTTGTAATAAGCATTGTAGGTGAATTGAGTGACTGGACCTTATGGAATCTTTCAGAAATACGTTCTTAATATGACCAACGCGGAAGAAATATTGACAGGTTACATGTTAATTATTTTTCGTTTGCTCTGTAACATAACACATTGTGATTGATAGTAACCAGTTTTTTATTAATTACTTGTCCTCAGTCCAGTGGTGTGTACATTTGAGCCAGTCACGTAACATTTCATGTTGCACTAGTTCTGATACACATCACGTAGTGTCTAACATGAGACTAGTTATGTGTAAGATAATTTTTGTCCTGTTTTGTTGCGCATTCACTTACACCAGTGCAGTGACATGGTACCCTAAACAAGGTCAGCGATATGTCGCAAGTAGCTTAAAAGATAGAAATTGCCACCTCCTTTGACAAGCCCATGTTAAAGTTACCGGTTACTTTCATATAAGAGAACCAACTCGAGGACCGGTTTCTGCCACAAAGTTCCGGTCACGTGACTAACTCTGTGACTGGTACATTTCCCGTAGGACGTTTACAGCGAATTATATATTCTCCATATAAAAGTTTGAAATATACACTCAGAATATTATGTAGTTAACTGTTTGTAGTTTAATAAAAAAGTTTTCCGTTTCATTTAAAAATAAAGGAACATACATTTATTTTTCAAAGAAATATCTATATTAACTTTTTTATACATTTGTTCGAAATAATTTACTATCATTTACCATTTCTTTTCAGTTTCATTTATTTTTTTCATTTGTTTGATATTTAATAAAAATTTACCCACAAAACCGAAACTTGTGGTTTATTTGTGTCTGTTTCAAAAAAAAAAAAAATATTCAAAAAATGTGAATTTGGCTTTTATTTAAATTGGTTGTATATATACAAAATTTTTCAATACAAATTACAAGAACTTCATAAACATACATACACAAAAACATTCACACAAAAAGTGTTTATAGCTTCATATGCATACATACATTTTGTATTGTACGAGTATATTAAAAAAAAAAAAAAAAACAAAAAATACAAAAACGGAAATAATTTCAAATAAATGAAAAAAACAGTTATTTTTTAAGGATTGGTGTGTAAAATTTTGACATTTATTTTAACTGATTATATCATTTGTTTCTTACGGATGTGTCAGTTGATTAATCAACATTTAAAAATAAATAACAAATGGCATTTAATTTAAATGAAAATTAAGTAGACCGGTTCTTAAATGAAATATCATTTCTTTTAAAGGATATTTTCAGTTATTTTAACTTACAAACTTTTTTAAGTGTACTTGCAACTATTCTATTTTTATGATTATTATACATTTGTTTCCAGCAATAATTGTAATTTTTCTATATCCCCACCTAAACAGAAATATATCTGCAATTGTAATTTTAACATTATTATAGTTGTGGAATGCAAACATAATATTGATAAACATATATCGATGGCTTAATATAAAATGGCCCAAACTCGATTTTTTGTTACTTGACAGGAGAAGGAAAAAACTTAATAAAATACGTAAAATTTTAGATACAAAAAAAGTTTTAATGCAATTTTGAATAAAAAGACAAACACATTTTTGGAAATTACATTAAAACTTTTTTTTTTATTTTAAATATTACGGATTTTATTAAGTTTTTTCCTTCTCCTATCAAGTAACAAAACAACGAGATAGGGCCTTTTTATATTAAGCCATTGATATATATATTTACAGACAGGTCTTTTCTCACGAATTTTTTCATCCAGCTGATCCAAAAGGCTGCAATAATATTCAGAGTTGATTGTTTTACCTTTCTGAAGATAATCAATCAACAAAATTCCTTTTGCATCCCAAAAAACTGATGCCATAACCTTCTTTGCTGATCGTTGTGACTTCACCTGCTTTGGAGCTGAACAACCAGCTTCAGTCCACTGCAAACGTTCTTGCTTCAATTTAGGATCATGGTGGTATATCTAAGTGTCATCCATAGGTTTAAAACGACGCAAGAAGTCGGTTTTATTCGGCTTAAAACGCTCCAAATTATGCTGAGAAATTTGTTTTCGATCCAGTTTTTGTTGAATTGTTAATGTGTGCGGCACTAACTTTCCAAACAGTTTTTTCGTACGTAATTCTTCATGTAAAATATGGAGTACTCGTTCGTCTGAGATGCCTATGGCATTAGCAATTTCACGCTTAGTCAAACTTGGATCTTCACTAACCATATTATGTACCTGCTCAATGATTTCTGCTGTGGTTGCAGTTTTTGGTTGTCCTTCGCGTGGATCGTCTTTAAGGTTGGTACGAACACGTTTATATTCACCAGCCCAAAATTCAACGGTGCGTTTTGAAGGTGAGGACTCCTTATACACTTCTAACAATTGTTCATAAATTTCCTTTGCTTTAAAACCCTTCAAAACAAAGAATTTAATGACTGCGATATTCAATTTTTTGCATATTAAAATAAAATCAATGACACGTCAACTTCAAATGGCTTGTAAACAAAGAAAGAATTGACAGAATGACTTGCAACTTTGCATGTGTTCTCAGGACAGTTATACCAACTTGAGAAAAAAAGTTTGGAGCTAGCAGTGCCATCTCTTGGTGAGCGTAGTAATTTTTCAACCAACCTGTAGTAAACAAGCTACAGGTTGGTTGAAAAGTTCCTGCGCTGGTACTTCAGCATTATTAAAATATTCCAGATTGGTTCCTAATTCAACCCATAGTGCAACTGTCTAAATGAATTATATGGTATAGATTTTTGTGGAGTTTGACTTTTTTTAATTTTTTTTTTTGTAGGAAGAAACAACAAAAATTCAAATGAAATTTGCGCCAAGGTTACGTGCGGTAAATAACAATTGTTGCTAATAATATTGAGTTCTTTTTTGTTGTTGTTGTTGTTGCTGTTTCTTCAATGTATGTTTAATATCCATGTTGGTTGATTATCTTCTGTCTGGTATGACGGCCTGATTACTGCCAACTGCTGCGATATAGTCTTCGACGTTCCTAGTAGTAGCAGTGTTGGTAAAATTTTTGTTGCCCACTGCAATTGTTATCATTAAACAAGAATAAGGTTTGGCTTCTGTATGGAGTATTTACTAGAAATGACTTTAAACATGTTAGTATTAACCAACAAATAACGCACCATTGGGGGTTTTTCTTCACATTGTGTTGTGTGTGTGTGTCTTTTTTTAAGATATATTACAACTCCGCACCTTTTGTGGCAAACGCATGAATGATATATGAATGTTTTTTTTTTTTATTTTTTGCCAGTATGTTAAAAGTAACAAAATGAGTAGGTTAAAGCTCAATATAAATATAAAATACTAAACAAGGCCTAATTTTTTTAGATCTATTTTTAAAACAAAAATTCTTTTATTTGCTATGATGATTTTTTTTAATTATAAAAAAGAAAAAAAAAGACCAATTATTTATTACAAAAATATTTTAATAACCGATAAAAACTCATTAAAAGTATTTTAATTATATTTAAACAATAAAATTGTTTTTTTTTTTTTGAAAATTTGCTAATATGCAATTTACATGCAATAAAAGCACCAATCGCCTTTCATTGATTTTTTCCGCTATTGCTTATTATTTCTTTGACTGGCACGCGCTTGCAGCCTTAGTATACAACTTAATATGATTATATGTTGATTTTATTCATCACTGCATATACAGAAATATATTTATCTATTGAAGTTTTAGCTTCGTGTGTGCTAACTCCCCCTTTAAAGTCGATAAACCTCAAAAAAAAAAAAATTACCAAAAACCACAAGATTTTCAAAAGCAAAAAAAAAAAAAAATACCCACAAGTCAATCGTTAGTTAAAAAATTTATATTTTCATTTTAGTTTAATATTTTATCTTTGAAATACATACCTTTATTATACAAATCGTGGCATTTATTTCGTGTTGTTTAAGTGATTGTAATTTTAGCAAATGAAATATATTTATATATGCAATATTAAGTTGCACTAAATTTGCTAAATATTGAAAGTATTTTTATGTTTAGTTTGTTTTTTTTTTTTTGTTTGGGCAATTCCTGCGATGTACACATACAAATTTTGATGAACCCTCAATAACAAAAGACTTAAGACACAAACAATTTTAAGTAGTACCAGTAACCAGAAACGATTCTGATAGATATTTGATCACAGGTAACAAAATTTAAATTTATTTCAAGCAATTGTTAATTAAAAAAATGCCTGGAGAATGCAGAGAAGTTAAACCCGAATTTGTGGTAGATGTCAGCGTACTCATTATAAAAGAAGAATACGAGAATATGATCTCAGAAGTTTTAAAAGTACACTCAAAATAATTTGAAGTTTAAATTAACCGAAAATATAATTTAAAATAAATGAAAAATCACTTAATACTAAGTCCACTAAGTTTTCATTTAAGTCAATAGAATTTTTCATTCATTTTTAAATGTTAATAAATTAATAGTGAAGTTTTTATTGAATAGTTGATCCTTTTTAATACTTATATGTATGAAAATGTATATTTTAGTCTAGTTCGAGATCATAGAAAAGGGACACGAAGAATGTTGATGAAGGTCGTAGCTGACCAGAAAATGCATTACATTCGGCTTGTGTCTAAATTACCTTTTCAGTGTATTTTCTATGATTACTAAATAAAAAAAAAATAAGAAAATTTTTTCGTTTAAAAAAATTTTCTATGATCTCGAACCAGACTAAAAAAAATACATTTTCATACATATAAATTAATACAATAAATTAACTTGCAATGTCCGTGAATTATAATTAATTTTTTTCATATATTTAAACTGTTAGCAAACTTATCACAAATACGTAAAAACAAAAATGATATTTTCTTTATTTATTACACTTACAATATTATTTCGTTTAAAACAACTTAAAATACATATTTAATTAATCAAAAATACAATCAAAAAGAGGACTACTGATTTTCCATTATATTTAACCCATTTTGTTGTTTGTTTTCAATCATTGTTCAATAATCGACAAAAGTAAAAACAGTAGAAAGTCGTTTAAAATAACCATCAAATTTTTACTGACAAAAAGTTAGAAAAAACTACTTTTGTGGTTTGTTTTTCAAATCGAAAGTTTTTTTATTTGTATGTAATTACAAAACAGAACACAACACATGCAGATGTATATATTTTTATTGGCTTTGTGTGCATGTATATTTGAATAATTTCTTGTAGTTTTTATTGAAATAATTTTGTATATATACAAACTTTTTTGGTAAAAAAACAAAAAGGAATTGTATGAATTTCTATTTTTCGAAGCAGAAAACATAAAATTTTACATTTAACTGAAAATATCATTTCTTCATTTAAAAACAAACTTTACGTATTACTTTTTAAATAAACTACAGTAAGTAATGGAAAATATATTGTGAGTGTACTTTTAACTGTCAATTAATTAACTACAAAATCCATAAAACGTAATGATTTTTCCTTTATTTTTATACTGTCGACAAATTAACTACAAAATCCGTAAAAATAAATAATATTTCATTTATTTTAAAGTCATGAAAATTAACTACAAAGTTGACCTTTGATTTATTTTGTTTATTTTACCTATCAGACTTAAAAAAAAACACCATTTGTTTATAACAAATCATTTTAAATGAAAATATTAACTTAACTTAAATTCCATATTTTTATGTATGTAATTTATTCTTTAAGTAAATGTCAAAAAAATTGTTTAAAAATATATTTCTTCATATTTTAACTATTTAATTCTTTGAAAACACATGTACGTTTAACTTTTTATATAAACTACAGTCAGTTACTGTAAAAATATTTTGAGTGTACAAACAGTATGTGCCAAAAAAAATTCGAAAAGCTTGACATGACTTTGCCGGAATGATTTATATTGAATACAAAAGCAATGGACAAATATTTTATGGTCAGATGAATTAAAATTTAGACTCCGGGGATCAGATGGAAGCTCTAATATTCGACGACCTCAAGGTAAAAAGTTTAATCGCAGATACACCATTGCCTTAGTAAAACACGGAGGCGGAAATATAATGGTGTGGAGGTGTTCTTCGGGTAACGGAATTGGTCCAAATCACCGCATAACTGATACAATGACAGCCAAAGTCTATTAAAACCTTCATAGCTCAGTTATGCTTACGTATGCTGAGTGGGAAATGCCATACATCAAGCATGTTATGTATGTACTTAATAAAAAAAAGTTTTCAGTTCAGTTAAAAATAAAAGAAAATACATTTATTTTTCAACGACATATCTATATTTGTTAAAAATGATGTACTGTTATTTACCGATTTTTTCCAGGTACATTTATTTTATTCATTCATATTAAATGTAATAAAAATTTACCCACAAAACGGAAATTTGTAGTTTATTTGTTTCCGTTACAAAAAAAAATGAAATCAAAAAAATTCCATTTTTTTATTTTATTTTAAATTGAATTACAAGCACTTCATGAACATACACACATGCATATATATTGTCATTCACATAAAATGTGTCTATAGACTGCGTGAGTATACATTTTGTAGCTCAAAAACAAAAATAAAAAAAATCGAAGCAATTTAAAATAAATGAATAATCTTTTAAAAATGTTAACTTTTTTTAACTAATTAATCATTGATTTCTTACTGTGTCAGTTGTCAAGCAACATTTAAAAATAAATAACAAAAACCATTTGATTTAAATGAAAAGTAAGTATTTTCTGTTATTTTAACTTACAAACTACTTTAAGTGTATTAATATCATGTCGCGACCGCCCTAACTTTCTAATATCGACCTGATTAAAAACGAAATAGAGGCAATAAAGTATTCCGAAATGGGACTGAAAAATAGCGTGGCATTTACATTTTTAATGTATAAAAAGCCACGATGTTTTACGGTCCCATTTACGGCGTTTTTATAACATTGCTCGTAATGGGTTAAAATTTTGTAGAAACAATACCCAGCAAAATAAAATGGATGTTATTCTTTACGAATCTCTTTTTCAGAACATCCAAAGAATTTAATAGTGCAAATTTTTCGAATTATAAGAAGTCATTTAAACAACTTCCAAAATATTAATATTAACCCCTACTAGTTAAAAAAAACAATTATTTAGTTGGTCCATAAATGGTTAATTCCTGCAGTCAATAAATGCCTTATTGAAAACATATTTTGCATACCAGTGATATTCACATTGTCCTGTTCGAAATAATAATTCTTGGCGTGTTCAAAATCACATTTTTAACTTAAAAAAGAGTCACTCCCTATATTTATTTTGTAGTCCCTATATTTAACAACTTCCTTAAACTAATGAAAAAGTCCATCTGCTCATCGATTTTTCATAGCACCGAAACACACTACTTCCTCCCAATGACACGCCAATGTTAAAATCATTAATGATTCACCGAAATTTTCAGAACTTCGTGTTCAGTAGATGTAGTGTTTAACTACTTCTTCCTCAGCTCTTATTTTGCTGGGTATAGAAAAAATTTTGACTCAAGATTGAATAATTTATTTAAGATATAGAAAGTCCCTCACTTTCCATACATTTACGGCGGACGTAATTCTGAATTAGAACTGTAAACTTTTTTTGAATTGTGGAGGCAACGAATTCCGTAACTGACTTTTAAATTTTTAAAGTCCTTCACTTTTCATTCATTTGTATGAAATAGGCACGATATTTTTGGGTCTCATCTATGGCGTCTTTATGAATTAGCTCACAATGGACTAAAACTATGCAGAAATAATCTACACGTAATTCTGAATTCGAACTGTAAACTGTTTTTAAGTTGTGAATTAAAAATATACTGGCTCCTGAATTCAGAAATTCCTGTACCTGACATACATTTATATGAAAATTAAATTATTTGATTTTTCATAAAAATTTTCTAGTTTTTATTTTAATCAAATTTATATAAATTGTATAAATGTTTCTATTATTTAATTTAAAGTAAAAATAACAAATACGTTAATTTGGAAAAAGTACTACAACCCGATTTACACGGTCGTCCGGTTTTAAACTCGGTCTAATCGGCCAAACTGTAAAACCTAGTTATGAGGAGCTCTAATATTCTTCGAAAAAGAAACAAAAGACTTAAGACACAAACCTGAATCATAAAAATTATTACTCATAATCCCTAAACGACTGAATATCAAATGTGTAATCTTTTAGTATGCTAAATTCCATATTCAAAATACCATTTATAGATAGTTTATAGGTATGTTCAATAGAATATTTTTTTCTAACTGACAATTACAAAACATAAACATAATACAAATTAAACGTTTTCCTGTCGTGTTTTGTAAATATTTTTTTTTGTATTATTTTGGTCTTAACAACAATCATTTTTATTCATTTGTTCGTTCGTTTAGTTTGTTTTGTTTACTCCCGTTTAAATGCATTTATTTTTTATTTCTGCAAATTGTTTGTCATTTAGAGAAAAAAAAAACAAAAAACAGCCAAAAAAATATATAATACGAATAAGTACAATATGTGTAATAGGGTGGTATTTAGATAAAGAAAAAAAAAAGCCATAGTAAAATCAATTACATATGTCATAATTGAATTAACATTTTACATTTTAAAAAACATTTTTAAATTAAATTTAAATCTTATAATATTAACTATAGGATTCTTGTTAAAATAAAATTTTTTCTATTTAAATTAATATTTCATTAAATTACCCAGCAAAAAAAATGGTAGTCATTCTGTGACTATAACTTCTTTCATTGCTTCCTAAACTTCAGTTGACATTCTTTTATGATTTTTTTGGTGTTATTCTAAGGCATTCCAAAAGTAATCATGTGTTCATATTTCAAATGCAGTGATCTGGATATAAACCCGATACATATCTTAAAAAATCACTCTTCATTACTTCTAAAGCATAAGTTATAGTACATATATCGTATATATTTTTGAATCTAAAGCTTTTTTTCAAATTGAGAAAATAGTTCTGATGAACTTTTTAAATTTTTTTATTAAATCATTTTTTATATTTTAGTTTTAAATTTCATGAGGATTAGAATTTATGCAGTTTTGCAATTTTTATAAAAGTTTTGAAAAATAAAGAAAAAAAGATTTTTTTTAACCTTTAATTAAAACTAGCTGGCCTGTCATTTGCATTTTTTCAGTCTTAAATATTTTTTTGACGACACAATCTGTGCATTTTTGCATTATGTTTATTATTTAACACTACACCATTTCCAGTTTTAATTCAGAATTTATCAAAATAATTTTAAAATTGTGTAAAAATTATTTCAAATTGCCCAAAAATGTTTTAAAATTGTGCAAAACTTATTTAAAATTGTTAAAAAATATTTTAAAATTGTCTAAAAATGTTTCCAAATTTTACAACAAGTTTTTAAATTATCCAAAAATATTTTAAAATTAGTCTAAAAATTCATTAAAATTTTTGAAAAATGTTCAAAAATGCTTTTTCACTAATGCAAATTTATTTATTTGTTTTAACCCTCTGCGACTGACCTGGTAGTCTAACAGTCACCAATAAACAATACTGTTTAACATAAATCGTCATTTTGAATTAAAAAAATAAAATTATACAACTACACCATTAAACTATAAAAAATAATAATTTCAATAGATTGACAAAGCGAAACTTGAAAAATATAAGCCGTTGAAATGGTTTCTGGCGTTCTACCTCGTTAGTGGAATTCTGAAAATATTTTACGTCATTCGCAGAGGGTTAATAAAGAGTATTTGTATATCAATGCATAAATTTCGCTTCTTTAAATTTATTTTTTCTGCATTCTTATGAAATAAATTTTTTATCAAAGCCTTAATACTACAGAGTATATGAACATTTTCCACTCATGCATCAGAATACCTTATCATTGTATTATCAATGCTTCCTTTGAGTAAAGTATGAGTAATTCTAGTAGCTACATTTGAATACTTCCATCCTATAACACGCTTATGTTAAATTCATCGATGAAACCATTAGAAAAGAAGTGATGCCATTGCCATAGTAGTGATGCTTTTATTGCTTCTTTGACAGCTTCATTTTTGCTGGAAATATATTTAAAATTAAAAAATAAAATAAAATAAATCATTGCTGCAACATGCTTACTGCTACTTTATTATCCTTGCTGCTTTCGGGTATGGTTGTTACGATCAAGTTATTGGTACACTCAGAAAAAAAGTTAGTAGAAAAATTTGTAAACGGTTTTAATCTCACTTTAATATTTTTGTATTGATTTTTAGTTAAAAAATATAATTTAGCAAATATTTTTGTTATTTACATGTTACAAATTACAGATTTTTTTCAGAATATTTACAAATATTTGTTGCTGATTTCAGAAATTATTTTACAAATTTTTGAAAACCGATTTGCTAAAATTAGCAAAAAAAATTACTAGTTTTAAAAAAGTAGAAACTAAAGGATAATTTAATCAAACTTTAATTTCTTTAAAATGTTACATATATTAAAAAAGGAATCGGAAGTGAATATACTGACTCATGTCTAAAAATAGGAAATCTACTTACAGCACTAAAAAGTTTTTTTAGTTCTAAAAATCAGCCCTAAAAACAATTAAAATTCTACCTTAAAAGTAAAAAAATATTTTCCAAAACAAAAATTATCAAATTAAACCAAAATGATAAACTCGTTTATGTTTTAACAATTTTTAAGATTTTTAAGCCTTTGATTTTTTTTAATTTTGTATAAAATATTTTTTGAAAAAAATAAATAAAATAAAAAAATTTTGATGCTCGATAAAAAAAAATAAACTTAAAATTTTGTATTAATATTAATACTAATTAGTAATTTTTTTTTGCTGATTTTAGCAAACGGATTTTAAATTCCACTTTAAAAATAGTAGGAGCGGCTACTAATTCTTCTACTAATTTCATTGTACTACACGTCAGCAGACATGTGTTGCTAAAATTAGCAAAAAACCGCTGGGCTCAAATGAGCAAAATTTCCCTCAATAACAGTTAAATTTTCAGTTGTCAATACAGACTTTTAAGAAAGCTGTCTGCAAGATGTCTGAATTCGGCTACGAATTGGTACCCTATCCGCCATATTTTCAAGATTTAGCCCCCAGTGACTATTTCCTATTTCCAAACCTAAAGAAATGGATCGGTGGAAAGAGATTTAGATCCAACAATGAAAATATTGATCAAACAAATGTCTATTTTATGGACCTCGAAAAATCCTATTTTTTTTGGAAGGGATACAAAAATTGGAGAAACGTTGGACTAAGTGTATTGAGGTAAAAGGAGATTATGTTGGAAAATAAATTTGTTTGCATAAAAACTGTGTTTCATTCAAAAAGTCACGGACTTATTAATCCGCCCTCGTATCGTAAATATTAAGTTTTTGTACATCAAATTCTATTAAAAATATTTTTTCTACAATTTTGTCATAAAAATTACCTGCAAATTTACATGTCACCCTTATAAGTATGTGTAATCATATCTTAAAAATACATGACTCGTGTTAGAAGTTTGTTGCATTTAGTGCAGCTGCAATATAATTTTTGTATTTATTTTTTTTCTCTAAGTTTTCAATTTTGTTTCTAACATTAACAAATAAACAATTGATATATGTGGTAAGGTAACGAAATATAACAAATATTTAAACATTTTGTTGATTTGCCACTGTTTCCCCTAAAACGTTTGTTAAAGTTGTTTTTTTTTATTTTTTATTTTTTGTTATTTTTTGGCAAAACAAATAAAATGTACTGCTGTTGTTTAACAATTTTTGTGTAATACTTAATTGTAAATTAACATTTACTTTAAACAAAAACACACCAGAAAATCATACAATTTAATATTTGTTTATCATGTTTTGTGTATCGATTTATGTTTTTAATCTACTTTTAAGTTTTTTTTTTTTAACGTAATGTATGGTAAAATAGAGGGTGTGTATTTCTGTCTTTTCATAAATTTATCTTTTGTATACAATTTACTAAAAAAATAAAAATTAAATTATGCAATAACCTTGATGCCTTTCACTTGTCATTCAAATGTATTTCAATGGAAATTATATATAGTTGATTGGATATTACAATAAAAGGATTTGATTTTTAAACATGAAACAAAGTATAGAATTAGAGCAAGGTTTTAGAAAAAATAATATATATATGTGGTATATACTTAACTTAATATTTACTCAATTGACCAACTTCTTATGATATTTTCTATTTCAAGCTCTTATAGCAAAGTATTTCCGTCATTTGAAGTGTTTAGAATTTTCTATATGAACTTTAACTATAGAGGTGAAATTTTTGGACATAATAATCAGTGATGTGGTGGTAAATTTTACCCCTTTAAATTTTACTTAAAAAAATAATAAAAAACATGTTTTTATAATTATTTAAAAATAAAATAATTTTTTATTGATTTCAACAAAATGGGCAGTTAATTTCACAAATATAGTTTTTAAATTACATAAAAATATAAAGAGATTCAATTTTTAGCACCACCCACACAGTTAAAGGGAAAACAAATTTTCAATACTAAAAGTTTGAGAAATTCCGAAAAAATTATTGATAAGATTTACCATTGTATAGTTCCATCCATTTCCGACAACTCATATTTAGGACTCAACACTGCCTAGCCAATACCAGATAGATATTTCCACACCGCCGTAAACGAGATTTTTATTTTTTGGAAATTTCTATGAAAAGGGACAAAAAGGGGAAGGTCTAGAAAAATGAAATTTTAAATACGTGTTCGCTGAAACATGAGCTAATTTACTGATAAATAACTTTTTTGGATTATTTCCAGGAACGTGGTAAAAATGGTGATTAAAACGAACAAAATTGCTCCACTCAACGGCCTGCTAAAAATGGATTTATATGGAAATATAGATATGTGTTAGATTATGGATTAGTTCCCCTAAATTGTGTTTTTTGAAGAATTGGGCTGACAAATCCGTTTTCGCTAGAAACATTAATTTAGGATTAGGAAACATTAATTTACTGATCAGGATTGTTTTTAAGAACGTGGTAAAATAGGGCTTCTAAAGCGAAAAAGTGCCCGCCTTAATGTCAAACCGTTTCGTCTTGATAGCTGAAATTTAAAGAGTATCACGATGGGTATGTGTGAAATTGAAACATTTAAATTTGGAAACAATATGGCAAGAGAAATGAGTAAAAATGAAATACTAAACAAGGTGAACGAGTAAAAATGAAACATTACACAAGGGGAACAATTTTAAATGAAACATTAGACAAGGGGAACGATTGGTATCAGTGGAATTAAAACAATATAATTGGTAAATGACATGGCACGTGAAAAGAGTGTAATTTTAAATGAAACATTAGACAAGGCGAACGATTGGAAATGAAACATTAGACAAGGGGAACGAAGTGGAACACTCGACAAGGGGAACTAAATGAAATGGAAAGCTTAACGAGTAGAATTGAAAAATTAGTCAAGGAATGAAATTGAATGTTGAACGAATTGCAATGAATTTGGAAACAAGTGGAATTAAGACACTTGACTGTATAAAAGGAGAACGAAAAGGAATGGAATGAGGAACGCGTTGAAATTGAAACATTTAACAAGGGAAACGAAATGGAATGGAACAGAGAACGAGTGAAATTTTAGCACTAGACAAGAGAACGAAATAGAATTGGACGGATAATGAGCGGAAATCAAGCTAAGACAAGGGAAACGAAATGAATTTGAACGGAGAAAAAGTGAAATTGAAACTCTAAACACATTCAACAAAATAAATTTAACAAGCCTAAATTTAAGTGATATTTATCGATTTTTTCCTATTCACTAGAAATATAAAACATTTTTTAGGGTATGGTCAAATCGCTTCGGCAAGAAACCTGAAATTTTTTATATTCGATCCCTAGAAAATGGGATCATACTATGCTGAGGAACTTTTTGCAATGGAACGTGTTAAAAATGGGGGTTAAAAAGTGTAAATCTCCATCTTAACGGTCAAAACTGCTTTAACTGGAAACCTTGAATTTAATAATTTTTGTTCCAATAAGAATGAGGAACGCGTTGAAATTGAAATGGAAAGCTTAACGAGTAGAATTGAAAAATTAGTCAAGGAATGAAATTGAATGTTGAACGAATTGCAATGAATTAGGAAACAAGTGGAATTAAGACACTTGACTGTATGAAAGGAGAACGAAAAGAAATGGAATGGAACAGAGAACGAGTGAAATTTAAGCACTAGACAAGGGAACAAACTAGAATTGGACGGATAATGAGCGGAAATCAAGCTTAGACAAGGGAAACGAAATGAATTTGAACGGAGAAAAAGTGGAATTGAAACTCTAAACACATTCAACAAAATAAATTTAACAAGCCTAAATTTTAGTGATATTTATCGATTTTTTTCCTATTCAGTTATGAAACTAGAAATATAAAACATTTTTAAGGGTATGGTCAAACCGCTTCGGCAAGAAACCTGAAGTTTTTAATATTCGATCCCTTGAAAATGGGATCATACTATGCTGAGGAACTTTTTGCAATGGAACGTGTTAAAAATGGGGGTTAAAAAGTGTAAATCTCCATCTTAACGGTCAAAACTGCTTTAACCTTGAACTTAATAATTTTTGTTCCAATAAGAACGTGTTAAAAATTAGTTAAAAAAGAAAAAAATGTGACCTTTAACACTCAGTTCAAGCTGCTATTCCATCGTAGGCATCTACCAAGATGGGAATTTAAGAAATTTTTACTGTGAGCAGCAAAACGGGGAAGGGTAAACCACTTCGGCTACAAGTTTTAAATCTTAAAAGTTCTCAAATCTAAAAACTCAAATTTGGACTAAATTTACTTAGAAAAACAAAATCTAAAATCGAGATGTCCCAGTTCGGAATTTTATGGGGTCAAAAACGAGTTAAAAATGTGTAGTTTTTCGTTTTTATTTTAACTTATAAGAATTTTTGAATTTGCTGTTGTATAAATTTTAAAATCTTTGGGTATTTTACATATATGCACTTAAAATAGTTTGTATGTTAAAATAGCAAAAAATACTATTTAAAAGAAAGGATACTTCATTTAAAACCCGGTCTACTTATATTTTATTTAAATCAATTTTTTGTATTATTTAAATGGTGTTTACACAACAGACACATTAGTAAAAAACAAATGATTTATCCGTTAAAAATAAAAGTTTACACTTTACCTAACAATTTCATAAAAACAAATAATTATTCATTTATTTGAAATAGCTTCGGTTTTTTGTATATTTTTGTGTGTTTTTATCTACAAAATGTAGACTCACACAGTCTATACACACATGTTGTGTTAATGGCCATATGTGTGTAATTCTTGTAACTCGATTTTGTATATAAACAAACAATTTGAATAAACAACAAATTTGGAATTTTTTGTATATTTAAATTTAAATTCGTAACAACTGTAACGAAAACAAATAAACCACAAATATCCGTGTTGTGGGTAAATTTTTATTAAATTTCAATCTAATGAAAAATATAATTGAAACTGGAAAAAATCGCTAAGCGACAGTTAATAATTTAGAAGAAATGTATAAAAACGTTAAAATAAAATAAAAAAATATCTTTGAAAAATAAATAAACTAAAAACTTTTGTATTAAACTATAAACAGTAAACCACATAATATTCTGAGTGTGGAGAAGTATTCTGCTATGGCTGTCCAATTCAAATATCCCATCCCTTATTAAATTTCAGTAGAAGTATTTTTACGTATTTTGAACTTTATTTTGATATTTGTTCTATTTTGGATTTAAGCAATGTTCTCGTACAGATTTTTGTTTGCTTCTTTTAAAAACAACTTGACAACACTGGGGTGAAATAAAGGCATTATGTATATCAAAATTTTTTATTTAACGAATATATTATTTTAATGCAGTTTTTCATTGAGAGCTTCGAATGTGTCCAAAAAAAAAAATTAAATTCTTTGCCCCCTATTTCAACCGAAGATCCCCAAGGTGACCATAAATGTAAAATATTTTTTTTTGTGTACAATAGAAGTTGTTAATGCGTTAAGTTACATTTTGAATATTGTTACTCGTTTGCTTTTTTTTTCCTGAAGATGTCATCCAATGGATGAGGAAATATTGAAAAATAAATAAATAATATAATAAAATATTTATTGACCTCGAGCTTGACAATTTATTTTTTAAAGTTACAACAAAAAGGTCGAAGAAACATATACTTATATTTTTTTTTTATTTATATTAGTGATATAATTACAAATTATATGTTAATACCCTAACCGAGCACTAGCAACAAAGGCTATCGGCTCGTTGTAGCAAAAACAGACCAGAGCCTCTGGTGGGAATTGAACCCACGACCCCCGCACTGATAAGCTAGCACGCTACCAACTAGCCTACCGGGGCGCTCGAAAATGTAAAAATATATTGTTCTCAGATTTGTTTTTTCTATAACATTTCTAAATTCTATCGAAATCGGGAACTAAAAAGATGCTTTTTGGATGTTCCAATAAAAATGGTGGCAAAATGGTGAATAGAGTTAGTGATTCATAAGCTGCTACACTGGTCTAAACATTCTTCTAGAAATCTAAATTTTTAAATATATTTTCCCGTGAGTATGGCTAACTCACTCATAAGATACTTTTAGGGATGTCCAATTAAAATGTGTTAAAAGTGGTGATAACTAAAAGCGCTACCACTACAACCCTGGAGCTTTAAATATGGCATGCTAGCATCCACTGAGACGAAATTTTTAGAAATTTTTGCATGTTAGTTAAAATATGTGTTCCCTAGTTGAAATAGGGCAAATAAGCCCTTTTAAATATCCACAACAAAAAAGTGTTAAACAAATGTATTTAAGAGGAGAAATCCTTAGAAAAAAACTAAAATCTTGTTCTTAAAATATTCTGATATTCAAAACAACAGTAAAAAAAGTATTTCAATAATTAATTTGTTAAAATTAATTTATAGTTTGTATAATATTGTTTTCCTATTCCTGCACACAGAAAACAATTCAGTTAGAAAATCATCGCCACTACCAAACATTTTTGGAAAAAGCATAATTTTATTTACAAGAATACAAAATTTTCAGTCACTCTAAATATTTTGCGTTAATAACCAAATTTTTAAATCCAACCAATCAATTTTTTTCCATGCAATTCAAAGTTGTGCTTTCATACACTCAGAAAACATTTATATTATTCAAACATTTATTTGCCAATTGAATTATAGCGGTTACGACAACTATCTTCATATTATATAATATTTTTAGTCGTGACAGCCAATATTCAATTGTCTTATTTAATATCACTGTCCAACAAATTAATACTTTTTGAATGGAACAGAATAGCTTTATTTACAACAATGGTGTCTTTGGTGACCCCCACTGAAATTTTCCGGCAAACAATTTCGTAGAATATTTTAATCCTTAAATGTCCCTTTTTGAAGGATATTTTTTGATTTTCTCGAAAAAAGGGTCAAATTGACCCATAAAGAGACAAGTTAGAGGGTTAAGATCTTCCACAAAAATAATTCTCATACAATTCCACAATACAACTCTGACCATAAGAATTCTCTCATACATTAACTTACAGCATTTTTTTCATATAGTATAATGCTCCCTTCGACCGAAAAATGAAAACATTGACCCACTGTAAAAAAATACTCAGACGTGCTGGACCATAAGTTTGTTCTACAAAAATGATCTACTCAACATACCCTTTCAGAATTATAGGGTCGCTATTCTGTTCCAAAAATGCTGTTGGACAGTGTATTAATATTCCACAACAAAATTTTATTTAAAGAGAAATTTAATTTTTTTTTTTTTCAATTTTTCCGGTATCGAACCCAGACATTCAGGTTCATAGTTCAAACTATTTTCTTTGCTTTATTTGCTATTTAAACATTTTAATATTTAATTTTAATTAAAAAAAAATAAATTTTATTTAAATGTTTGCCTTTGCCGGGAGTTTAACTCGAAAACTAGGAGTACTAGGCTAGCTATTTACCCACTAGCCCAAAAACACTTAAAAATTTTACTGATTAATTTTGAATTTAAATAATTAGTTAGTGGCTTCTATAATCAATACAATCCACAATTCGGTTGGTTCAACTGAAACCCTAATTTAATGATATATTTGATCAGGACAACCGTATTTGTAGTTACCACTTTCGAATATCGACAATTTTTTAATAAGTTTGATAGATTGTACTAATTCACTAAATAAATGGTTGCTTCTACTGTACGAAATTTCAAAACTTTTTTTTTTCGTAAAGTTGATTGGAAATACCAATAATTGGATAATAGTATTCTTTTTTAGTTCCGTTTTCCTCTTTTTTATTTCCAATGCCATATTTTTGGTTTAATACGGGATTATAGGTTATTCCAAATAAAACAAAATCTTTACAAATAAATTTTAATAATTTTGATCGATATACAACCAATATTTTCTCTGGCTTGGTCAACAATGCGAAAAATTGTCAGGGGTCATCAAATTGAAAGTCGTTTTGGTTCAGAAGTTTTTAAATAGTTACTCTAGTTTTGAGAAATCTTCCTTATGTTGATTTCAAAAACTTTTGGTATATAAAATATTTGACATTCTGAGGATTGTTTTTTTATGGAAAACTGCCTAGATACTGAGAAATTGTTCCTATAGAAAATCCTCACATTCTTGAGCCTTTTTTTATAAAAATCCCTTTAGTTTTTGGGGACTTTTTTCTATATAAATATCCTCAGTTTTTCTTATGAAAAAGCCTCAGATTTTCTGATTTCCTATAGAAGAACCATCCGATTTTAAAGAACTTTAAAAAAAAGCCCTTTAGATTCTAAAGACTTTTAACTATATAAAAAATGCCTGATTTTGAGCACTTTTTTCTTTAAAAAATCCTGAGATTGCTTATAAAAAGCCTATGATTCTAATGAAGAAAGTCCTAAAAATCGAAAAAGTCCTTAGAATCCAATTCTTTTCTTTAAAGAAAAATATCCACAGAATTTGAGGGTCTTATGGATTTTGTTTATTTTCGTGAATGGATATACAAAAATCATTACAGACTAAGCTTACAACTAAAAATATTTTCTTACTAAGTAATTTACAATGTTTTTAAAAAATCTCTAAGATTGTGTTAATTCTAACGGCAAATAATTAATTTCTTTGGATTTACTGATAACACTGATCAACGCAACTTTTGTTTCCTTTAAATTTGTTTGTGTTATGAAAAAAATACTGGGAGTTCGCTAACAGCTTTAATTTTTGAAATATGGGCATTTTCATTTATTTCCATTAATACATATGTATGTTAACAAAATTTATATCTAACACTATCAAATGATCTTTTATAAGATTTCCTTGAATGAATGACTTTATGTAGATCTCGTTACAAACTCCAGCAGTAGTCTGCCATCATATGTGAGTCCCACCTTCCCTGATAACACTCTTCCATTGTACGAATATCCTAATGAAATCTTTCACCCTGCTCCTCACTAAAATCACCCAGATTTTTGTGGAAATCGATCTAAATGCGAGTGTAGGAAGTGGATTTTTATGCTCATGTTGCACCCTAGCTCTTGCAAGTTCGATAGCATGTACTCAACAAGCTCGACATGGTTGTCAGATTTCTTAGTGCCTAGGAAATTACTCATAACCAAAACAAATGAATTCCAAGCTTTGGATTCTACTTCACTCATTGATTTGACAAAATTAGGATCTTTCACGAGTTGGCTAATCTGTGGCCCAACAAAAATACCAGCTTTCAGTTTTTATATACTTAATTCTGGAAACTTGCGTGAAAGAAAATTGAAACATTCGCCGCTTTTATCAAGCGCCTTTACAAACTGTTTCATTATGCCGAGTTTAATATGAAGTGGTGGAAGTATGATGCGATCTCGGCTTACTAATGGCACGTTTACAACATTTTTTGTTCCAACTTTCAGCTCTTTTCTCACTGGCCAAACTTTTTGTGTCCCAGAGACACATGAAACAAGGAAACTTTGTGTACCCTCCTTGTTGACCTAAAAGAACAACACAAATGAACCAGTTGTGGTATTGATACTTAATTCTTTCCATAACCTTAGAAATATTTCCGTATTCTTCTTTTAAAGTCGTCGAATGTGCAATAGGTATGGATCCGTACTTGTTGCCGTTATGAAGCAAAACACATTTTAAACTTCTTTTGTTGCTGTCTATAAAAAGACGCCAATCACTAGGTTGGTACTTTTTTAAACCCATCTGTTGCAAAATAACACCAACATCGTTACAAAAAACTAAATCATTCTCTTGAGAAAAATACGGTAACAGGTTTTTTTTCGGGTACGATAAAATGTGATGTAGGCTTCCGGAGTAAGCAAGTTTTTTTCTTTTAAACGAGATGCTAAAATTTTAGAAGCTTCTTTCGGTAAGTTTAGATCTCTTTCTAAGTCATTTAGTTCTTCCTGATTAAATGGTTGAGGTTCTGAAAGGCTCAATTTGAAGTCTGGATCAGAGTCTTCACTTGATGTATTTCGTTCGGGTTCACAGAGATTTGGATCATTAGAAGATTTAGATGTGCTGGGTTGTACATCTCGTGATTTTAATTGAGGTTTTTGGGCAGAAGATAAGTTAGGTTATGACCATTTACTTCGATTTCCAGGTTAATTCCGTTTATTTTCACAACGCAGAAGTAGCAGTCGTCATGATGGTTTCGAGGTTCTCGCCAAATCATGGGTGTTACTGGACCATAACCGTAGATACACTACGTATTTCTGGCATACAATATGAGGAACCCATGGCTTGTCCTGATTACTCAATTTTATTTAAAAGTATTGAAGATACGCAGTTTTCACAAAGTCCGATATAGGTTTTCGATATTTTTCAAATATATACTCGCCACAAATATAGCAAAAATAATCTGGATTAAGCACACAGCATCTTCTTGACGAAGCCATATCCGAAACAACAACAAAATATATTTTTGTGTTAAAAAAAAACGAAAATCTAAAAAAAACAGAAAAAGAGGGTATTTAGCTATAACTCAAAAACAAAAGCTGTTAGAGAAAAATTGATGCCGTATTTAAAAAATGCGCGTCAATTTTAGACAAAAACAAACAAAAAATCACAGGAAACAAACAATTTTTCGTTTTTTGTTGACCAGTGTAATTTTATTAAATAAGTTATGAACTGGTATGTTCCAATTTATAATTTACAATAAAAATCGACAGTCAACATTATAGTTGACAATATCATATAAGAACATAACAGCTTGACTTGATCTCCTTTTTTCTAACGTTTCTAAAAGTACATTGAGATTCCTATGATGGAGTTTCTTCGGAAAGTTCTAAAAAAGACAAAGCATACTTGATAATTTTTCTCTGAATTTGCTCAGTGCGGCACTTAGTTGAAAAAAGGTTCTCATAATCATGATAACCCTAAGATTTTGATGTCTTTTTCCTAGTCAAAAAAAAAAAAAAATCCGTTCGTTCGCTTTCTATGCGAAAGAAAACTGATTTGGGTTTCACTAACTCTATTTCTATGCGAACGATGACTCGAACGACAAATCGAATGAAAACGTAACTGTTTTCATACAAAATTTGGTTTCTCTATTTCGAACAGCTCGAACGCAAATGTCAAAATCAGCCACTTGCTATTTTTTTGTCGAGTAAATATATATTTGATATTTTTAAAAGCAAAATGAAGTAACAAAAGCAATGGATAACAAAAGGTAAGTACAAAATAATACAATTATTTATAGTTTATTAAGAATATTAAATTTTAGTTAAGAAAATCAACAATGGACCAGCCGAAGACGCATGTATTTTATATGGAAGAAAGGCCTGATTTTGCCAGAGGGACTCTGGTGTTCGGAGCAAACAAATTTTCTGCAGAGGAGGAAAATTTTACCAGAAAACTAAACTCCGTTTCACCCCCTATTACGCTGTTGCTGAGTGGTAAAATGTAAGTGTGCATTGTTTGTGATATACGTTTGCCCCACCCAAGCAGCTCATATTTACATTTTCTATTTTACATCTTTTATTTTACAAGAGCCAGCAGTGACCGCAACGAACAGACAACAGCAACAGGCAACAGAAAAGCTCTCCAAACAACAATCCCACCCACAACCAATCGATAACAAAAATTTTTACAAATAAATACATTCTCAAATAAAAATTGATTTCTCTATTGTTATTTTTTTTTTTGTTTCATTTGTCATATACAGCTGATCACTGTTAAACAGGGTTGTTTTTGTCTTTAAGCAGTTTAGTAGTATTTTTGCTACTTTTAAAGAAATGTCTAACAAATGCTCAAAATATATATGATCTGGCATCTCTGTGATTTGTAAATGCGTAAGAAACAAAAATTTACACACGTAAGTCAAGTCGATCGAAGGCTTTCGAAATAGAGAAACCCAAATTGATTCGAATTCGAGTGACTTGCTTTCGTTCGACTAGATTTTCGTTCGAGATCGAGGAACAGGCTATTAGAATTTGAGGAAATCTACCATGAAATTCGGGGAATTTTCTTTATAGAAAAATTTTCAGATTCTGAAGATTTTTTCCTTCTGAAAAAGCCTTTGATTGTGATTTCTGTTTTTTTTTTTCCTACAGAAAACACCTAAGAATTTTGACATCTTTTTTCTATTGGGTTGGTGGAGAAAAGTTGGTGGAGAAAAGTCCTCCAAACCTAAAAGTTTTTCTTTAGGTAAAAGTCCGAAGATCTGATGGGTTTTCTAAGTGAAACTCTCTCAAATGCTGATAGTTTTTATAGGAAAAAATGCTTGCAATCAGGAGAATTTACTAAAGAATATTTAAGCTAGAAAAATCCTAGAAATCTGAGGATTTTCCTATAGGAAAATGTCCTCTGAATCTGATAATTTTTTATAGGAAAAATTTCTTTAAATCTATAGGATACTGACCTCGGAATATGAATATAATGTATATTCTATAAATTTTTAAATCATAGCCTGCAAGGAATGTTTGTTTCCATAGACTGAAATAAATGAAATGAAATGAAAAAAATTTAAAAAATATTGCAGACAGTTTTTTGTTTTATTTGAAACAAATTTAGAAATATATACGATGGATCTACTGAATACCAAATATATTCGAAAATATAATAGCTACAACTGAAAAAATCTTCATCCTCAAGCGAAAAATGTGATAGTATGTACATTAGACCGTACCTCAAAAAAAAAGTTCACCGTACACCCTCAAATATAAAGTATTTTAACAAGAAAATTTCGAACGTAGGGGCATACGAACCATTTCAAAGGTCTCTGTAAATGGCGTTCCATTCTTACAATGACTCCATTTTTGTAGCCAGTGTTGGTAGGAGCTCCATCGCAACTAATAGCTATTAAGAAGTCTATATTGAAGTTCTCTTGACTCAAATAATACAGCCAAATAATACAGCCAACTTGAATCACGTCAAAATATGATCGATTAAAATTTGTGTTATTTTATAAGTGATCCACGACACTCAGCATAATTTAACCAATTTTAGGTGGATCGCTCTGAAACATACACTTTATATAGAAAACTAAATTATCTAAAGAAAATCGTATGAATTTTTGGGTATATTAATTTTTGACAAAACAGCGAAGTGTTAAAGTCAAAATATCTATTTTTTATACTCGTAAAGAAACAGCTCTAAGTCAAAAAGTATTTGACCTATTAAAAAACTCCTACGCGCATCCATAGAAAATTTAGTTTTCCATATGCATTATAAATTTCAGAGAAATCCACCAAAAATTGATTTAGCAATGCTGCGTGCCGTGGACCTCTATTGTAAATATACTATCATTTTGTAAAACTTTGTGTAAAAGAAATATTTTTTTGTACTCCTTCATAAATCTTGTGAAAACCAATCTTTGTTAACACATCTCCGTAAATAAAGAAAATAAAAAAAAGAAGTTTTTATATATAGGCTTTTTATGTAGGTGTTATCCCTTAAGTAGTATAAAAGGGTGCTTGAGGTCAATGATTTTCGATGTAACAAATTGGTATCATTGCGACAAAAACATTGATATATAACCCTTTAAGATCCGACTGTAAATACAGAAGATAAGACAAAAAAATTAAAAATGCCCTACATTCGGCAACATAAAAAAAATAAAATAATAGTTCCGCTGGAATTATTGGAATACTTTCCTAGCAAAAGTTTATTGCTTTTTTGCGAGCTTTCATTTAAAAATATTAGAGCAGTACATTAAGGTGGTAGCAACTGAGATCTGGTGGGTTAGTACTAGAACGGGTTACTTGAGGTCAATAGCTCCCTCGAGGAAAACATCGGTCTCCGCGAGACAAAAAACATTGATATACAATACTTTAAGATCCGACGGTAAATGGCGAAGATATAAAGAGAAATATATAGAATGGCGACCCCTACGTTCGGCCAAAAAAAAAAAAAAAACATTTTCGAAATTTTCTTGTTAAAATACTTTATATTTGAGGGTGTACGGTGAACTTTTTTTTTTTTGCCTACAAGGTGGTATGGTCTAATGTACATGTAACTACCAAAATTCGGTTGGAAGCAAATTCGGTTGCCACAACGAATCTCTTCTTTGTGTGTTGTTAATTCGGCGTGCTCGATTTAATGCAATTTGCTAGTAACCAATTTCGGTTTTACTTTTATTTTTTTTTGTTTTTTTTTGTACTAAAAACAAACATCTTACGCAATGGTGTTACATATTAAACATGCTTTTATTAGATTGGTACATGGTTTTAATTTAACCATCCATATTGGGTCTTCAAACAAATTACCGGCAAAATTTCTTGTAAAATCAAAGCTGTAGTCAGCCACATTAAGCTGACTACTGAAATATAACATGTATAATATGAGGAGGTTTTTATTTAGTTAGTTTTAGGCTTTAATCACTACTTAAATCAAGCGTTACAAATTAAAATAAAATCAAATTAATGAAAAAATACCGTTAATAAACATAATAACGAAAACATAAAACTAATTAGAAAAAAATCTGATAAGGCGTTTAGATTGTCATTAAATTAAATTGATATTGATTATGTAAATCAGCTTTAAAGTCTAAAGAGTTTGAACACAGCAACACTACATACTACATTGTGGCTATGTGGGATTTAAGTAGAAATTTACAATAAAAAAAAAATTGTTGTAATGTAAATACTGTATAAATTTAACAACAATGCAAATAAAGTAAAAGGAATTTCAAATTAATGCAGATAGACTTTATATAAAGTTAATTTTAAAATAATTGTTTAAGTGCAAAAACAAAAAAAACTTAACTTTAAAATTATATAAAAATATTTGTATAGATCTTAAGAGGTTATAGGTGAAACAGGTTAAACATTGTGTTGTGCAAAATAATACAATGAGTTCCAAAATAAAAAAAAAAATTAAACACTAAATAAAAAAAAATAAAAAACCATTGTTTTGATAACTAATAAAAGAAAAAATTGTTGTTATACAGCTGAAGGTCATTTATTAGAGCAAACGTGCGTATTATAAAAAAAATAGCCACTATAACCAAATTTTTAGCTTTTAATATTTATTGTAATCAGCGTTTATTGTTACAATACAATAATTGCTATAATATTTTAAGTTTTTAATAATAGGTCAAAAATTGGTGTATGTGTCTTAAGTCTTTTGTTTTCTCTACAATAAAATCTTTCAAAAATGATCTAAAATCAATATGAATAATTCTTCAAATTTTAAGAAAGTTGTAATGGAGAAATTATTAGAATTTTAAGAAAAATTTAACCCTACAATGTACAATTTTTTTTATAAAATTCTCACTAACATAATTTACGCAAACACTAAACAGCAAAGTAGAGTTGTAAAAGTAGAGTGTTTCGATTTCAAACAGGTATTAAAGATGTTAATGATAATTCCTGGTTTAAGTCAAGGGAGATTACTTATGTTATCTCTCTACGTGATCTAGCGTATAGGGCGTATATTCAGGAGAGTTCTTCGGATAATTGGAGAGTATATTGTAGAATTAGGAATAGGACCAAAAATGTAATTAGGAATGCGAAAAGAAAGGCACATGAACGCCTCTTCGGAGGGCTTAATACTATGCAGATGTGGAATGTTTTGCGGACGTGTGGTGGTATTGATTCGGGCGATAAAGTTGGGGATGTTGACCCTGACATTGTCAATAATTTTTTTAATTCTAATCAATCATGTGAACCATCCTCATCTGTTTTTGATGAGCTTATTTTTCCCTTGGAAGATTCATTTCAGTTTCAACCTGTTATAGCGGATGATGTATATTGCGCGCTTAATAGGATACACTCGAATGCTGCTGGTTATGATTGTATACCACCGAAATTTTTTAGGATTATTTATCCTTATATTTGTGTTTCTTTTACTCATATTGTAAATACAATTTTTATGACTTCCAAATTTCCTAGTGATTGAAAGATATCACGTGTTGTGCCGATTAAAAAGGATGGGAATTCAAATCAGTTACAAAATTTTCGTCCAATTTCTGTGATACCCGTTCTTTCAAAAGTTTTTGAGCACATTATAAAAGATCAGATGATGTTTTATATTAATGCAAACAGATTGCTTCATCCTAACCAATCTGGTTTTAGACAGAATTATAGTACTACAACTCTTCTCCTTGGGTTAACTGATTCAATAAGACGTAAGCTTAATGAGAAAAAATGTAGTATATTGCTTTCCTTGGATTTATCAAAGGCCTTTGATAAAGTTTTACATTCAAGGCTGATAACTAAATTATGTAATTTTTTTAATTTTTCTAAATCTGCATGTAGTAAACTTATATGTTCATATCTTGGTAAAAGGTCACAATTCGTTTCTGTAGGAGACAGGAACTCTAGTTACCAGTGGTGTTCCACAGGGTTCTGTAATTGGTCCCATTTTATTTATGATGTATTTAAATGATTTTATTAATGTCATTGATAATAACTCTTTTGAAACATTTATATATGCGGATGATGTACAGATTTTATTTTCTGGGGAAAGGCAATTTTTTGGAAGCGAACATTGAGTTTTACCTTTTAATAGCATTGCACAGTGGATGGATACAAATGGGTTGGAAATTAATCCTGGCAAAACAAAGGCAATGGGTTTTGGTTTTGACTCCAGTAATTTGAATGTATCATTAGGAGGTGTTAGGATAAATTTCGTCACTGAAATTAAGTGTTTGGGTGTTTTTGTGGATGATCAATTACGTTTTTCAAAGCACATTGATAACGTTTGTGCTCGTGTGAATGCTACCTTAAGGCGATTTTGGTCTCTAGATTTATGTTTGACTCTACATGTAAGGAAACGTGTTGCTAGTGGTCTTCTTATGTCACAATTATTATACGCCTTAGAGGTGTTCACGGGTACTAATAGTGTTTTACTTAGACGCATTCATCTTACATTTAATCGTATCATAAGATATGTTTATAGATAAAGAATAAGGGAACACGTCACTCGTTTTGTATTAGATTTTGTTGGTATTTCTTTTGAAAATTTAATAAAATTAAGAATTTTGTTGCTATTTCACAAGGTCATTAAGACGAATTGTTCTAGTTATATTGTTTAATTTCACAAGATCGAGTAGAAATCCTCAAATAGTTTTTCATCGTATAACTTCATCCATTTACGAAAGATCCTTTAATGTGAGGATAACTAGAAATTTGAATGCGCTTCCTAGATACCTTAAAAATTTCGTTTTTTCAAAGGCTACGTTTAAATGCAAATTAGTGCAGTATTTCAGTATGTTACACCCTCTCTAATTTATGATAACTCTTATTTTATCTTTTCTTAATTGCTACATTATGGACCTTAAATTTTAAATTTTATTTTAAATTTTATTTTATATTTTAGTAATTATTTTAGTTTTAGGCATTTTATATAGATATATATTTTTTATAGTAAATTGTTTTTTTTTAAGTAGTATACGAACCATATTTGGCTCAGAGGTCTTGGTTCTTGAATATTTGAATAAATAAATAAAAAATAAAAAATCAGTTGGTAAATTTTTGTAATTATAATAATTTTTAGACTACAGCATATTTTTAATTAAAACTATTCAATATAAATTATATTAGTTAATAGCTAATGTAAGTGACTGATTGTATCTGTATTTCTCCAGTGAATTAGGCTAAACTTTTTATTTTTTGAACAGGCATTTTTTCCACGTTGAAGGCAAAAATTCAAAAAAGAACCTAATCAGTGAACGAGCTATACCTCATAGGATACATATTTTCACTTCATAAGTCCCCTATTTAACCACGTTTCTGACGAAAATTTCTAAAAGTAAGTTATCTGTGAATTAGCCAATACTACAGGGAATAAAGGTTTTTTTATTTCCAATTTGGGTTTGGGAAGGGTATCCATCCGTGAAATATTGACAGATTTCGAGCTCATTTTTCGTATATTATTTATAATAATTTAATGGAGTTTAAAAATTGAAAAAAAAAAATTCTGTTTCAAGAGTTTTTATGGAAATTTTAAAATTTTTTTTTACTTTCAGAACCACTTCTGATTTTTGCTGTTATAGATAACACAGTTTATCTAAAAATTGACAAAAAAAATTTTTAAGTTTAGATGTTTTTTTTTTAATGTCGAGTAACAGGATTTGTTTGACACAGATTTTTACAAACACTTTCCATAAAATCGGATTTCCGTGAACCAGGAACAAATGTCTCAATAACGAGGAGAAGTATTTCGAAGTCTTTTGTTGTTTTTAAGGATTTGTCTTCCAGAAAATATTAGTTTTCATTTGAGCATGTCGGGAAAAGTTAGAGGAATCTTAAATCTGGGACCTGGCAAGAATCTTAGAATTAAGCTTTTATTTAAATTTAATAACACTAGACACTAGGGAGATCAACCTTGCAAATCCATTGAGTACACTTACAAAAAAAAGTTAGTAGAAAAATTTAGTAAAAAATTTTTAGTAAAAAATTATTATTTAGCAAATCTTTTTGTTATTTACAAATTACAGAATTTTAACAGAATATTTACAAATTTTTGTTGCTATTTTCAGAAATCATTTTACAAGTTTTTGAAAACCGATTTGCTAAAATTAGCAGAAAAAATTTACTAATTTTAAAAAAAGTGGATATTAAAGGAAATGTTATTTCCAATTAAAACTTACACCTAAAAAAAACAAATTGCCTTAAAATGTTACATAGATTACAAAAAGGGATCGGAAGTGAATACACTGACTCATTTCTAAAAATGGGACATGCACTTCAAATAGCACTAAAAAGTTTTTTAGTTCTAAAATTCAGCCCTAAAAACAAAATGATAAATTCGTTTATGTTTTAACAAATTTTTAAGCCTTGATTTTTTTAATTTTTTTTTTTAAATATTTTTTGGAAAAAGATAAATAATATAATAAAACTTTGATGTTCTATAAAAAAAATTTTAATTTTGTACTAATATTAATAATATTTAATAATTTTTTTTTGCTGAGTTTAGCAAACAGATTTTAAGTTCTACTTTACAAAATGTTTACTAAAATTTAGTAGCTGCAGCTAATTTTTCTACAAATTTCATTGTACTACACGTCAGCAGACATGATGATGAAAATTAGGCTCAAATTAGCAAAATTTCCCGTAATAACAGCAAAATTTTCTGTTGCCATTACTGACTTTTTTTGGTGAGTGTACAACTTTTGCACCAAATTTGTACATTTTTGTAATTACAAATAGTTTTATTTTTATTTTCTGGCAAAACTATTAAATTTGACATTGGGTATTTTTGTATAGATAATTTTGTATAGATAATGCCACAAAACACCAAACATTGGGCCCCGCCCTTTTTACTGCTGATATTTTCTGATATTGCTGATATTTTCTGATATTTTTAATTCAATTGAATAAAAAGCAGATTGTATACAAAACACAAACTGTGGCTCTCCTTAATTATAAAAATTGCGAAGGCCAAATTTGAGATTTTCTGAAATTTTTTATTTTACAGTACGAGTACTATTCAATCTACAATAATTTTTAATTAGATTGGACTTAGACCATAATCAACCCGGATTGAGACAAAAAGATTCGGGGGCCGAATATTGAGAAATTCTAATATTTCCTTATCTATAAAATCATACACTCAGAAAAAAATATAAGAAGAAAAATTTGTAAACTGTTTTCAATCCTACTTTTCTATTTTTGTACTGATTTTTAGTAAAAAAAATATTATTTACAAATTTTTATTTGCTTTTTACAAATCCCATGTAAAAAACGGAATATATATGACCATACATTGGCTTGTATATGATCCTACATGGGCATACATGGTCATATACGTCAATGCATGGTCCTATTTATGACCATGCATGATGTCATATATGACAATATATCTTCGGATCCGATCATATATGCTCATATTTTATTCATGTATGCTCTTATATGATCATGTTTTGCCATATGCCCTTAAATTTCGGATCCGAGGATATATAGTCACATATTTAACCAAGCATGGACGTATATGACCATATATGCCCATGTATGGTCATATATACCAGCCCATGTATGTTCATATATATAGTTCGATTTTTACATGCAAATAACAAAAAAAAAATCAATAAATAATATTTTTTTACTAAAAATCAGTACAAAAACAGTAAAGTGGGATGGAAACCCATTTACAAATTTTTATACTAACTTTTTCTTCTGAGTGTATGATATCTAATTTGTATATATTTTACTTTTTGCTACTTTTAGTAACTTACTCTGCACAAAAGTATATTTTTTTAAAAAAAGGGCCAAAAATTTCAACATTTTTTTTTAGAAACGAAAACGTCATAAGTAAATTTAGCAGCCATAAAATATTTATAGACTTAAGTTGTTTCTCTGCCATATAAAAACAAAATATTATTAACAACATAATATGTTACTGTTTCATTATTAATATATTCATAAATTAATTTCTATAAACTTCTGTCTTAAAAACATTCAGATAAAACCAAAACTGGTTACAATTTTTACATGTTAAGTTCAGTCTGGGTCGTTTCTTAAAAAACTACAACAAAAAAAAAAAAAAGATGAAAATTATACATACGATGGACAGACAAATGGACAGACGTTTAAAAAAATATTGTATATATCAACGTATGTATTAATACAAAATATAAATTTACAAGTTACACCCAATTTGGCACAAAATGCAAAATGTAAAAGAAGTACATAGGTAGTACCATGGTGAACGATCGAAACGATCGATGTGTGTATAATTTTTGTGTTGTTTTATTTAATGAAAATACAAGACAAGTTAAATAAACTTTAAAACAAGTTGAAAATCAAGCTTTAAAATAATAATAAAAAAATAACAACATAATAAAAAAAATTAAAAAAAAGAAATACCTCTACTAGAAGTAGAGAAACAAAATTAAAAAAAATATATATTATAACAGCTTTTCATTGTTGTTACTGTCTTTTGACCAACGGCACTAAAAGCTTTTATATATAGCAAAATATAAAACTATACAAAAACAAAAAGACTTAAAAAGAAACCGTAAAGAAAAACTCGTGTAGCTGCAAAAATCAAAACAACAGCAACATTAATAAAAGTTTAAAGAAAACTTGAAAACAACCGTTTTTTTATTAATTTATTTTTCCAGTCTAGCTCTAAACTTTTCTATGAAAGTGAGAGTTTAAATTGAAACTGAAGCTTTAGATGAATTATGATATAATTTGTTTTTCCAAAACAATAAAGTACTCAAGAGAATATTTGCTGCAAAGAGAAGTTACTCTTAAAATTATAAAGCTTTTCTTACATAAACTTTAACAAATGTTCCAGAGCTATTACTCTTAATACAAAATCTGCTTTTTTTAAGTTTATAATTTTAAATTTATCTAAAGTATAGCTTTAGGCTTAAAACCTTATTATAATATTTTATTTATTTGTTATTTGAACTGCAATATTTTAAAAATTAATCTGTGTTTTAAGTTAGTTTCATAAATAGTTTTAACCTAAATAGATTTTTATTTTTTCTCTCTTAATACTTTTAATTTATTATTATATATATATGCCCGAAAAATTTACACCCGAAAAATCTAAAAAAAATTGTTTCGGTAAAAAAACGTATTTTTACAAAAAAAAAAAAAATATATATATATATATATATATATATAAGTGGTTTTACATAGTATAAGTGGTTTATATAGTATGCATAAGTGGTTTTATATATTATACATATATAACTAAATCAGCACCGACTTTCATGCACTAAAAATCAAAAATATGCGCTTAAAATATGCAATAAAATATGCATTTTGAAGAAAATATGCACTAGAAACATAAAACTATGCACCATAAATTCAAAACTATGCATTAAAAAAGTTTACTTCGAATTTGCCAATTTTTATGAATCATATTTATTGCTCCAGAGTGTTTGTTTAAAAATTTAATCCAATATTATTGTCAAAGTAAATGACAATAGGATGCTTCTTGGTTTAATATGTTCTATCTCAAGGCTTACAAATTATTCCTTTTGTTTATGTTAAACATAATTTTATTTTAAAGAAAACGTGCAATATAATGCAAATTATGCAAAAATATGTATTAAAAATTATTAAATAGGCAAAAATATGCAATATGAAGTCGATGCCATTTTCTTGCAAATTCTTTGATTCGGAAAACAATTTGGTCAAAATCGTTTTTGTGCTATTGACCACAAACATGCATTTGCATAAAAATAAATAAATTTATACGAGGGTAATCCCAAAATAAGCCAACCTGACGTATAGATAGCAGCAGTTCGAAAAAAAAACAAGTAAAAAAGGGCTAAATTCGGCTGTGCCGAATCTTTGAATACCCTCCACCATAGGGGCTGAAGATGATATACGTATATACTAAATTTTGCATGAACTTTAATATGAATATGTTTTGTCAATTTATGTAACGAACTTTTGTTATTTAGTTTTAGTAATGTTATTTATTTAGTTTTAGCAATGTTATTTACAGAGGTCTGCTCTGTTAGCGACTTTAACATTGTTGATTTTTACGTTAACTTAGTTATCAGAGTAACACACATATAAGCTCTAAGAATGTTAATCGAACAATAAGAAGACTTAATAACATTTTTACTTACTTAACAGAAAAAAAATAGATACAGAAAAATTGTACAAATTTGTATGGAAAATTTAGAGGTACCTTCACATTTTCACTCATAACTTTTGAACCGCTTAACAGATTTTGCTCATTTTAAATACCAAACTGCTCGGGAGGATGTTCAATAATCTGGGTAAAAACAGGCACCCCCGCTTGCGTCTTCGCGTCGTGATCGCCATTTCAACAGACAGACGGACATCGCTAAATCGACTTAAAATTGCATAAGGATCACGAATATATATACTTTATGGGGTCTTAAACCTACATTTCGACATGTTACAAACGGAATGACAAACTGATATATACCCTCACCATATATGGTGGAGGGTATAAAAAATACTTTGGCAAAAATTGGCAGCTTTATAAAAAAGTTTCAACGCGCAACGTTTTTTTTTTAATATTTTTTGAAGCCATCAAAATTAAAGGTTTCAGTGAATTTCTAAACATGGAAAAAATTTGCCAAAATCAATAAATTAAATTCCGAATCGCTTCACCTTATTCGACGTTATTCGTATTATTTTCTACTTTCAAATTTTTAAAAATTGCTCGGTTGTAAAAGATTTTAAGGAGCTAGACAGTGCTTAGTATAAACAGAGTATCGAAACTATTGAATATCGCTGGGAAAAATGTATCGCGTTAAAAGGAGCTAATGTTGAGAAATAAAGAATTTTTTTTTCTTTATTTGGTCGGCTAATTTTGGTACCAGTGTCGTATGTATGTATGATAAGATATTGAATATATTATATTATACAAAATAATACATGGGACTTATATATTTATGTATGCTATCACATATTTAAGATATATTAATATATGATCTCTTATCAAAAATATTTTTTAATATGGTATAAGATATAATTATATTGTATATGATTCAATATATGATCCATTATAAGAAATATGTTTTGATATAGTATAAGATATAACTATATATGGTCCAATATATTGCCTCATATCAAACGATTTTTTTATATGATATAATATTTGAAAGCAAACCTGAGATGTTGTTATATATGGTTCCATATGTAGAGTATTTTTTATATGATCTAATTTATAATAAGATGTTATCATACGTGGTTTCAAATCCCAGCCAGGGAGATAAGAAAAACAATTTTTTTTGCGTTTTTTAATTTATATTTTTTTTACAAAACATTAATATTTTAAACCGTTTCGGGGCAATAATATCTATAAATTTTTGATAGAATATTAGATATATGTAATTAGTTTATAGTAATCTAGGTTCGTAAATACGATATGATCTGTTATACCAAAAGTACTTTCGTTTTATATATTTTTTCTGCACAGTTTTTCTTAGGCCGTAAGGTATGATTATAGGTAAATATGATAAGTACAGGAATAATTTTGTCAAAAAAATACAGTCATTATATGAAGCATTTTATATGTAGCATTCTATGTAGCATTTTTTCAAATTCCTGAATTTATTATAATTATTATAAATAAATATATATGATCTTAACATATAATTATATGTTAAGTCTAACATTTTGTGTAGCAGAATGTGGCTGAGTGAGTAAGCAGTCCACTACAACTCTGTAGACCGACTTTAAATCCTGTCGTAATATTACACTACTTTAATTTATCGATTTTTACAAACAAATTATTCAGTTGACATGAAATTCGATTGTCACAAATAAATGTTTTTTCCTCTGTACAGCTAATAATTTTTCTTTTTCTTAATTTTAATTTTAAGGGAATTCTTTAAATGGAATCGTGTGTACTTCCAAAATATAGAAATTTGCAGGCCGAAGAGGTTAAAACTTATTGTGATCCTCATTTCAATGACTCGTATACAATAAAAATTTACAATTATGTTTGATAAATATGGAGACTGAAGAGAAGTATGAGCTAAAATTATGTTTAAAATTAATTCAAATTATGCTTATCGTTTTTTATAATGAAAATGGAAATTAATTTAAAATAAATACAAATGTATGTATATGATTTAAGTTTAGTAAAACAATATGGTTACTTCAAAAAGTACCTTAAAATAATGTTATTATATAAATTGAATTTTAAATTTTTTGGTAGGGAATATTTTTCTTAAGATCCACGGTGGCTATAGGATAACATTTTATATCCTCCACATATGTGATAAGAATATATAGTGGTTTTCTGAGTGTGGCAATCAAAAATTTGTGTGTTCAGTATCCACTTTGTTAAAATTAGTAATTTTTTTGCTAATTTTAGCAAATTGGATTTCCAAAATTTATAAATTGATTTCTGAAATTAGCAACAAAAATTTGCAATTTGCAAAAAATTCTGTAATTTGTAAAATGTATATAGCAAAAAAAAATTGCTAACTCATAATTTTTTTACTAAAAATCAATACAAAAATAGTAAAATGGGATTGAAAAGCGTTTACAAATTTTTCTACTAACTTTTCTTCGAATCGAACCCGAAAACTTGTGTGTAATGCGCTAACCGTTACACCGCATTGGTATAAGAAACGGCAAATACCTTAGTTACCGGTTTGATAAATGACTCCAAATTTAAAGAAAATCGGATTATATTTGGACCAAACCCCCATATAAACCCACTTTTCCGGTATTTGCTTAAATAAATTTTGGGCAATTTCATTCTATATTTTCCAAACTGTTCACAAAAAAAAAAGATCAGGAAACTTCCAGGAATTAGGAGAGCTTTCTAAAATTTAACACAAATTTTTGTTCAAATGTTAATACAATAATTTTGGTGGTTGGCGCAAAAATAAACAAAATAGTTGTCCAATTAAATAATTTTGTTGTTAAAATTACAATTTTTCTTTTTAAGGTTCTAGATTTAGATCTAAATCTTAATTTAGAATAAACCACATATCGAGCGTAATATAAACGTTACCTAAGTAATATAAATACTATTTTTAAGTACAATCTCTTTAAAATATTTATAATAGCAACCAACATCATATTCACATTTGAAATCTCTACAAGTAAACACAAACCCGCAATAAATTAATTATGATATTTAAATCACAAATACAAAGTATTTTAATAATTTGTATTTATATAAAAATAATACAAACTGAATATCAGCATAATAAAATACAATGGTTTATAGAGGGAGCATCAGTTTATTTTATTGAAACGACACCAAATGTAAGTAAAACATTTTATTCAAAAAATATAAGTAAATAAATTATTGTGGTTTTTAGAACTACAAAAAAAACTATTAGAAAAATAATGATATTTGGATATGCTGAATCTTTGAATACCCTGAAATATGTTAAACAAGATTTAAAAGAAAATATTTATCAAAAAATTTTTTATTCATGAAATTGTGAAAGATTATGGAAAAATAATTTTATAAATTTTTTTTTAAGAACAATTGAAAATTAGAATGACTTTTTAGAAAATATGACAAGATCTGTTGGTTCAATAGATTTTACTATAAAATATTTACGCTATAAATGTAATAAAATATTTTTTTTATTTTTATATATTTTGTAGTTTACCTCAAGTGAATCTCAAAATAAATGCATCGAAAAAGATATGAGGTATACAATATCTGGAACTTACGCTAGTATAATATCAACCACAATTAACAAGCATTACGGTAAAGTAGTTATTTTATAACGAAAGTCACACAGAATCCTTTATAATATCTTACTAAAACTAAAAAAAAAAATATTTAATTAAATAAAAATTTTCAGTAAATGCTTCTACACTTTGGACATATGACAATCATTTACGTTCTCATCTTAATAAACCATATATTACCACTGAAATATCAACTATATCTCCGGATAGATGTTACAAAATGAATACCACTGATGGTAAATATTACGAAGAAAATTGTTCAACTCGAATGGGTTTTATATGTCAAGCGAAATTTTCTGGAGCCGCTATATATTACAAAAATGGTACTAGTGTTGAGGTTACATACAAGGATGTGAAAAAGTTTTGTGATCCTCAGTCAAACAATTATGATAATATATTACAAATATGTATGATATATTTTCTTATACGACCAACCCAAATAATACGATCTGCAATAAATAACAGTAATAAGTATCGTGCTGAAGCAAAACAAAACACAAAAGAAGAAAAACTATTACTGTAAAAGTCATTTAAGAAAATTTAAATTGATTTTTAATTAAGTAAAGATGTGAATTTTGATGAGAAAATTTAAGGAATAAGAATGGAATGCATAAAGTCTTTTTAACAATTCAATAAAACCTTTATAAGCTAATTCGGCAAAATCAGTATGTAATTGTTTAATCTCTTCAAGTAGGCTTAAACCTAAAATAAGAAATAAATAAAGTCTGCAGTTATGTAACTACTTTTTCAAAGGTTATCCAACCAATAATAAGTAGAATATAGTATTTTATATTCAACAAATTACTAAAACCTTCCGCAATTGCGTTATTTAATCTTTTTTTCACAAAATTTCACAAATTGCTACATGAATTAATACAAAATTATACAAAATAGTGATGTTGATTTAATCAAAACATAATTGTCATTCGAATACTTTCACAATTGATGAATTTCATGTAAAAATCGAGATGCATTGAACCCGACCCCCTCAGATATCGATGAAATTTTGTTCATAGCTAAATTTGATCAATACAAACAAACTCTCATTTTTAGAAATGACTTTTTTGTGATTTTTTGGGCGTGGCACAGGTCGAAAAGAGCTCCATTTAAACTACAATAACTCAGAATCGGCTGAACCAATCTACATGATCTTGGTATCAGAAAAAATATATTTTAACAGGCTTTATGACACGTATAAAAAATTACACTGTAAAAAATTTATAACAAAAAGAAAATTTTAACTAACGAAAAATCCAAATAAAAAAATAAACATTGTCCCAGGAAAATTAATTAATATGTCGTAAAATTATTATTATTATTTTTGTCTGAAAAATTCTTTGGAAAAAACATTGATGACTTTTTTTATGATTCTCAGAATTAAAAAAAAAGTAATAAACTTTTTTTTTATAAAGCCTGTTAAAATATATTTTTAATGATACCAAGATCATGTAAATCGGTTCAGCCGATTCTGAGTTATTGTAGTTTAAATGGAGCTTTTTCGACTATTTTCGCGTTTTTTCGAAAACTTTCGCAAAACAGTCATTTCTAAAAATGAGAGTTTGTTTATAAACAAAATTTCATCGATATCTGAGGTGGTCGGGTTTAAATTTCAGTTTTATTTCGATTTTTAAATGAAATTCATCAATTGTAGTAATCAAGAGTTTTTAAGTTTCCACTAAGTTATGTTTAAAAATTGTCTTTATTTTCATCATGTTTAATTTTATCATAAACTAAATTTATAAATAAAATCTGCAAAAAAAAAAACCTTATTCTTCTACGATTGCCGAGATCATCGTTTGTTAACTTCATGAATCACTAACAATTTATTTGAGAGTGAAGAGAAATTAAATAAGAAAAAAACATTAAATTTACAATGGAGAGGGAATGTAATTCGATACTCCAATATTTAGATACATTGATAATTAAGAGGGACAACAAATTAATAATGGATTGGTATGAAAAAGCAACTACATCAAGGAGAATAATTAATTATTATTCTAAACATAGTAAGAACATTATCATGAACACAGCTAATGCATGGTTTTCACTATGTCATTTTTAATGTCAAGTAGTCCAAATTATTGGCAATTGTATGAAAACGGGTTGTCATATGGTGTCATTTAAGTTTGCAGTCAGTTATGCACACGAATTGCCGTCTAAAATGACAGACAAGTGAAAACGTCAAATTTCAGTTTGTCAACAGATATGGCAGCATTTTTTATATAAAATAAAATGGACGATCACAAAGCTGTTATTTTTTCTTTTTTTTTTTTTGCTGGAAAAATTAATTGCAATGGAAATCTTTTAAATAAAGAAAGAACACAAATTAATATTTTCTAATCAGCTGTTCGCTCGCCTCATCATATTTGACCTTTGTAATGAAAACGGCGTGCCAGTCAACTGACACCAAAATTTGACATAGTCTTTGAAACCCTCTGCTTTATCGACTTATTGTCAGTTTTGAAATGAAAACGCATATGACACAAAATGACGAGAATTCATTTGAGTCAGTTTTTGTTGTCAGTTCATATGACATAATGAAAACCAGGCATAAGAATTTTATAGAGAGAGTACTGACAATCAGTGATGTAGAATTTCATAGAAGGAGCATTATGAAAATTAGGGATGTATTAAGAGATAATGGTTTTCCAAGTGAGTTATCTTATAGATTAGTAGGTCAATATAGAAATATGATGACACAAAATAGAACAGACATAACTGATCCACGAATTTTTAAATCTTTGACATATATTCCTGGATTATCAGAAAGATTGGCGGGATCTAACATCTTTGATAAAGTAAACTATGGAATAGCTTATCGTAATTTTAATACATTAGGTAAATTATTTAGTAAAACTTAGGATAGATTTGATAAGTGGAATATGTCAAATTTGGTTTACAAAATATCTTGTCAGGGAAATGATCAAGAAAATTGTATTAAAGTATATATAGGTACGATAAAGAATAAATTAAGGACAATCAGACCAAATTTTCAGGACAATCAGACCAAAAACATAGGAATATTAATTCAGAAAAAATTATATCAAATCACTATCCTAACTTTGAAAATGTTTCAATATTAAGAACAGAAAATAATTATAAAAAACGTTACATGTTAGAAATGTTAGAAATCATTAATACACCTTTAACACAGGGAATGAACTTCAAAGCAGACACAGAAAATTTAGCTCAGAATTATAGATATTTAATTAGTAAAAAATTAGGAAGCTTAAATGTATAGATATTTTTAAATAATTATAATGATATAATTTCATAATGTTATTTTATTTTATAAACAACATTTGTTATGTTGAATTTCATAGGCAAAAGTATTAAACCAATATGAAAATATTTTTTATGAGCCTTAAAAGTTAAATGTTTTTTATAAAACTACCACTTCTATTTGTTCAAATGTTAATTTAATTTTTAAAAGATTTAATTTGTATTTAAATGTTAAATATTTTTTTGACAAAATGTTTGTCAACCTTTTATAATTAAAAAAAAATTTTGTTTTTCTGAAGATGCTAACAAATTGTTAGCGAAATATTGAGAATAAAATAAGAATTTTTATAAAAAAAGAAAAGATCTTTAGCTTAATAAATACGATATTAATGTTATTACCTTTAGTCTGCCACAACCAATGTAAACAAGAATACTTTTTAACTTAAAAATTAATTAAAAACTTATTAATTTTATTTTAGTAAGGTGTGCTAGTAGTTTCTCTCTTTTTTTCTTTGGGTTAGACCATTAAATTGTATTAATTATTATGTGTTGACATATGATACATTTTTCAACAACCTGTCGGCTGTAGGAATCGAACCTGTATTTGAATCGAAATGCATTCCATTTCAGTCTGGTTCGAGATCATGGAAAAATGTTTTCCAAATGATAAAAAATACAGAGAAAAAGTTATTTAGACACTAGAACTTTTAGTGTATATTCTCCATGATTACTAAATAAAAATTTAAATTTTTTATCTTTTGGAAAACATTTTTCCATGATCACGAACCAGACTGAAATACTTTATATTTCTGAACAAAATTAAAATTTACAACTCAACATAACACATTCCAAATTAATATCCTTTATCAAAAAATGCAATTTTATGAAACACCTTCACCATATTTATAAAGTGTTACATTGGACGAAAGTTAAAGATCATATTTATGAAATTTTTCATATGGAATATATCGTGATTCTTTTCTTAGTTTAGCCAGTTTGTATTCGCCCCAAATAAAACTGAATTAAAAATTTAATAATATAAATTTATTTTATATTTATTGTATTTATTTTATTGTATATTGTATTTTAGAAACTTGTGCCAGATTTCTTCTTGACCGGTTCCGGAATACCCGATATGTAAGCTTTAATTTTATTACGAAGACAATATTTTAAAATTATAAATACAATTATAGCAAGAATTGCTCCAGCAGCTACAAATAAAATTAATACCAAATGTCTGTAATTTAAAAAGGATTTTACAATTGTTCTTTTACAAATAAAACCAAATTGAGCTTTTGGATCAATTGGGACACCTTCATTTACAGTGACACATTGGTCGTAACTATCAAGGTTAGCTAACCAAAATCGGGCATTTGAACCTAAGTAGTAGAAGAGAAAATAATGGAATTAAAAAAAATTAATATATATTTAAAATTTTAATATTATTTTTAATTACCATAATTCAAGTCAATGTAATTTTCTAAAAAGGGAGTGTTAAAATAATCATCATATAAAAGTAAGGACATATTATATTGATTACACTGCGCAATTGCTTGACCACAAGTAAACTGAAAAGAAAATGGTGAAAAATATTAGGTTTAAAACTATTGTAAATTAAATCAAATCACACTTGAATTCCAGCAATTTTATATAGCTATTCAATGCTTAATTTAAAGTGATCATTTGACTTATATATGATAATAAATTCAAGTGCAATTAAAGTACACTCAAAAAAAAAAAGAAATTAACTAAAAATTAATCCAAAATTTCTTTTATAATAATTAAAAATTTTTTCTCAATTTTAGAAAAATTTTATTAAAACTTAGAAAAATTTTCTTAAAACTAATAAAAATTCCTACACTTAAAATAGTTTGTAAATTAAAATAACTGAAAATATCATTTAAAAGAAATTATATTTTATTTAAAAACCGATCTACTTAATTTTAATTTAAATTAAATGCCATTTGTTATTTATTTTTAAATGTTGATTAATCAACTGACACATCCGTAAGAAACAAATGATATAATCAGTTAAAATAAATGTCAAAATTTTACCTACCAATCCTTAAAAAATAAATGTTTTTTCATTTATTTGAAATTGTTTCCCTTTTTGTATTTTTTGTTTTTTTTTTAATATACTCGTACAATACAAAATGTATGTATGCATAGCTATAGACACTTTTTGTGTGAATGTCTTTGTGTATGAAGTTCTTGTAATTTGTATTGAAAAATTTTGAATATATACAACCAATTTATATAAAAAAACAAATTGACATTTTTTGAATATTTTTTTTTTGAAACAAAATTTAAATTTGTAATAACTGTTACGGACACAAATAAACTACAAGTTTTTGCATTGTGGGTAAACTTTTATTAAATTTCAAACAAATGAAAAAAAATAAATGAAATTGAAAAAAAAAATGGTAAATGATAGTAAATTATTTCGAATAAATGTATAAAAAAGTTAATATAGATATTTCTTTGAAAAATAAATGTATGTTGCTTTATTTTTAAATGGAACGGAAAAGTTTTTTATTGAACTACAAACAGTTAACTACATAATATTCTGAGTGTGTGTTTGGGTAAAAACGAAATTGTTTATATACTAAGAAATAGTTCATACCTTTCTTAAGTAATACTTCTGATTATTGAAAAAAAAAACAAGTACAGAATATCTTAGGTTTAAAAAAATTGCATACTAAAATGTAGTAAAGTTTAGTTTAGTTAAAAAAAAAGAAATTAGAACATAATTAACTTTCATTTAGTTCAAAAAGTATGTCTAACTTACAATGATAGAGTACTAGAACTTAATGTGTGTTCATTTTTTTCCGCGACGAGTAAAATTAACTAATTTTTAGAAAGCCATTTCTAAATTCAGTTTTTAAGTCTACCTTTTACTAATTTTTAATACTTGGTTTCTAAAAATTAGTTTAGGCAATTTTAAACAAAAGGCAAAAAATTCTTTCTTATGTAATAATAAATATTTATTTAGTTTAAGAAACTGGTGAACTATTTCTAAGGAAAATTTACATGCAATTTAGTTCAGATAAATTTTAAAAATTTTAATAAAATATATATTTTTTTAAGCAAAAGTTTTCTAATTTTTGAAAACTAATTAACTTAGGTAAAAAATCCTAAACCTAAGTTTATTATTTTTAAAAAATTAGAAAAACCTTACTACAAAAAAAATATATTTTATTAAAATTTATCTAAACTAAGTTGCATGTAAATTTTTCTTAGAAATAGTTCATCAGTTTATAAAACCAAATAAATATTTATTATATATTTTGTTGGAAAACGTTTAAATTATTTTTAATATTCCTTTCTAAAAAAAAATCAATTAAAAACAAACTAGTTAATTTTCCTAATTTTCAAGAAAAAATATTATTAAAGGAAACGAATTAAAGTAACCATTTAAAAACATTATCGTAAATGATTTTAATTTACGGTTTGTGATCGTGCGTCAGCGTGATTCAAAAATGGCCCATGTCTAATCTTAACAGTCTTAAATATTGAAAGTAGTTTAAATATATTTAAAAATTTTGTTAGCAAAAGGTAAAAAATTTCCAATTTGCGCTTTTATGTAATAATTTTGTTTACTGACTACAATAGAAAATATCGAAAGCACATTTTATACATTACGGCATAAAGGCTTTCCTATAATTGACGTTGCGTTGTGCCTATTAATATCGAAGGCACTAAAAATATTTTTTTTTTTCACTTAATAAAAAAAAGTTAAAACTTGTATATGTCAATTAAAGTTTGAACTAAAAACGCCATAAAATAAACTTATGGCATTTTTCAATAATAACAAGAATTAGATTTCTTGACATTTTGTATTTTTGCAAAAATTTCTATAAATTAGTTAATTTAAGAAGGCAAAGGACCCCCAGTGTTCTTTAGCCATATATGCCGTGTGCCACTAAGGGCATCCCATTTTGTAGTTCTCTCAAGCAGAACTGTTAATTAGATATGAAAAGGATCTAACTTTGTTACAATTTATTACGTTTCAGAATATCGTGCAGTACATTTTTTTTAATTTGTTTACCTTTTTGCTATAGAAATTTAATTTACATTTTTAATCCATAAGTTTAGTATAATTAAATTTAATTTAAAGACAAAAATGTATAGCAAAAAGCTTGTTAAGAGCAGTGTTCTCACAAAGCGGAAGTTTTCCGAAAGAGGGAGAATACTTACACAATGAGTGTAAAGTACTTTAAAATATGTTAAGTTCCCCATAGAAACTTTTTCAAATTTATTTGAAAATTTTTATCAAATTTAAGGATAATTTTAACTTAAAATAAGTGCTATTTTTAACTTGTTGTTGGAAAATATTTTCTTATTTTTAGGGAGTTAAGTCCTAGTTTTTATTAAAAAAAATATCCCATGAACTTAAATAAAATAAAATTTTTCTTAAAACCAAAAAAACATTTCCTAACTAACAGTAAAATTTTAAATGATGCATCAACTAATTAGGAGGAAATTTTACCGTTTTCTAGTAAATATTTAGTTCTCAGTAGTCAAATTTTTCTATAATTTAGAAATTTTGACCAAATTTTAAGTACAATTTTTTTCTAAATGCATAGTATTAGTAGGATTTTAGATCATATAATCATATTCTTTTTATAAATTATTTTATTGTAAAGAAACATGAAAATTTGTATAAGTAAATTATAGAGAATAAAAATTGAGAAATTCCACAGAGCCAGCAGGATAGAATACTTACACTCACCAAAAAAAGTCTGTAATGGCAACTGAAAATTTTGCTGTTATTACGGGAAATTCTGCTAATTTAAGCCCAGCGGTATTTATTGCTAATCTTAACAACACATGTCTGCTGACGTGTAGTACAATGAAATTAGTAGAAAAATTAGTAGCCGCTACTAAATTTTAGTAGACTTTTTGGAAAGTGGAATTTAAAATCTGTTTGCTAAAATCAGCAAAAACAAGTAAAAAAGGGCTAAATTCGGCTGTGCCGAATCTTTGAATACCCTCCACCATAGGGGCTGAAGATGATATACGTATATACTAAATTTTGCATGAACTGTAATATGAATATATTTTGCCAATTTATGTAACGAACTTTTGTTATTTAGTTTAGTAATGTTATTTATTTAGTTTTAGCAATGTTATTTACAGAGGTCTGCTCTGTAAGCGACTTTAACATTGTTGATTTTTACGTTAACATAGTTATCACACATATAGCTCTAAGAATGTTATTATTCTCTATGTAAGACAATAAATGTAATCGAACAATAAGAAGACTTAATAACATTTTTACTTACTTAACAGAAAAAAATAGATACAGAGAAATTGTTCAAATTTGTATGGAAAATTTAGAGGTACCTTCACATTTTCACTCATAACTTTTGAACCGCTTAACCGATTTTGCTCATTTTAAATACCAAACTGCTCGGGGGGATGTTCAATAATCTGAGTAAAAATAGGCACCCCCGCTTGCGTCTTCGCGTCGTGATCGCCATTTCAACAGACAGACAGACGGACAGACAGACAGACAGACAGACGGACATCGCTAAATCGACTTAAAATTGCATAAGGATCACGAATATATATACTTTATGGGGTCTAAAACCTATATTTCGACATATTACAAACGGAATGACAAACTGATATATACCCTCACCATATATGGTGGAGGATATAAAAATTACTAAATACTATTAATATTAGTACAAAGTTTTAGATTTATTTTTTTTATTGAGCATCAAAAATTTTAATTATATTTTTTAAAAGATGTTTTTTTTTTTTATTTTATTCAACATTTTGTAATTTCAAATCCAGGAGGCCAATTAATAAATTACAATATTCCACTCACTTAAGGTTACCTTAAAATTTATAAATTAAAACCCTGATAACTATTTATTTGATACAAAATGAAAAAAAAAAAAAAATCAAAGGCTTAAAAATCTTAAAAATTATTAAAACATAAACGAATTTATCATTTTGTTTTAATTTGGTAATTTCTGTTTTAAAAAATATTTTAGTCAATTTTTTTTTTTTTTACTTTTAAGGTGAAATTTAAATTGTTGTTAGGGCTGATTTTTAGAAATAAAAAAACTTTTTAGTGCTATTTTAAGTGGATGTCCTATTTTTAGACATGAGTCGGTATCTTCACTTCCGATCCCTTTTTTAATCCTATGTAACATTTTAGGGCAATTTAAGTTTGTATGTATAAGTTTAAATTATTAGAAATAACATTTCCTTCAATATTGACTTTTTTAAAATTAGTATTTTTTTTGCTAATTTTAGCAAATCGGTTTTCAAAAATTTGTAAAATGATTTCTGAAATTTGCAACGAAAATTTGTAGATATTCTGTAAAAACTCTGTAATTTGTAAAATGTAAATAGCAAAAAGATTTGCTAAATAATAATTTTTTTACTAAAAATCAGTACAAAAATAGTAAAGTGGGATTGAAAACCGTTTACAAATTTTTCTGAGTGTAGTATTTTCGGTTAACGCTACCCAACCTTATCAATATCCACGCTTTCCTTTCTCCCCTTTGGTCATTGCTTTTTGATGATTGTCTATTTTATATTGAGTGTTTGGAAACAAATTAACAAACTCGAAAGCAACACACAATTAGACTAACATCAACGAAATTTAACAATTTATATTTATCCTCTATATTTTACAGTTTTTTGTTATGAACTTTAATTCTTAAAGTATCCAATAACACAGCTTATATGAAGCCGTTAATTTCAAATGTTTGTCCTAATCCATATTAAATCTACAACATAATCTATGTTGCTAGTTAATGATTAGACAATATTTTGAATTATATTTTACACTGTATCCTTGTGTTTAAAGTAATGGAGTTTTTGTTTTTCTTAATTTCAAAGACAATTTTATTAAATTTTGGTAAAGAGTGTCTTCGGCGACATTTTCATTTAAAATTTTCCTCCAAATAAGTTAATTTTTCTGAATTCTAGTTAATTTTTTTTTTTTTTTGAGTGTACCTATAATATAAAACTATTTTTGCCTGACTGGGATTTCACTTAATTTTAAATTGAATTTTTCAATAAGGTTTCTAAACAACGTTCTGCAATCTCTTACATAATGCCTTACTTTGCCTGCTAAGTTAAGTGAGATTGATTATTCTTTATAATGTAAAATACTTTAAAAGTATTCAGAAAATCTCTGAATTGTTATGGAAAAATAAAAATTGCTTTATAATTTGTATACATTACTTGTTTTTCTGATTGTATATAAAACTTTTTATCGTCAATCTGATAATTTAATACTCCTTCTATTATTGGTTTTTCACATATAAATCCCAAAGACTTATTACATTCATCTTGTCCATATTTAAATGTAATATTTTCAAATTTATTACATTTTACTGGACTCTTTCGACTGAAGCCAATTTGTGCTATAAACGATTGCATCTCAACTGTATTATTGGTCCAAAATGATGAATAATTTCCTGAAAATATATATGCATATATAAGTTGTTTTATTAAAATATTTCAAAGAAAAATAACTTTCATTTTAATTTAAGAATTTTCACAATCCAGTGATATTTTCATTTTTTTTTTTTTTTTTTAACTTACTGAAATTTCGCTTGATAAAATAATGTAATTTCGAATAATCATAGACACCTCGTGGATTTATTAATGATGAAAATTCTTTTTTACATTCAACATCAGCTTGCTTCCATGTGTACTAAAATAATAGAAAATTATGTACTTACAAGTAAGGTTTTTATGTAGAGGAAAAAGATAACAGGACAATGAATATTAACACTCAAAAAAGTTTGTCGATATAATATATTGAAAATTTCAAAGAAAACAAAGGTACTGGTAGGGGAAAATACCAACAACGGCTCTTTTGATTACATTTTGTATAAATATGCGAAGCATTTTTGATCCCAGCAAAAAAAAGGTAGCAAAAGAAGAAAAAAAGAAGCAGTGATTTTGATTCCGGTGTTGTGAAAATTTGGATCGGAACCAATGATTTTTACATAGGGATGTCATAGGGTGGCAGTTTTCTTTTATGATCCATTTTCATTACATCTAAAGCCCTTCTTATGGTTTAGTGAAAAATTAAATCTTTTGTTCTTCCCAAATAAATTTTGAATTTTTAATTTAGATTTCTACAGGACATCAGTAATCTGGCCTTAGCCTCATTTTCACAATCTCCCGTTAGCTTCTACGTGGGAATTTAACTGACACATTTGTTGTTGTTTCCTATACAAAGTTTGAGTTTTACTGTACGTTAAATTTTAGCGGGAAATTCAGCAATCGGGCCTTATTTATCTCTATTCGAAATCCTTGCAATTTTTACTACAATATGTAAACTTTTTACTTTTTGTAGCGTCATAGATTTGAAAAGTGTTTAATTTCATTAAAAATCACATTTTTTTAAGTTGTGAAAAAGAACTTCCTTAGAAGAGAAAAATCAGAACTAAACGATACTTTAGGATCAATGAAAAATTAATTCCTTAAGAATCACTTCCATATATTTTTGCTGGGATACCGCATTGTCAATTTCGGGACATGTTCGTGTACACCAACGACTTCAAATATCCCCAAAGGAGAAAGTTTAGGACGGTAAAATTGTATGATCTGGCTGGCAAGGCCTAATTACCGAAACGCGAGAATATACGCGCTGAGAAGGTATCCTTTAAAATTATCATTGTGTTGCGGGCAGTTTGACAAGTGTCCCCGTTCTAATGAAATACAAATCGTCAACTTCCGGTTACTGTCGGCTTGATCGATTAAATAAGTTTCAATCACCTTTTCCGACTTAAGTACTTATCACACGGTGACTTTGAGTTGGTGAAATGGTGCTTCATAAATTATGCGTGGATATTTCGTCCCCCATAACCAAGAACTTTGCTTATTCACGTAGCTGCTAAGATAAAACTGAGATTCGTCGCTCATAATTAACGACTTCGTCGTTGAGTTCCATGATCGTATATCGTATCGTATATCGCTTCATTGTAATTAACTATATGTTTCCCATGTACACGCAAAGAAAAAACATGGTTGGGAGAATCATATTTGAAGAGCATCATATATTTTTGGGTTTATGATTGTGCCAACCATAGTCGTACTATATTATGGTTATCATATTATGATAATAAAATATCCATAATTTTACCATAATATGGACCATACAGTTATATTATGATCCAAAAATTACCATATTATGATTCTAAATAAACATATTATGATATTGAATTTATCATATTATGATTGCATGTAATCATAGTATACTCAAAATGTTATTACATTATAGTCCCCATAACTATATTATAATTTCTGGATTATCATAATATGATCCATATAAAATCTTTCTATAGAATCTTTTTGACAATGAATTAATTATTGTTAATAATATTACATGTATAAGGAATTTTCGAAAAAAAGCCTCAAAAAAAATCTTCTAAAGTTTAAAAAAAAAATAAACTGGACCTGAATAGGTTAATTTTTTAATGCCACATGAAAGGTATTTTCTACCCATCTGATATATGTCCAGTTTAAGTAAACAAAATATGATTGTTTTTTTAAGACATTTTGGTTTTTATGAAATCAAGACAATACTCGTATTTGGACTGTATATGTCAAAGTCATGTTTTATTTGATGTATAATTATTCACTGATTGTTGCCAGCATTTTATGGTTGCATAATTATCATATTTTTACATAGTCGGAATTTTTGTTATTACAAGTATGGTTACAGACAATCATGTTATAAAATAGAAGGCGGCAATCATAAAATATTAAAATATTTACTATAATAATGATGTTGATGGTTAGACAACCAATAATATGATTGTAACAACCATACCCGATTGCAGCAAGCACAATATAGTAGCAGTGATCATTTTGCAACCATGTTTTTTCTCTGTGTGTGTCTTCTTCATAAATGCCAAAACCAAACTGATATATTATATCATTTGCACAAATCGCAAAACTTTCAAATTGTGTGATACTTATTGCCCCACTGTTTATATGCAGTGAAAGAGACAACAAAGGTATTGACTTATAAAAATTATTAACTGTATAAAACAACAAAAAAATGAAGCAGTAAAAATAACTTACATAATCGTTAAAATATCTGACAATTTTTTACCACAGAACTTTTGATATTATTGAGAAAATTTGCCAAAAAAAAAACTATTTTTACAGTTAATTTATTTTAGTATTTATTTATTTATTTTTTTTTAATTTATAAAATTTTCAATTTTTTTCTCTCAATCACAAAAAATTTATAATTACTTTATCCTACTGTCAATTCAAAATCCAAATATTGTTTTGGTAGATTTTTATTGCAATAATTAAAACAAATGCTTTAATACAGTTCCATTCCTTCGTTAATATTTTAAATAACTATCTCAATGATAATTTTATATTTTCATCTACAAAAATTACTGTAAATACAGTTAAAATCAAATACTACCGAATATTACAGAAACAACTTCCATGTAGTAACTGACAAACTTATTTGGGCGTATTTCTTAGTGGCCCATTTGTATAAAAATTGCTATAGTTTAATATCGGAAGCGCGAGCTTTGAACCCCCATTAGTGTGGCCAAAAAAAAAAATCCCCAAAATGAAAATTTTGTCTAAAATTCAGCTTTTAATTTAATATTGTTTGCTACAAAGAAAAATATATTAATAAGGTATCAAATAAAAGTTCTTTAAAAGATATTTCCAAGACGATGTACTCAAAATATTAAAAAGTTTAGAAGTTAGAAACTTGTTAACAACTTTGAAAAGTAAAAAATTTTTACTTAAATTTTAAATTCAAATTGTTTGTAATTTTGTTCTAAAAATTATATCTATTAAATCTTACAATTTTCAACAATAAAAATTAGAAAAATATATAAAAATTTTAATATAATTTTAATAGAATAGATTTGAAATTTTTTAAATTCCGAAACTGTATATTAAAAATCCTAAGGAATACCTTAGAATAGGGAAAAAATTTTTACAATTTTAAAAAATCTCCAAATCCATGTCCTGAAAATATGTTCTTAAACCAAAGTTGGAATTTCCAATTTGGGGCTAAGTTCCCTTATCTTAATATCATACTGAATTTTTTTATTCGGCCATTTTAATTTAATCCATATTTCAATTTACCTTTCCTTGTGATTCAATTCGATATAAAGTTTTATCAATTTCCAACCATTTTCGAGTATCTTCAATATCTGCACCATCAGCGATTAAAAATCCTTGTAATAAAACAAAGAATACATATTGTAAAATAATAATGTATTGTTTCATTGTAAATCTCATACTGAAGATTAAATAAAATATTACTGGAGCTTATAATAAAATTATATGAAATATAAATTAACCCTTTAAAATAGTTTTAAAAATCGAATTTTTTTTTTGTTTTTTTTTTTTTTTGAAAACCAAGTATTCAACTTATCCCTTTAAAATATATTAAGCTGTAACATTTTGTTGTTGTCAATAAAGATTTACTAAAATTATAGTATTAAACACTAATGGGTTAAATATGACTATAGTTGATAAAAATAATATATAACAAAATTTATCAGGTCTTTGTGGTTAAATAAATTAAAAATATATAGTCACTATTTTATTTTTGAAACGACAATAATAACTTTTGTGTTGTGTTTATCTTTCCCTACCCAAGTTAAAATCGAAATATATATGATCATACACAAAAATCCCACATTAGCAAGTTGATTTTCTACATCTGGGTCCCTACGTGGGCAAAAATTTAACAAAAAAAATCACAAAAAATTTAAAAATGGAGGAAATAAAATATACATGGGCTTGTATATGATTATACAGGTTGGTTGAAAAGTTCCTGCGCTCGAAATGAAAGCATACTGTTTTAGTTACGGAATATATTTTTTTATTCAATATAATCTCCTAGAAGCTCAATACACTTGTTCCAATGATCTTCCAATAATTTTATTCCATCTTTATAATGGTTTTTCGGAAGCTCTGCAAAATAACCGTCAACGGCTGCTATTCTGGCCTCTTCATTCGACGAAAAATGCTTTCCACAAAGGAATTGTTTGAGATTTCTGAAGAGATAGTAGTCACTGGGAGCCAAATCTGGTGAATACGGTGGATGTTCAAGCAATTCGTACTTTAATTCTTTGAATTTAGCCATCGTCAAAACACTTTTGTGAGCAGGTGCATTGTTTTGATGAAAAATGATTTTTTCTTCTTTAAACCAGGTCTTTTCATCCAGCTGATCCAAAAGGCTGCAATAATATTCAGAGTTGATTGTTTTACCTTTCTGAAGATAATCAATCAACAAAATTCCTTTAGCATCCCAAAAAACTGATGCCATAACCTTCTTTGCTGATCTTTGTGACTTCACCTGCTTTGGAGCTAAACAACCAGCTTCAGTCCACTGTAAACGTTCTTGTTTCAATTTAGGATCATGGTGGTAGATCCAAGTCTCATCCATACTTATAAAACGACGCAAGTAGTCGGTTTTATTCGGCTTAAAACGCTCCAAATTACGCTGAGAAATTTGTTTTCGATCCAGTTTTTGTTGAATTGTTAATGTGTGCGGCACTAACTTTCCAAACAGTTTTTTCATACGTAATTCTTCATGTAAAATATGGAGTACTCGTTCGTCTGAGATGCCTATGGCATTAGCAATTTCACGCTTATTTAAACTTGAATCTTCACTAACCATATTATGTACCTGCTAAATGATTTCTGCTGTGGTTGCAGTTTTTGGTCGTCCTTCGCGTGAATCGTCTTTAAGGCTGGTACAACCACGTTTAAATTCACCAGTCCAAAATTCAACGGTGCGTTTTTAAGGTGAGGACTCCTTATACACTTCTAACAATTGTTCATAAATTTCCTTTGCTTTTAAACCCTTCAAAACAAAGAATCTAATGACTGCACGATATTCAATTTTTTCCATATTAAAAAAAATCAATGACACGTCAACTTCAAATGGCTTGTAAACAAAGAAAGCATTGACAGAATGACTTGCAACTTTGCATGTGTTCTCAGGACAGTTATACCAACTTGAGAAAAAAAAGTTTGGAGCTAGCAGTGCCATCTCTTGGTGAGCGCAGGAACTTTTAAACCAACCTGTACATGGTCACATACGTCCATGCTCATATATAACCATATATCTTCGGATCTAAAATTTGAGAGTATATGAGCTTATATCCGACTTTGATATTTTTGTACTAATTTTTAGTAAAAAAATTATTATTTAGTTAATTTTTTTTTCTATTAACATTCTACAAATTACAGAAATTTTACGGAATATGTAGAAATTTTTTTCAGAAATCGTTTTACAAGCTTTTAAAAACCGATTTGCTAAAATAAGCAAAACAAAATTTACTAACTTTAAAAATATTAATATTCGAGGAAATGTTATCTCTAATAATTAAAACTTATACATACTTTTAGTACAGTTACATAAAATAGCATTAAAAACTGTTTTAGTTCTAGAAATCTGCCCTTAAAACAATAAAAATTTAACCTTAAAATCCAAAAAAAATTATTAAAAATATTTTTAAAAACAAAAATTAGCAAATTAAAACACAATTATAAATTCGCTTATGTTTTTAAGCCTTTGAATTTTTTTTTTCAATTTTGTCTAAAATATTTTTTGAAAAATGACATTAAATAAATAAATAAATAATATTTTTTTTATACATTAAAATTTTGCTATATTTTACAATTAATTGACTTTACAGCAATTTTGTTAAATTAAGTAGCGCTTACTAATTTTTTATACTAATTTGATTGTACTTATATTAATACTATTAAGTAAATTTTTTTGCTGATTTAAGCAAACCGTTTTTTCATTCCACTTTACAAAAAGTTTACTAAAATTTAGTAGCAGCTACTAATTTTTGTACTAATTTCATCAGCAGACATGTATTGCTGAGATTAGCAAAAAATACTGCTAGGCTCAAATTAGCAAAATTTCCCGTAATAACAGCCATTACAGACTTTTTTTGGTGAGTGTATACTATAATAGTATAAATTACCATATGTTCGAAATCTAGTAATGTAAATGTAAATTAAGCCTAATTTTTTCTTTCAGTAATACAGGCAGTTATTTGCGTAGTAAAGCTGTTGTAACTTTTTTACTGTAATTGCAGTTTTTACTTAGGAATATTTTTTTCCAATGATTTTTATAGTTGTTTTTTCAACCAATCTACAAAAACTAACTCATATTGATAACATTTGAAATATGTAGTTTTTCAATTTTTTTTTTAATAATTCTTAATATTTTTTTTTTGACATTTTGGTCGCTTTACAATTATCGTTTCCTTTCATCTAATATATTTTCGTCTAAATATAATAAAAATAAAAAATTTAATATTAAAATTTTTAGTTCTATTTAACTACAGTTGCAGTAATTTTTAACTACATTTTTAGTCATTTTTACGTACACTTGCAATTGCGTTTAACTACATGTTCAGTGGTTTTTAATTACATTTGTATTTTCCAGATTTTTCCAGCAAATTGTAACTTAATTTGTCGTTATTTTAACATTGATTTGCAGTTAATTTTTGAGGAAATAAAAATTAAATATGTTGTTAAAATATAAAAATTGTAGTTCTATCTGTTGGCAAGCTGGAAAAATTAGCATATACTAAAGAGGTAACGATATTGAAATTCCACCGATTATTGTTTTTTTGGGGAAAACGTGAAATCATGATATGGAAAACAGCAATGCCAAAGAGCATTAAATAAAAAACTATAAGAAGGAAAAAATTGTAGAAATAGTATACAACCCAAAAAGAAAATTCAAAAAACCGGGAAAAATAATGCGGAGCACAAACTTTTAAACGATTTACTAAAGTTAATTCCACACGAATTGGAATCTGTGGGCATGCCTCTGGCCACTTGCAAGTTTCGGTTGCGGGAGAGTGCTTATGGGTAAGCAGGAGATAGGTGGACCTCTGTCCGTGGTTGTATTCGTTCCAGATAGATGTGGCCCCGTCTGGATAGGAAGCGTACGCACCGGATGCTGTCACTGTCAAGGCCCGATATATCCCTACTTGTGTCCTTCATGACGGGACACTGTCTAATTGGAAGGCACGTAGTTAGGTTGAGGGTTGCGGCTAGTGACTTTTGCAGAAGCTTTGGTGACGAAGAGGAGCAAGAGTCTGTGGAGCACCTTCTCTGCACTTGTCCTGCCATGGCTCGCAGGAGGGGACTGTATTTGGGCTCATGTTTCTTTGAGAACCTGGGTGATTTGGCTGATATCGATATCGGCCGACTTAGGGGCTTTTTGAGGCAATCGGGATGGTTCGACGGGGGAAGTTAGTGATATGATTTTACTAGCTTCCGTGGTATCACAAGGGACTTTATAGTCTAATTGGCAGTCTGATTGGCAGGCTACCACATCTACCTTACCTACTAAAGTTAATTAATTTAATAACGGTTTGCTTAAAAAGTTGTCTTATTTAATAATTTGTTAAATGACAAAAAACGTTTGCAATTTTTTAGTGCAAAAATTCTTTCGAGTTAAAATTTGTTAAATTTCTCCTTTGATTTTTCATATAGCAGCGACTTTCATGAAAATCCATGTTTTAATTCAAAATTTTAGTATCGCCATTGTGTCTGTTAGGAAATAAGCTAAGTCACATGTTTGACTGTTAAGAGGACAAAAATGGAGCAAAATATAGCTTTTGTTTCAGGTTCTGCCTTCTTTTAGAGACTCTAGTCTAAAACTGCGGCTTCTGAAGAGATTTTTTGCCAGATATAAATACATGTATCAGCCTAGCTAAAACTGATTTATTTTCTCTGGTTTTAAGCTCGTTATAAATTAAGAAGAAAACCAAACATGATTTTTACTAAATACTTCCCCGAATTTGCATTTATTATAATTGCATATTTTTTGAAATATTTTTAGCATATTTAAAGATTTTTAATGCATTTGCAGATTTTTGATTCTACTGCATAATTTAACTAAATTAAGAATTTTAAGAAATTAATAAAGCACATTCTAAAAGAAGAAGCATTCTGCTGTCATGTACATAGACTATAACTGTCAAAAATGTATAGAAAATTAGCAATTTTTATTTTTAATTTTTACCCAGCAAAACCACACATTACCAAATAATGTGTAAAGTAATGTGTAGCTATAGGGGCCTATGGATTACTTTACACCTTACTTCACTGATGAATTTTACAGGCGATGAGCCTCAAAGTTATGTATATATCCATTACTTTAAAGGTTATAATGTAAGGGGTTTTTTATATGGTTACGAAAATGCAAAAAGTAATGTGTCTAAAAATAGATTTTTAAAAAAGAGGAATTTTTATTAAACAAAATTATTACAAATATTTTAAACGTTATTAAAAATAATGTGATCATGATGGCAATCGAACCGGGGAACTATGGTTGCCAGCCAAGAACTCTACATTACTGAGCTATCGACGCATATAGTATTTGATTGCTTTAAACTTAAATGAATTATTGCGCTTCATTTTTTCGCTAGTGTTGTCAAAATATACATACATTACCCTTTTGCTTACAAAAAAACACAAAGTAATGTATCTAAAAATAGATTTTCAAAAATATTTTAATTAATACTTTACATTTATAAATCATTTATAACGTAATCAATAATCAGTAACTTATTAATTTATGATTGCAAATACACTTAAAAAAGTTTGTAAGTTAAAATAACTGAAAATATCATTTAAAAGAAATGATATTTCATTTAAAAACCGGTCTACTTAATTTTCATTTTAATTAAATGTCATTTGTTATTTATTTTTAAATGTTGATTAATCAACTGACACATCCGTAAGAAACAACTGATATAATCAGTTAAAATAAATGTCAAAATTTTACCCACCAATCCTTAAAAAATAAATGTTTTTTTCATTTATTTGAAATTATTTCCGTTTTTGTATTTTTTGATTTTTTCTTTAATATACTCGTACAATACAAAATGTATGTATGCATAGCTATAGACACTTTTTGTGTGAATGTGTTTGTGTATGTATGTGTGTTTATGAAGTTCCTGTAAATTGTATTGAAAAATTTTGTATATATACAACCAATTTATATAAAAAACAAGTAAAAAAGGGCTAAATTCGGCTGTGCCGAATCTTTGTATACCCTCCACCAAAGGGGATGAAGATGATATACGTATATACTAAATTTTGCATGAAATGTAATATGAATATGTTTTGTCAATTTATGTAACGAACTTTTGTTATTTAGTTTTAGCAATGTTATTTACAGAGGTCTGCTCTGTTAGCGACTTTAACATTGTTCATTTTTACGTTAACTTAGTTATCATGTATGTAAGACAATAAATGTAATCGAACAATAAGAAGACTTAATAACATTTTTACTTACTTAACAGAAAAAAAAATAGATACAGAAAAATTGTACAAATTTGTATGGAAAATTTAGAGGTACCTTCACATTTTCACTCATAACTTTTGAACCGCTTGACCGATTTTGCTCATTTTAAATACCAAACTGTTCGGGAGGATGTTCAATAATCTGGGTAAAAATAGGCACCCCCGCTTGCGTCTTCGCGTCGTGATCGTGATTTCAACAGACAGACAGACAGACGGACATCGCTAAATCGACTTAAAATTGCATAAGGATCACGAATATATATACTTTATGGGGTCTTAAACCTATATTTCGACATATTACAAACGGAATGACAAACTGATATATACCCTCACCATATATGGTGGAGGGTATAATAAATTGACATTTTTTGAATATTTTTTTTTGAAACAGACAGCAAACAAAATTTGTAATAACTGTTACGGACACAAATAAACCACAAGTTTCCGTTTTGTGGGTAATTTTTTATTAAATATCAAACAAATGAAAAAAATAAATGAAACTGAAAAAAATCGGTAAATGATAGTAAATTATTTCGAATAAATGTATAAAAAATTTAATATGAGTGTTTCTTTAAAAAATAAATGTATTTACCTTTATTTTTAAATGGAACGGGAATCTTTTTTATTAAACTACAAACAGTTAACTACATAATATTCTGAGTGTATGGAAAAAGTTAACGAGTCATCATTACAAGGCAACGCATGAGAATATCGCACCCATTACCAAAATTTTGCTGGGTATAGTGCATATTTTTTGGGTTTTAGTGCATATTTTTTGGGTTTTAGTGCATATTTTCCTATAGATACATATTTTAGGGGATATTTTTTTGCATTTTTACTGCATATTTTAAACGCATATTTTCGATTTCTTTAGTGCATGAAAATCGCTGCTCTGGTTATAACCTACACAACTACGTGAAGAGAGTATAATGTGATGTGCTGATGTTTGTAATTAACAAAAAATAGCGGTCCCAAACTCCCCTTTCAGTGTGCCAAATAACTCAGAACCATTTGCTGAGCCAATTTAGAAATGTCCATCATATATAAAGATATTTAGAAAAAATTTCACACAAGCTTCCTTTGGTGCAAGCACTAAATTTAGTTAAGTTGGTCAAAATCAGTCCATATTCGGACTCACTTTTCATAGAAAGGTCCTATCTGAAATGGGCTACAATTGTGTTTGGTCACACAAAACCGTTAATATCATAGACCAATCGGATAATATATGATCAATATTTGCTTATATAAACTTTTAAAGTAATTTCATTTAGTTTTGAAACTATATATAACGTACCGCTATTTTCTTCTTTTATATAATAAGATCAAATTCCTCTGCAAAATTTTTCCTGCTCCGCGGAATAAGACTTAAATCATTTAAACATGTAGGGTATCTATAATTAAGCTTGACCGAATATAAAATTTACTTTTTTAAGTTTTTTTTTTTTTTGTGTATACGAATGAAATTTTCAATTTTAAAATTTTTTTACTAAATTAAATGATCTAAATCAAAATTCGCAACCGCCAATTAGTAATTTATGTGATTTATAGTAAAATTTTTAACATATTTCACTTTCCCCAAACTTTTTCCAATTTACCCCAAAATGTCCTGTTTCGAAAAACCCACAAAATATTCAACCAAAAAAAGGTAAATTTTTGCTAATAAGGCAGAAAGTTAGACCACGAACCAGTCTATGGAATGTATTTTTTAAAATAACTAAACATGACATTCATAAATAGCTTTTGTGAGCCTAGTCAAGCTGCCCTATTTTTAAAACCCAAAAATATTAAATCGATAAAAATAATAAGATAAATTCTTATTAAAAGCCTAAATAATTGTTAGTAAAATTCGACTGACGCACATTCACTCAGTCAAAAAAATTTTACTCACGCACGCACACCCACAAACAAATATTTTTACTCACACTCACGTTCACCTAAAAAATTTTACTCATTCATGCACACTCACGAACAAATTTTTTCTACTCAGACTCGCTCACATTCACTTATCCAATCAAGTTTTTTCACGCACGCACACTCACGAACAATATTTTTTTACTCCCACTCACCCACGTAAATAAATTAAGGTTTTACTCACACTCGCACGTGATCGTGCATGATTTACGTGAATCATGCAAAATTCTGCTCACGTTCCCACCCTAGTAACATTTTCAGCGTTTTTTATTTGTGAAATTTAAAAATTCCAAATATTTAAAAATCAAATGGCGACTATTTTTGAAAAACTTATATAATTTCAGCTTGTATTGCTCAGTGTGAGCTGTTCATTTCTGAGGAAAATAGATTTTTACCGCACTTTATCTCATTTCGCTGCACATTACTTCCAAACTAAAGAATTTAGACTTTACTTTTTACATATTTTTACAAGTTTATAAAATGAGTTCTATATTAAAATTTGTTTTATAATGCATTTAAAAATTTTTCAAAAATGATTATGCATATGGATTTTCAACTTAAAATTAATTAAATATAAATTCTTTAAAAGATGAATCATAAAATACAACAAATTTATCATATTTTGTAATTAAGATCAAACAAAAGAAAAAAATCTAATAGCATTTTTAAAGAATTAATAACTCATTAAGTTTTGTTTTTAGAAAATTTAATATTTTCCAATAAAATATATAATTTAAAACAAGGATGTTAAGTGTTAAGCTTAAATAGTTAGATACCTTTAAAAATTAAGTAATAAGTGAGCAAATCCAATGCAATATTCAACGACTTTTATAATGAGCTACGACATGCCAGTTCCTTAATTCCTTATAAATTCAGTTTACTCGTACTTTTACATATCGATGATGCGACAGATTTATTTTACCTGTTGCCAATATTTTTTATAAATATTTGAACAAAATTGTAATACATTAGAAAAAGTAGACTTTACGGCATTAATTATTTTTAAAGAAAACAAATTAAATTAATCATACGCTCCTATATAATAAACATATAACTTGTGCGTATACGTAATATGGTATTATATAAAAATTAAAATTAATCATACGCTCGTATGTACTATAACAGCCAATGAAATCTTTTATTTTAATAGTACCGATCTTCCATTATACAATGTAGGGTACACATATTATTGTAAAACAAAAAAATCTGTAACGTCCTTGGTGGCTGATTGTATTTTTATATAAATGTATTTATTTTTTTAATAAATCTCGTGCCACACGTTCAATTTTACTTTGTTAATGTTAAATTGAAAAGTTAACAACAATTCATGCAGCCGTGTGATACGTGAGTCAAAGAATTTTACAATGCACCAAAAAAAAAAAGGCACACAAAAAAAATGAACAATTAAATAAAGTTTTATAACTTGTAAAAAGCACAACTTGTATGCTGAAATAAGAATGAGTATTATTCATAATGTAGTAATATTCTGTTCAAATATGTGTTACTTTTATTGCATTCATATTAAATACTTTTATATGTTCACTTTTCAGAACTACATTGTAAACTGATGGGTTTTTGATTAAAATAGGGTAACACTTATATTGTGGTGTCGGAAAAAACTATAAATATGTAAAATAACAAACACTCAGATATAATTTTTGAAACAAGTTGCTTAAATTTTAGGCAAAAACCTTATGCATACAAACTTAGTCTCTGAAATTTCAAGTAAAATCCTTGGCAAATAAATATTACTTTATTGATTAAAGATTAATATTTTTGTGCATGACTAACCTTTAGCTATTACAGCGTTTTTCGTTAACTTTTATGGCAATTTTTTAAAATTTAACTTATGTACGTCGTCGGTTTATTTGTTAATGTTTTTACACCAATCTTATTGTTATATATTTTTTTTGTTTTTTGTAATACACTTGATTTTTTCTGTTTCAGTTTCATTTTTATCGTTTGCTGGTATACTGATGTTTTAACTTGATAAACAAGAATGCAATATAAAATTCACTTTTTTAAAGTATATCATCATTTTTGTAATTAAAATTAACCAAATTTCCATAAACAAATTTCTTTTCAATAAAAACTCTTTAAGTTAATCTGCAAGAACATATGTAGTCATAAAAATATATTTTCTTTTATAGGTCATTGTGACTTGTTTTTAAGGGATTTTTAATTGCTGAATATTTTTGTTTTAATTTAAGAATGACCCATAAAAATATAAAAATTCGAAAAACTTTAAGTAAAAGTTATCGAAATGAGAGCCTAGTTGAACATTTAAATCCCCTAATCTTTTGTAGAGGAACCTATAAGAATTACAATTAAAAATTGTGTAGAACTTTGCACTTTAATATACACCATACGTACTTTTTTAATAAAAGGTACTTTTTTGTATTTAAACGGTAGTTTTGTGTTAAAAGGTACTTTTTTCATAAGAGGTACTTTTTTAATTAAAGTTATTTTTTTTTTAAATAAAAGGTACGTTTTTAATAGGTTTTTTAATAAAATGTACTTTTTTAATACAAGCTATTTTTTAATAAAAGAGACTTTTTTAATGAAAGTTACTTTTTTAAGAAAAGGTACTTTTTTAATAAAAGGTACTTTTTTAACAAAAGGTACTTTTGTAATAAAAGGTACTTTTTTAGTAAAAAGTACTTTTTTATTAAAAGGTACTTTTTTAATAAAAGGTACTTTTTTAATAAAAGGTACTTATTTTAATAAAAGGTACTTTTTTAATAAAAGGTACTTTTTTAATAAAAGGTACTTTTTTAATAAAAGGTACTTTTTAACATAAGGTACTATTTTAATAAAAGGTGTTTTTTTAATAAATGGTACTTTTTTAATAAACGGTACTTATTTTAATAAAAAGGTACTTTTTTAATAAAAGGTACTTTTTTAATAAAAGGTACTTTTTAACATAAGGTACTATTTTAATAAAAGGTGTTTTTTTAATAAATGGTACTTTTTTAATAAACGGTACTTGTTAATAAAATATACTTTTTAATAAATGGTACTTTTTGAATAAAAGGTACTTTTTTAATAAAAGGTACTTTTTTAATAGAAGGTACTTTTTTAATAAAAAGTACTTTTTTAATAAAGGGTACTTTTTTAATAAAAGGTACTTTTTAATAAAAGGTACGTTTTTAATAAAAGGTACTTTTTTAATAAAAGGTACTTTTTTAATAAAAGGTACTTTTTTAATAAAAGGTACTTTTTTAATAAAAGGTACTTTTTTAATAAAAGGTACTTTTTTAATAAAAGGTACTTTTTTAATAAAAGGTACTTTTTTAATAAGAGGTACTTTTTAATAAAAGGTACTTTTTTAATAAAAGGTACTTTTTTAATAAAAGGTACTTTTTTAATAAAAGGTACTTTTTGAATAAAAGGTACTTTTTGAATAAAAGGTACTTTTTTAATAAAAGGTACTTTTTTAATAAAAGTACTTTTACAATAGAAGATACTTTTTTAATAAAAGGTACTTTTTTAATAAAAGGTACTTTTTTATAAAAGGTACTTTTTTTAATAAAAGGTAATTTTTAATAAAAGGTACTTTTTAATAAAAGGTACTTTTTGATAAAAGGTACTTTTTAATAAAACGCACTTCTTAATAAAAGGTACCTTTTAATAAAAGGTACTTTTTTAATACAAGGCCCTTTTTTAATAAAAGGTACTTTAAAAAAAAGGTACTACTATTTCAATAAAAGGTACTACTTTTTTATAAAATGTACTTTTTTATAAAATGTACTTTTTAATAAAGGGTACTTTTTTAATAAAAGGTACTTTTTTAATAAAAGGTACTTTTTTAGTAAAAAGTACTATTTTAATAAAAGGTACTTTTTAATAAAAGGTACTTTTTTAATAAAAGGTACTTTTTTAATTAAAGTACTTCTGTAATAGTTCTTTTTATAAAGGGTTTTTAGTTATTAAAATTGCACAAACAACTTCATTGAATGTAAATGCTGTAAACTTTAGCTTTTATTAAGAAATTATATCTAGAGAATTGTCGCATCATTTAGGAATATTGTGCCCTCGAAAGAAATTAATTAACCCGGTTGGCATCACAAAATTTAAATTGCTGTGTGTTTTCTTAATAATATCCACTGTTTACTAAATTGTAAATTGTCTATGAGCAATAATTGATAGTCCCCACTGTATTTTTGACCTAATACTGATCAAATTTTTCTAAAGTTTTAAACAATTTGTTTATCCCTACAAAAACATAAAATTCATGTTAAAAATGCTCTAATTTCATGAATAAAACAACGTACTTTGTAATAATGTGAAGTTTGAAAAGAAAAAATCGTTTTGTATTAATGACAAGTTAAGAACAACCACCGCCCATCCTCAATAAGCTAGAAACCGAGGCAAATGCCTTAACTTTGACCTTGTTCATGAGTTTGTTGTATTGCTTTTGTACTGTTTAAAATACCCAACCATTTATAGACAAAAATTGCCAATAAGTATTTATGTTCTTTGCCAATAACGGTTTGTGTGTGTGTGTGTTATTTTTTGGGGGTCTTTTTAATTGTCAAAGTCATTGCAAAGTTCTTAAACGTGTCTTTTTTTTTTGTTGTCGAAGATGATTAAACCGGAGGTAAACTTATTAACTCTGCATAAAATTTATGTTTAAATACGGTGAGTTCATTTTGGTAATGATGTAAAAGAAACAACAAACCAAAATCCATAGAAGTTCAAGGATCTCATTTTTGGTATATTGGCTGTTGTCTATGGCTCATGTTTGTTGTATCATGATGTGGTTTTTGTTTTGTTTTTGTACTTTTCGTATACTAAAGGCCAAAACATGTTGAAGTGGCCTTATCGGTTTGTTCTATGTGGACATAATTTTGAGCTTTTCGTTTCTTTTTACATTGTCATTGTTGTTGTTATTCTTAGATATTGCTATTGTTGTTGTTATGACATGTTGAATGTTGTTTTTTTCAAATTTATGGCACGAGACTTAAGCCATTATGTTGTTGCTGTTGACTTGGTTGTTATTTATTCAGTTGCATAAGAATTTTTTGGCAAAACATTACAACACATATACAGAAATTTAAAAGAATTTATTTATCTGTCATTTATTTTTTAGTAGTAGGTACTTAGATTGATTGTTAATTTTATAAACATTGCCATATTTTAAATTAATGATAGTTATTTAAAGTATCTAATTTAATTGGAAATGCTTTTAAATTTACCTTAGTTTTAAAAATTACATTTAAATCGACAAATATCAGACATATCAAATCATTCCATTCCACTTGGAATGTAGCCACTTTTGAATTTTTAGAGCATTCCAAGAACCAGGCTGTCGTTCTGTACTTTAATCATTCCTGAAAAAAAAAACATAGAGAAAGATTTTGGAAGAAGGATTATACGGCTGTGTGGCCTACTGCCGTATATTATCCACTAAATACCCAGCAAAAATAAATGGAAGTGATTCTTAAGGAATCAATATTTCATTGATTCCAAATATCATTTAGTTCTGATTTTCCCATTCTAAAGAAAAAGAATTTCACAACTTCCAAAAATGTAATTTTTAATAAAATAATCTTTTCAAATCTATGACGTGTAACTTTTTTCAAAAATAATAAAAATTAAACGTTAACAATAGATATTTTAATATAAATTTCATATTCATAACTATGGTTAAGTCCTAAACTTTGGTTATTTTGAAACAAGTTATCAGGTTTAAGTGATTTGTATCAATTTTTAACTTTGAATATCGAATAAAGTAATTTACAAAATAAGGCTCGATTACTGAATGCGAATTAATGAAAGCTTTGTAAACTGCCGAAATTCACTTTTTGTACTTTGAACCCTGATGGTCATAAGTTGCCAAGTACTATGTATTAAACAGTTTTTCTTAAGAAAAAGATGCCAAGTGACTTTTATAAGATGGACAAATTGTTTAGTATGCTACAATAAATTTGTCAGTTTGTTGTCTGTTACGAATTGTCAACTTATGACCATGGATGTAGAAAATTTTATATATATCCTACAAAACTGTTTATAAATGCGTTAAAATTTAAGTAAAAAATTTAAAATTTATTTGGGAAAATTTAAAATTTATTTTTAAATTTATTTGCAATGGAAAAGGATCATAAAAGAAAACTTCCACCCTATGACACCCCTATGTAAAAATCATTGGTTCCGATCCAAATTTTCACAACAGCGGAATCAAAATCACTGCTTCTTTTTCTCTTCTTTTGCTACTTTTTTTTTGCTGGGTAGTCATGGAAATCATTAGATCGATATTAAAATATATGGAATTCTGGTATGATACAAATTACAACAGCTGACTTACCTAAGATTATGCCAAACGGGTCTTTAAGAGATGTTCCGCTGACGGATGTATACAATATGACCGCAGAGGTCAGGGCTGCTCTTAAACTAAGGGGAAGATGAAATATATAAGGAAACGAGCTACACTATACTGAAATGAAAATCTTACCCGTCGCTAATATATTTCGAATTTTTCAGGTTAGTATACCGACAACAGAGAACTGTCCTACAAACTTTGTTATTCGTAGTAATGAGGTCTCGGTTTTAACGAACAGTTCAAAGACAAAGATGGGAATAGGACTTCGAGACCATTTGAGGAAACTTAACATAAGAGTTTCCATATGATTTTGGAGCGTCGCACAGTGGCGCCATTTAAGTTTTTTTGTTGCAAAAATCATAACTTTTAAACCAAATAAGATAATCAAAAATTTTAAAAGGCATATGATAGATAATTGATCAGTCTCTGAAGTTAGTGTTTGAAAAGGGTTCTACGCCTTTTAGGTGTTCCTACTTATGGGTTTGTGAAAAAATCAATTTTATTGGAAGTAAAATAAAATATTTTTTAAAATTTTTGATTTTTTATGTTTCCTTTTTATAGGCTTCTATGATTTAAAATTATTCCAGAAAAGATTTAACAAAAAAAAATTTAATTTATTTTTAAATTTTTTCTAAAACATTGCTCAAAATCCGTAAAAGAAAGTATTTCTAAAAGACTACTCATTTCTGACCTATAATTATTTTTAATCTTTTCGTGATTTTTCATGTCGCAGTGACAAATTTAGTGGATGAGATGATGCTGCTAACATGTTGAAGAGGTCCTCATTTTGTTTCACCCTTGATGATTTGAAAATGTTCACCAATCTACATTTTTTATATATAAAAAAATGTTGCAAGTGTGTTTTGACTTTATAACTCACGAACAGTCAAACCGAATTCAATTAAATTTTAAGGGTTTGTTGGTACGGTCGTGTACATGGTTTATCTAAAGTTTTCGCGAAATCGGTCGGGTTCGTGAGTTATGACTTTTCATGTCAACATGTGATTTTGTCAAAATAAAAAAAAAACAACAACAAATACGTATTTATGCGTAGCACGGCGGGATCCGCTAGTTTTTTTATAAAATTTGTTTAGGTACTCCTGTGCTTCTTTAGAAAGCTCTCCAATTGCCAAAGTAAGATATTAAATTATATCTTTTCCATGCGACAATATTTTATAAACTGTCGGGGTCAACTTTTTCTGTGGATTTAATTCTGCTAAAAGTGATTCAATTTTCGAAGCATATTCTCCATATTTTTCAGAATCAATTTTTAACTATTAAGTTCCTCGAAGGCAGCTTCCAGGAAATTTTTCGCTGTGGTTGACTTCTTAAACAGGTCAAATAATTTAAAGTGTCTTAAGCATATGTATACATATGAGCTTAGCTCAAGTTATGTAATTTTGATATCATGCACGAGTCCGAATAAGATTTGTACCTATCTGTATTGAATGTTTGACTTTTTGTACGCCAACGCAATTTCTATATTAGGTGCGTACCTTTATTTGTACATCCTGTATATGCACCTGAATTTAGGGAGCAGAATTTGACAGAGGATCTCAGGTACAGTATTACAGAATAAAAAACAAAAATCATATATCTTAACAATAACGAACGAAACAATGACAATAAGAATGGGTTTTCAAGTTATATGTCATAAATTGCCCAAAAATGTATGCAACACATTTTTGGAACTATGTCTTTTTTCAAAATTTTACCTCTAGCAAAAAATGGGGCAAGGACGGGCAGCTGGAAAATTTTGCATTAGGTAAAGCAATAATCAAAGAACTTATTTTGAATATATTGCAAATATAGAAATTTATAGTTTTGTTTTTTATTTTCCACCAAAGATCTATCAATAGAATCAAAAAGAATGACGATCCGTTACCTATTTTTTGTGATATGTACTGTATCTGAAAGCGGACCAAATTACCAAAAAATTGTCTGGTTTTTTGAACAGTAAAAATCAGTCAACTTTGAAGGGCTATATCTTCTGAAACAAAAATCTGTAATAAAAGTAGCATATTTGAAATCATTGAACAATTTCCTATAAAATAGGTTTATTCAATATTTTTTAGGGGCACATGAAATTTTTGATTTTTGCAACCTCACTTGTTCTACCGGCGCCACTGTGCATCGTGCAAGGCGCATAAAAACGATAGAAAAATAATGGAACGTCATATGGATTTAACATTCATTAGCATCTTCGTGAATAATATTGCTGCTTTGAAAACTTTAGAATCCGATACAACCAGATAGAAGTATGTAGAGAACTGTTATAAATTCCTTTACCAAATCAGACGGTAAATGGGCTCCGGCACTTTTTTAGGTCATGGTGAAGAAGTTAGCTGATGAATATGCAAGGAAAGGCACTGAATCTGTGGAAATTCATTGCAAACGAAAGACCTCCTCCCTCTGGTGAAGCTGGTAAGTGTGATCAGGATAATAGGACGGAGACAAGACTTAGCCTTGGCTATCGTACAAACTGAGAAAGGCTTTCCACACCCTATTGGCGTGCGTACTCTATAGAAGTTTCCTTACCCAAGGAGATCGGAAAATTATCTTGAACTCTCTCCGAAATACACAGGATTAATGTGGAGTTTGTGGGTACGAGGAGTAGGAGATGATGCAGTGAGTACCCCGAACTGAATTAGTGGTGAATTAAATATCTGGGAAGTAGATTCAAGAAAAAGATTTTAGAAAGGGAAGTTAACTTTTCTATTAATTTTCATATTTTTGTATTAAAAATTTTTTTTTTGTGCAAAAGGGGGGGGGATATTTCCCTCCCCCTGGATTCTTTGTGGTGGCCTATGAAATAACCGAACCAAACGCCTACTGCCACCTCTTCTCACTTAAGTAAGTAAACTAAAGCTTTAAAATATTTTAGAAAAAAAATATCATTCTTTCAAGTACTGTTGTCATATGTACCATAAAAAGTCAACTAAATAACGGTTTCTAAGTAAAGACTGTCAAAATTGTTAAGTCATTTATGCTAAAATATGTAATGAAAATAATTATGAACAAAAAATCATTATTTATTTTGAGACAACTTTGTATATTTTAGTAATTTACACTTATGAAATCATTAAACATGCATAATCATGTTTAAACATATTTTAATTTTGTATAGCTACCAAAACTAAACATGACAAATTTTGCAAAATACACTTACTTAAATGTGCCACAATTTAACTGTAGTTACTCCTAAAATCTGCAGATCGGTTTATAAACACACCAATTCTAAAGGGTGTCCCAAGAAGAACGCAATCTTTAAATCTGGCAACATTCGAAGTGTCATTGTTTGACATTTGAACAATTGTTATTGTTTGCTAGTAGAAGGTACGAGGTTAGTAAAAATGGAGCGCTACACGAATGAACAACGCATTCTCATTGTGAAATTGTTTTACCAAAATGGTGAAAGTTTTGCGGCTACAGTTCGCAAATTGCGATCAATTTGGGGTCACAATAATGCTCCAAAAGAGTAAACTGTAAAGAGATTAATGGATAAATTTGCCGAAACTGGATCTGTTAGTGATGTAAAGACAACAACGCGCCATCGACCAGGTCGATCGACCAAAAATGTCGCAGCTGTACGTGATGATGTCGCTCAAACTTCATCCACCTCAATTCGACACCGAGCTCAGCAAATTGGTGTCTCCAAATCCACTTTGCAGCGAATTTTGACGAAAGATTTGCATCTTCATGCATACAAAGTTCAATTGACTCAGGAACTGAAGCCAGCTGACCATGGACAGCGAAGGGAGTTTGTTAATTGGGTATTGGAGAGACAACATGAAAATGCTGATTTTGCCGATAAAATCATCTTCAGTGACGAGGCCCATTTTCATCTTGATGGCTTCGTCAATAGGCAGAATTGTCGCATTTGGGGTGAGGAAAATCCTCGAGTGATTCACGAGAAGCAAATGCATCCTCAACGTGTCACTGTGTGGTGTGGTTTTTGGGCTGGAGGAATCATTGGACCTTTTTTTTATGAAAATGAGGCAGGTCAAGCGCAAACAGTCAATGGTGTTCGGTATCGTGAAATGATAACCAGTGTTATTTCGCGTTTTGGAGATCAGAATTGGCCGCCTAGATCGTGCGATTTAACACCATTAGATTTTTTTCTTTGGGGTTTTTTAAAGTCGATGGTTTACGCGAATAAGCCGACGACGACTCAAGCCTTAAAAGAGGAAATTGGACGCTGCATTAATGAAATACCGCAGCATTCATGCAAAACGGTCATTGAAAATTTCATTAAAAGATCGCGTGCATGCCAGCAAAGCCGCGGCGGCCATCTGCACGATATATTGTTCCATACATAACCTCATTCTGTCTACTTTACGATAAAATAAAGTTTCACGATTTTTTTTTAAATATCTGTGTTTTATTTAAAATTTAAAAATTGCGTTCTTCTTGGGACACCCTTTACAAACGATTCCACTATAACTATATATAAATATATATGTTTCGGACGTTCCTATAAGGAGCATAGGGCCACCACTATAACTGATTCCTTGAAAATAGTTTGGGGAACATGTTCAACAGAATTTAAATGTAAGGCAAAACTAATGGAGAATTAGTTCTAGAATTAGTTTTACAACTGGTTCTAGGAAACCCGTTTATACTTTGAAGCTATAGAAGCGGTATTTTTGGGACAATTTTCAGCAAAAAACAAACATCGATGTAAACACCGACAGTAAAATAGGTTATAAAGGTCTACAACCAAATCTTTGGAACAGAGAATTTTGCTGGGAAATTAAAAGAAATTTATATCTTTCATTATATAGCTGTTGAAAAGTTGTTAACTAGTTAGATTGTTATCCCTCTGTAAACCATGACTATTCAAGAAAACAAAACCTAACAAATGTAGGTAAACTATAGTACGATTATGACGCCACTGACAAACAGCAGACAGACAGACAGACAGACAGACAGTCAGATCATGTTGAAACTAAAAAAAAAAAAAGAAAAGTTATATTTCATCACTTTGCCAAAAGCTCAATTCCCTACATATTACAAACTACGTACATACTCGTACATTAGTTTAAACATGTACTGCATAATAGTTTGAACATTAAATAATGTGTGAATATTGTTTGATAAATGACTTGGTACTTAACCATAGTTAGTGGAGTAGGTGGAGTTGTTTAACATCTAAACAATCATAAAATAGCATACCCCGTTCTTTTTTTTTATTTTTTTTCTAATTGTTGTAAAAATTATGCATTTTATTCAAACCAGATGCAAATATTTTTCTGCAAATGATGTTGAAAATAAAGCAAATATTTTGTTTTGCCGTGATCTACTTTTCATAATATTATTATTAAAATAGAAAAAGAAATTGACCAAATTTTGTTGGTTCAAGTGACCAGGTGACTTAATAGTTTAATTATTTGATAAATAATTTTAACCTCATATCTTTAAGACACACATGTCCACACAATGACTACACTAAGAAAAAGTTTGCCAGTAGAATGTACTATTAAAAATGGTAGTTAAAACAAAGTTATGTATAAAATTTTTTTAACTGTTAAACAAGTTGGTAAGGTTAGGTTGAAGAAGAGGAATCGGAAGAGAAGATACTCTTTACAACCGACTCATGTCCAAACATAGGACATACGCTTTAGCCTGAATACAGATTTGTTATGCGCTCTCATGTAGGTTCGAATTTTACTGAAGATCGCACAACTCGTTTATCTTAAACACTCACCAAGTCTTAAATCAGGGGTCGTCTTAAATCAGTGATCGTAATTTTTCGATTGAAATAATTTTTTCATTTCTAAAAATAAAACATTTAAACGGAATTTTTTACACCAGGTATAGGGTGGGCCATTTAAAATTTGAATCGGCTATAAAAAAAGTACTTATTATTTTTTTAATTTTCTGGTTTTATTGGAAAGTTTGAACTTTGTCATTTAAGAATGGAACACAATATCATTCATATGACTACCACGACTGGACCATTTTTCTTTGAAAATGAGCAAGACGCCGCCGTTACCGTCAACAATTTTTTGTTTCCAAAAATTCAAGAGAGTGACATGGACGACATTTGGTTTCAAAAAGACGGATCCACATGTCACACAGCTAACGCAACCATCGATATTTTACGCACTGTTCTTTAAAATCGAATAATCAGCCGAAATGCTGATGTCAATTGACAATATTGACAAATAAATACAAAAAATACAAAATACAATTGGCCGCCCCGGAGCCGTGATTTGAGCCCTTTGGATTATTTTCTGTGGGGAGCCATTAAGGATAAATGTTAAGCAAACCATCCAGAGACAATTGAAGCGTTGAAACATGAAATCAAAGTTGCCATTGAAGAGATTAGAGCCTAAAAACAATCGAAAATATACTGAAAAATTGGGTTGATTCAGTTTAAACATTAATTTTTTTCCATTTCAAAAACGTTACTAGGGCATGCATTTTTAATCATGCATTTTTAATCAGATCTTGTGTTTTAAAAAGCGATAAAAAATTTATTTAAAATTTAAAAATCATGCATTTTTTCCAATTTTTTTTTAAATATTTGCAATATAATCAATTTATTTTCTGAATTTTATATATTAGAAAAAATATTATATAATATACAAATTGTAAAAAATCCAATTTTTTTGCAAAATATCACAAAATATTCCTTAAAACATAATTGTTTTTAAGAACAATATGCATTTACAGCAAATATGCAAAAATATGCATTTATAGCAAACTATGTAAAAATATGCATTAACAAATGGATGCCATTTTCTGACAAATTTTTTGAGTTGCAAAAATATTCTCCAGCTTGTTGATATATTTACATGAATTTCTAACCACCAAAATTACTTCATATTACTTAAAATATAAAGTTAAAATTCCAAACGAAATGGGGGATGCAGGGTGGGGCAAAAACCATCATCTTTTTCTTATCTTTTTCTACATATATTTTTTTTTAATTGGCACCGTTCTATTGGAATCACATGTCCTCTAAATACAGATCGTCATCTTTCGGTAAGAAATATTCAGTCACCAAAAGTAAATTTTTTGGTGACTGAATTTTTGGACGTAACTGCAAATCGCATGGTGATTTTGAGACAGTGTATTGGTGCTTCATGAAATATGCATAGAATCTGTTCCCCAGAACAGAAAATTTTTCTTATTAACGTGACCGCTGAGACAAGTATCGCCTATAGCAATTCATTATTATTCACTATAAATTTCACACGAATCTTCTTTACGAATGTTAAAATCAAACTAACATACGATGACATTTACAAAAATGACAGCACTTTCCAATAGGTTGATACTTATCGCCCCACGTTGTACTATTAATTTTTTTATTATCAATAGAATGAATAGAATGAAAATTGTATAAACTAAACAAGAATTTTTCAAAAACTAGTAAAATTTTGTATTTTTTAAATAACTAACAATATGTTTGTTTTTTCGAATTTTATATCTATATCTATATCTATAACTACTTTGTAAATAAAACGATTATTCCCACTTACCTGACTTTTCTTAATTTTTTGTAAACAAATACAATTAGAACATTTGGGGCCGCGTTAGAACAGAAGCTGTTTACCCTGCTCTACATTTTCTTACAAACACATAATTCATTTGTTAGCTCTTATTATTTTTAATATTTTATTAAATTAAAAATACCAGAATTTCAAACAAATTTTTATGACCAATATTTTTGTTTACACTTAAAAGAGGAAAGCCAATAATTTCTAAGACTTGGCAGCATTTTTTAACATCCTTAAGTTTTAAGCAGCTATATCAGGGATGCAAAAGTTGGTACAATAGTACCATTTTTGGTATGATTTGGGTCTTAAAAGTACGGTTTATTTGGTACAATTTCCAAATTTTCCCAGTTTATCCTTATCTTTTTTACATTGCAACTACTTTTTGCTGTCTTATCTTTGTGAATATCTTTTATATTAGAGCCAATTTAGACGGCGACTTTGTTGCATATAATTATTGCTTGCAATTTTTGATTGTTATCGAACGAAATAGAGAAGCAAGCAGGGTAACAAAAAAGGCACAGTTTTCGTTTCTCGTGCATGTTTCTGTTATCTCTCTTTCTCACTCATTTGTACTCTTATTTTGTTGCTTAATTCACATTAAGTTTTCGTGCAATTTTTTTATTATATACTTTTAATGTACAACTGAATTTTCTGTACACTCACCAAAAAAAGTCTGTAATGGCAACTGAAAATTTTGCTGTTATTACGGGAAATTCTGCTAATTTGAGCCCAGCGGTATTTTTTGCTAATCTTAGCAACACATGTCTGCTGACATGTAGTACAATGAAATTAGTAGAAAAATTAGAAGCCCATACTAAATTTTAGTAGACTTTTTGTAAAGTGGAATTTAAAATCTGTTTGCTAAAATCAGCAAAAAAAATTACTAAATACTATAATATTAGTACAAAGTTTTAGATTTATTTTTTTTATCGAGCATCAAAAATTTTGATTATATTTTTTAAAAGATGTTTTATACAAAATGAAAAAAAATCAAAGGCTTAAAAATCTTAAAAATTGTTAAAACATAAACGAATTTATCATTTTGTTTTAATTTGGTAATTTCTGTTTTGAAAAATATTTTAGTCAATTTTTTTTTTACTTTTAAGGTTAAATTTAATTGTTTTTAGGGCTGATTTTTGGAACTAAAAAACCCTTTTTAGTACTATTTTGAGTGGATGTCCTCTTTTTAGACATGAGTCGGTATCTTCACTTCCGATCCCTTTTTTAATCCTATGTAACATTTTAGGGCAATTTAAGTTTGTATGTATAAGTTTAAATTATTAGAAATAACATTTCTTTCAATATCGAGTTTTTTAAAATTAGTAATTTTTTTTTTGCTAATTTTAGCAAATCGGTTTTCAAAAATTTGTAAAATGATTTCTGAAATTAGCAACGAAAATTTGTAGATATTCTGTGAAAATTCTGTAATTTGTAAAATGTAAATAGCAAAAAGATTTGCTAAATAATAATTTTTTTACTAAAAATCAGTACAAAAATAGTAAAGTGGGATTGAAAACCGTTTACAAATTTTTCTACTAACTTTTTTTTCTGAGTGTACAGTTTTTTGTTATGTTTATTAAAAATAAAAATTTTAAAAAAATTCTATAGCTGGTGCTTTTTTATACTAAAAAAATGATACAGTTGAGTTTAAAAAAGTACAATTTGGTAATGACTTTTGTATGAAATTGAAATTCTCATTTCGCATCCCTGAGGTGTATCTATAACAACTTATCAAGTCTATATCTACTTAAATTTGTATGGAATATTTATATTAAATTGGAAAAAAACAAAACTAATATTTAACTTTTCACTGTAAAAAACTGCTTTGGTAGTAGTTTATTTAAGCTTAAAAATAACTGCTTTAAACAACTGTTGCGGTATAGTACTTTTTATTAGTTGTATTTTAAATAACAGTGATAATACTTGTTTTGTTATTAATTGTAATAAAAATTAATTGTAAACTGTCATCATGTAGTAAATGAATTGAAACTTTTTTGAGTGTATGAAAAGAAACACAAATAACTTAAATTTGAAATATTGTGCAAAATAAGATTTAAAGAAATTTCTCCATTATTTTATTGGCACTCTAAAATGACACTTTTAAAAACATGTATGTTAACATTTATGACCATAATAAAAAGGTTCTGATATTTTGGCTTAATTCTGCCAATCTCTCTATAAAGTTGTATCTCAATACTTATTGTTAGCTGGACACCACCAACAAAAAACAAAACAACAACAGCTACAGTATTAAATGACTACAAAATACTACACACATGCATACATGTAGGAAATATTTTTGGAGTAAAATATAATACCCAGCTTCTAGTACCTTTTCCCTTGAAACAAGATGTATAACAAGCGATTAACAAAAGTAACCACAAAAAAAAAACACTAAAATAAAAATAAAGTTTTCAAAAAACAAAAAAAAAAAAGGAAATCATTTTAACCTAGAATTCAAACTCAATCTCGTAAGTGTTCTAGAAATTGTGCTTTTTCTTTTTATTGCTAAAAACTTAATGGAATGTGGGGTACACTCTTAAAAGTTTGCTAGTTACTAAATGATAGTTGTTTGTGTAGTAATCAACTGTAATTATAGAAGTTTTTCTATTAAAAAAACAAAACAACTATTTTCACATTTATTTAAAAAAACAACGACCGAACAGTACCGTATTTCGTAACAGTTGTTTTTAATATTATAGTAAAAAGAACTACAAAGTCAGTATTTTTGCAGTAAAATATTAATTTTTGTTGTGTTGGAATTTTTTTTTCTGTTTATATTTGTTATTATTTTTACTTTGCAAACAAAAAAAAAAAATATCTTCCATGCATAAAAATCTACACCCAAAATATTTTTACAGTCTATGACTGCAATTTATTTGTTTTTAAATTATTAAATAGTTAAAATAAAAAGAATTATATTTTTCAACTTTTTGATATTTATATAAAAAAAACAAGTAAAAAAGGGCTAAATTCGGCTGTGCCGTATCTTTGAATACCCTCCACCATAGGGGCTGAAGATAATATACGTATAAACTAAATTTTGCATGAACTGTAATATGAATATGTTTTGTCAATTTATGTAACGAACTTTTGTTATTTAGTTTTAGTAATGTTATTTATTTAGTTTTAGCAATGTTATTTACAGAGGTCTGCTCTGTTAGCGACTTTAACATTGTTGATTTTTACGTTAACTTAGTTATTAGAGTAACATACATATAGCTCTAAGAATGTTATTATTCTCATAGTATGTAAGACAATCAATGTAATCGAACAAGAAGAAGACTTAATAACATTTTTACTTACTTAACAGAAAAAAAAAATAGATACAGAAAAATTGTAAAAATTTGAATGGAAAATTTAGAGGTACCTTCACATTTTCACTCATAACTTTTGAACCGCTTAACCGATTTTGCTCATTTGAAATACCAAACTGCTCGGGAGGATGTTCAATAATCAGGGTAAAAATAGGCACCCCCGCTTGCGTCTTCGCGTCGTGATCGCCATTTCAACAGACAGGCAGACGGACGGACAGACAGACAGACAGACGGACATCGCTAAATCGACTTAAAATTGCATAAGGATCACGAATATATATACTTTATGGGGTCTTAAACCTATATTTCGACATGTTACAAACGGAATGACAAACTGATATATACCCTCACCATATATGGCGGAGGGTATAAAAATAACATATAAATACAGTGTTTTTGCTACAGTTAATATTTAATTTAAAATGTTTTATTAAAAATGCGTTCTTATTTTCATAGTTAAATAAATGAAAAGTCGTTAAATTTTACAGACTTTGTAGGTTACTTTTTGACACTAAAAAATCCATTTAAAGGGAAATCATAACAAATAAAAGAAATATCATTGATTTTTAGGCATATGTGTTTAGTTTGATTATAGTTAAAATAAATGAAAAATCACTTATTTTTTACGGATAATGTAAGTTAACCTGTTAACTTTGTTATATAAATAATAAGTTCTTTTGATTTAAATGAAATGTTAGTAAACCGATTTTTAAGTGATTTTTCATTTATTTTTAATTACATTTTCAGTTAATTTAAACTACAAACTATTTTGAACATAAGAACTAGAGTAGCGTCTGGAATTTTGACTTTAAATTTTAAGTTGTCTGAAGTAAATATTTGTAATCTAAAGAAAAACTGTTTTTGTTCTAGTTTTTTATTCAAATATATTTTTATAATACCGAAAAAAATTACTGCCTTTTTGCCAGTTGTTTCATCATTTTTGTAGTAAATATTTGCCAGTTATTTGAACGACAGTTTTAGCCATATCTAATGCATTTGTTAATTGATTTTTAACAGTTAATTCTTTTTAATTGATTGTCTTTTTAACAGTATATACATTTGTTTTAACTATTTTTTTCAGTAATTTTTACAGACAAACTTTTTTGAGTGCATGCTTTGTATGTTGTTCGATATTATAGGCAATTGATTAGTGATTAAAAAAAAATATATGTGTGAATGACAAGAGTAAATCTCTGGTTACATACCAAAACACTACACACACACAAAAAACCTACACAAATTACTTGCAAAAATTCGTAGTAAATTTTTACATATTCTATTTTATACGCCTCCATTAAATGTCCCTTCAAAACTATTAATACTTATTATAAGTTGTGACATTTACACTGATATAAACTTCACTTCATTCAGTAAGAGGGTATATGTAAATCTGTCCTTAAATTTGTACATATACTTTTTTAGATCCTTATAAAATAAGGCGTCTATCTAGTAATCCGTTCGTTCGTCTGTCTACCACTTTAAATTAAGTTCACGACCTTAATAAGTAAGTAAGGCGAATTGCTATTTTCCTTAGAAGTTTGACATTTAAAATGATCAAAATTGGTTAATGGGTTCAGAATTTATGACTTCAAATAATTATAAAATTTTCCAGTATACTCTGTGTGTGTATGAGAGAACATCATAGTTAAATCAATTATTATATCATATTTAAATAAACATCTTATTTTTCTAAGAAAATTCACAACACCATTTTTTTAATAGCGTCTGAATTTTAGTAAAGTAAGCATGATTGTAGTTAAAATTAAATTTTTCGTTTTTAAATTAATATTTTAACATTTTAATATTTTTCACATTTTATAAATAAGTAGAAACATATTTAAGTTAAAAATAAAACAAACTTACAAATAAATTTTAAAGTTGTTGCTTATGCGGCCGATGTGGTGTTATTAGATTAGGAAACATCCCTGGATACGACAAGTAAGATTATGACTAACACTCTGAACACTTTCAACAACGTGCACACTAACAATGATCAGTGAGAGGATTAAACAGAGCTAGTGATTTTCACCTCTAGGGCCAAATCGTTGTTCAGCTTCCGCGGTTTCAGAGCTGCGAAATATCAAATATCTTGATATGGTCTTCGATCCAAAACTATTGAGGAAAATTAACTCCAGAGAACAGGTTAAGGAAGACAACTTTTGGTTTCTACTTATGTAAGAAGATGTTTGGGTCAAGATAGGGTTTGAGTTCGAAAGTGGTGTTGTGAATTTATTCGGCAATCATACGTCAAATACTCACTTACGGATCTATTGCGTGGTGGACGCCAACTAGCAAAAAGGTAGTTAGAAAACAACTATTCAACGCCTGGGCTGTATGGAAGTTAATTGTGCGTTTAGGACTTGCCCCTCTGAAGTTTTCATTGCTGGAATAATCCATTGATTTATATGTAATGGCGGATTCTGCTAGCAATGCACCACGACTTGCTGATACGGGTTCTGGAAAGGTCGAAACCTACTGCCCCTATTGCCTGTCTGTCTTCTCTACTTCTAGGATCGGCATCCATATACCTTTTTGAGTCAGCTCTCCTTTCAGGGAGGAATAAAACAATAGGGATCTCGTCATTGGGCTTTCACATCTCAAAGAAGACTTGTGGAGTAAGCTCTGGAGATTTCTATAATTGATGCGAATACAGGGCTCCTTCATGTTAGTGTCTTTTAGGTGGAGATTCTGGCTAACAAGGAAACTTGCAGACTCTTATGTATGGTTAGAGCTGAGGGAACAGTGGATTTTTTTGTCGATAGCCAGGCGGCATATATGTCCTTTAACTTATATATTTCATCTTCCATCTTTCTCGGTCAGTATAAGGGAGAATTTACTAAGCTACGTTGCTAGTTCCTGATAACTTTGGTATGGGTACCTGGTTACAGAAACTTTTATGGCAATTAGTGGTCAGATAAGTTGGCCCCTGGATGTGGAATTCGAGAAATACCTCCAGAAGGGAAGAGGGAGATGTGGTGGACTGGACAATTCTGGGACGTACTAGATCTCTCCTCGGTAGAAGTAGGGAGAATTTTCGAGATGGTAAGACATCTCCTTTGTAAATGCCCAGCGCTGCAGGGTATCCGATATAGGACTTATTTCAATCATATGCTGAACTACCTGTTGTTGATTTTGGACAGAGGTTTAAATGATCTCATCCTTTATCTGAATCCTTCAGATTGGACGACCAGTCGCTGATATGGGACGTAGAATTAATTGATATCATCCGTCATTTTAATACTTCGTATTGGTTCTAATTTTTCGGATATCAGCTTCCTACCGATGGTGTGGTCCTTTAAACTGTGTCGCTTGTTACTCTACCTGATGGCTAGGGGGTTGTGAGCTACCACTTGAACCATCCACTTCATTAGTTTAATTTCAAAACTGTTTCTTTATAATTAAATATTGTTGTATGCTTGTTTTTAATTTATTCCTAGATTTAGAATTTTTAACTATTTTTAATTTAGCATCCACAATTACGAACTTACGTAATAAATCCTAAAATAGACTTTTCTAAACCGCTTTATGAGTTTTTAAATTGTTAACAAAATAAACTATCTTTAAAACCAAACCAGATAAATGCACTGTATTTTACCGCAGTACGACAAACTATCAATAAAACAGTTTTTTATATTCTTTATTTGTCACTACCGATAAATTAAAAAATCCAATGAATAGTATTAGTAGTATTTTAGATCATATAATCATATTCTTTTTTTTATAAATTATTTTATTGTAAAGAAACATGAAAATTTTTATTAGTAAATTATAGAGAATAAAAATTGAGAAGTTCCACAGAGCCAGATAGAATACTTAATATTTTCGGTTGTCGATACCCAACCTTATCCACGCTCTTCTCTCCTTTGGCTGCGTTCAAACAAAATTTAATAAAAAAAATTTAAATTGTCAATTTGGTATATATTCTTTATTTGTAAATTTTAAAATTGTTATAAAGAATTTGTCTGGTTCGAAATCTTAATTAAATATTACTATCAAAACACTAATTTTTCAATAAATGTAAGAAAAGATAGAAATATCGTTCAAAACTTTTTTGTTTTTTTAATTTTATACACACTTGAAATAGTTTTTATAAACAAGTGCGAAAATAAAAATTAGAAATTGGGTGTAATTGAAACCACTTTCACCAGCTAAATTACGAGGGTGGGTCAATAAATCCGTGACTTTTTGAATGAAACACAGTTTTTTTTTTTTGCAAAAAAAAAAATAATTTTTCAACATAATCTCCTTTTAGCTCAATACACTTAGTCCAACGTTTATCCAATTTTTGTAACCCTTCCAAAAATTAGGATTTTTCGAGGTCCATAAAATAGGCATTTTTTGGATCAATAATTTCATCGTTGTAGCTTAACCTTTTTCCCACCGAGCCAATTCTTTAGGTTTGGAAATATGAAATAGTCACTGGGGGCTGAATCTGGAAAAAATGGCGGATGAGGTACCAATTTGTAGCCCAATTTATGGAATTTTGCCATGGAAACTAAGCTGTCACACGATTCCGTTGGTGGTCGATTGTGAGCAAACGCGGCAGCCATCTTGCGGAATGCTTTCTCATACCCAAGTGATCGTTCAAAATTAAAACCACTGAGCCATGTGAGATGCCTATGTCTTTCACAATCTATCGCACATTCAATTTTCGATCGGCCAGCACCATATCGTGAATTTTTTAAATGTTTTGGATGTAGAGACCTCAACTGGGCGTCCAGAACGTTCGGCATCTTCCGTGCTTGTAAGGCCACAACAAAAGTCAGTAAACCACTTTTTTACAATTGAAATCGATGGTGCAAAGTCCCCATAGTATTTGTCAAGCTTTTGATTGATAAGGTTTGATTATCAAGGTTTGATTGATGGTTTTTTTCGCAAAAAATATTGTTTAATGAGCACTGGAAATTCACTTTTATCCATTTTTAAAAAAAATCCATTAGGTTCTATCTTTTGAACAGCTGTTAACTGCAAAGTAAATGGCGGAACTTGCTACAAATTTGACAGTAGTCTATTAACAGGTGGCACTTGATGGGAGCAGTGTTGCATTTGAAATAACTACGAGTTAAGTCACGGACTTATTGATCTGCCCACGTAAGTATCGGGCCGAAAATAAAAATATTGGTGCGTATTTGGATTCCTTATTACATATCCAAATTGCAACAAAATTATAATTCTCAATTAAAATAAGTTTTCTTGTAAGGTCTTATTTAATACGGATTCAAATTTATGCAGTTTTAAAATATCTAAAAACTGAAAAACTTATTTTAATGTATATCTAAACATTACATTTCCATTGCTTCATTAGAGTAAAGCTATTTTGGAACTTTTACTACCTTCGACACGACAATGTTAAACTCATCTATGAAACCATCAAAAAGAAGTAATACACTTGCCACAGTATTGCTTATATGACAGCATTATTTTTACTGGGTATCTGATACATTTTCTCTCTGGGAAACCATTCTCAACCATATTTTGTTTATTTTAATTGAGATAGAAAGTTTTAAAATTTTAGCACTTTTCATAACATTTAAACAGTTTTCTCTACAAAATATTACTTCGATCCGGTAAATTAACGAACATTTGTAGTAAAAATATTTGTTTTAACATTTTTCTAATTTGTTTAAGAATGTTTTTTATTAAAAAACTGTATGACTTTTATACATTTTTTTCATCTAGAAAAAAAAAGTCAATTTAATTAGTTTTTTGATATAAATTTTCAATATAAAAAAAGTTTTTATATCAAAGACTTAACTATAATAGAAGTATTACAGATTCTGTGTATTTTTTATAAATAAAAAAATTTTGGGAGTCAGAAAAGTTTTCAGAATTTTTATTTTTATAGGGAATTTGTATCAAAATTTGACAATTTAAATTTTTTTGGTATTTTCTTTAGTTTTCTTTTGGATTTATTTAAATGCTTTGAAACAACTAAAAGTAATTTAAACATTTCATTAAAATGATATGATCGAATGCACTAAAAAAAAGGTTCATTGGCTGTATTCATACATCATCGGTTTTATGAAACAATTCAAAAAATTCTATCACGTCGATTATCTCAGTGTATTACATTGTGAAAAATTACCTATTATTTTTTTTTGTTGAAGAATATTGAGGCATTTTCTTGATTTGATGGGGGGATTTTTTTATTTTTAGATCATAGAACTTTTCAGCATTTTTTTTTTTGGCGATTTAGCGATTTTTAATTCATACTTATGCAAACACTATATATATGTGACTTTTTATACAAAAATTATATCTAAACTTGGACAAAAGACAAAATAAAATATATCATAGATTATTTTTAACTTAAAAAAATTCCTAGGTAGACGCCATTTTCCCATAATTATTATCTACTATGCGTATGAGTAATTTTTTATCACGTATACGTACTGTGTCCCATATTAGGTTATTTAAATTCGGTTGCTGTTTTCAAAGTAATTTCATTCAAAATAAAATTAATGTGCTGTATAAAATTGTATTCATAACTGTAAAATCACTAGTATTGCCATTAAAACTTAAATTGAATTATAATCATGTACTAAAAAATAAATACTTGGCTAAATGTCAAAAAAATCTGTTTTATTTCTTCTTTTAAATATGTAATTAGTCATTCGCTTAACCACACTAATAAAACTTAAATGCATGCTTAGAATAAAGTTATAGTTTTATGAAGAGTATTTAGACTGTTTCTTTAAACTGCTTCAAATTCAAGTTGTTATTTGCAATAATGAAAAATTTTATGACAATGTGAACAAGACATTGTTCATTATGTGTAACATACACTCAAAATAATATCGTATGTAAAATACAATAACTAAATAATTAATAAATTTTAAGTAATTAAAAAAAATTTGTTAAAATTTAAATTCGATTTCTAACAATTTTTTCATTGAAGTGACTGTAAATTTTTACACTTAAAAAAGTTTGTAATTTAAAATAACTAAAAATATCATTTAAAAGAAATGATATTTCATTTAAAAGCCGGTCTACTAAAATTTCATTTAAATTAAATGCCATTTGTTATTTATTTTTAAATGTTGATTAATCAACTGACACATCCGTAAGAAACAAATGATAAAGGGTGTCCCAAGAAGAATGCAATTTTTAAATTTTAAATAAAACACAGATATTTAAAAAAAAATCGTGAAATTTTATTATATCGTAAAGTAGACAGAATGAGGTTATGTATGGAACAATATATCGTGCAGATGGCCGCCGCGGCTTTGCTGGCATGCACGCGATCTTTTAATGAAATTTTCAATGACCGTTTTGCATGAATGCTGCGGTATTTCATTAATGCAGCGTCCAATTTCCTCTTTTAAGGCTTGAGTCGTCGTCGGCTTATTCGCGCAAACCATCGACTTCAAAAAACCCCAAAGAAAAAAATCTAATGGTGTTAAATCGCACGATCTAGGCGGCCAATTCTGATCTCCAAAACGCGAAATAACACGACCGGGAAATGACTGATGCAGCAATTGAATTGTTTCTCTGGCTGTATGACATGTGGCGCCGTCTTGTTCGAACCACATGCCCTCCACATTAATTTCTTCAATTCTAGGCAAGAAAAAACTGGTTATCATTTCACGATACCGAACACAATTGACTGTTTGCGCTTGACCTGCCTCATTTTCATAAAAAAAGGTCCAATGATTCCTCCAGCCCAAAAACCACACCACACAGTGACACGTTGAGGATGCATTTGCTTCTCGTGAATCACTCGAGGATTTTCCTCACCCCAAATGCGACAATTCTGCCTATTGACGAAGCCATCAAGATGAAAATGGGCCTCGTCACTGAAGATGATTTTATCGGCAAAATCAGCATTTTCATGTTGTCTCTCCAATACCCAATTAAAGAACTCCCTTCGCTGTCCATGGTCAGCTGGCTTCAGTTCCTGAGTCAATTGAACTTTGTATGCATGAAGATGCAAACCTTTCGTCTAAATTCGCTGCAAAGTGGATTTGGAGACACCAATTTGCTGAGCTCAGTGTCGAATTGAGGTGGATGGAGTTTGAGCGACATCATCACGTACAGCTGCGACATTTTCGGTCGATCGACCTGGTCGATGGCGCGTTGTTGTCTGTACATCACTAACAGACCCAGTTTCGGCAAATTTATCCATTAATCTCTTTACAGTTGACTCTTTTGGAGCATTATTGTGACCCCAAATTGATCGCAATTTGCGAACTGTAGCCGCAAAACTTTCACCATTTTGGTAAAACAATTTCACAATGAGAATGCGTTGTTCATTCGTGTAGCGCTCCATTTTTACTAACCTCGTACCTTCTACTAGCAAACAATAACAATTGTTCAAATGTCAAACAATGACACTTCTCGAATGTTGCAGGATTTAAAAATTGCGTTCTTCTTGGGACACCCTTTATAATCAGTTAAAATAAATGTCAAAATTTTACCTACCCATCCTTAAAAAATAAATGTTTTTGCATTTATTTGAAATTATTTCCGTTTTTGAATTTTTTGTTTTTTTTAATATACTCGTACAATACAAAATGTATGTATGCATATGAAGCTTTAAACACTTTTTGTGTGAATGTTTTTGTGTATGTATGTGTGCTTATGAAGTTCTCGTAATTTGTATTGAAAAATTTTGTATATATACAACCAATTTAAATAAAAAAACAAATTGAAATTTTTGAATATTTTTTTTTGAAACAGACAGCAAACAAAATTTAAATTTGTAATAACTGTTACGGACACAAATAAACCACAAGTTTCCGTTTTGTGGGTAAATTTTTATTAAATTTTAAACAAATGAAAAAAATAAATAAATAATAAATTATTTCGAATAAATGTATAAAAAAGTTAATGGCCCGTAATCATAGTTCCGCACTAAAGTCGGCTTTTTTTAAAAACAACTTTAAATTAAAAACTTGTTATTATCTATTTTGCTATTATAGTCAGAATTAAAGTCAGTTTTAAGTTGAACCGGCTTAAAATGGGTATCACATCAAATGTACCAAATATCCGCATACATTTTGTACTAAAAAAGAAGCATATTTGCCGAAAAAAATTTAAATTGTGTAAATAAAAGATTTGCAAAGTATTCTATGAAAGATTACAAACAGAATTTTGAAATTTTATTCTATGTAGGTTGTAATATTTGATAAACAACTAAAAATTCTTTATTTTTTTTTTTGCAATGTTCCTAAATTCTCGTATATTCAAGTATGTTACATACTTAGAAAACTTCTTGTCAATCTGGCGAACATTCTCGAAGTTACATGCACATTTTGTATGACGTTTTTTGAAACTTTAAACGCGTTTATCTCAAACCCGTTTTTTTAAGTCGGTGAGTAGGAATTTTTTGAAACTGCTATATAGATCAGTTTAACACAATTTTAACACAAACTTTTTGATTATATTTTTTAATAAATAGTCGAAAAAATTTCTTCGCTGATAAATAAAAAAATTTAAGGTCTAAATTTTTTGTCAAAAATTAATTTTTTTTAAAGCCGCCATTTTCACAAAAATTATTATTTATATAATTTTCAATCAATTACAAATTAATACATTACATTAATGATATACATTTATATTTTTAATTTTAGATGGTCCAGTCCAGAAGCCTTTTTTAAAGGAGCTCCCGCACATCAATTATAATAATAATTTTAAATTAATGTTTGTACTAACAGTTAAAAGTTACCATAATACATGTACAAATTTTTTAGCACAAATTTTTACAATTTTTATTACAAATGCACAAATGTTTAGTTTTCTTAAGAAAAATTCTAGAAACATTGATTTTTTTGGGCCTCATAAAACTACAGTTTAATTAAAAGTCGCAATATTATAATATTTGAAATTCTCAGGAAGTAACCTGGTCCAACTTTATTTATTCTTCCAAGGTTACTAAACTTGCTCAATATCCATTTTTCCTTAAACCGCTATTTTTAATATCACAATCGTAATCCTCACATTTCGGATCCAAACAAATATGGGTATATTTGACAATATATATGGTCATATATTGAACTATATAGGGACATACATATATGATCAGCTATACCAATATATGAGTTTTTTTTAAGCAAACCGTAAAGTTAAAATTATTTTATAAATATAAAGGGTCTTATATGAACATATACCAGGGCGGATCAATAAGCCCGTGACTTTTCGAACTTCCCTCGTAGTTATATGAAATGCAACACTGCTCCCATAAAGTTCCACCTTTTAATAGACTTTTGTCAAATTTTGAACAAGTTCCGTCATTTACTTTGCGTTTAACAGCTGTTCAAAACATACAACCTCGTGGATTTTTTTTAAAAAGTGAATTTCGAGTGCTCATTAAACATTATTTTTGCGAAAAAAAAGTCATTCAAATGAAAGAAAAGCTCGGTAAATACAATGGGGACTCTGTACTATCGATTTCAGTGGTAAAAAAGTGGTTTACTGACTTTCGTGGTCGCACAAGTACAAATGACGCTGAACGTTATGGACGGCCAATTGAGGTTAATATACCTGGAAATGTCGAAAAAATCCACGATATGGTGTTGGCCGATCAAAAGTAAAAGAGCTTGAGATTGTTGATGCTACAGGCATTTCATATGCCAGTGTGGTTTCGATTTTAAGTGATCAGTTGAATTTAAGAAAGCTGCTTGCAAGATGGGGCCGCGTTTGCTCTCAATTGACCATAAACGTAATCGTGTGACAACTTCAAAGGATTAGCAAAATTCCATGAATTGGGCTACGAATTGGTACCTCATCCGCCATATTGTCCGGATTTAGCCCCTAGTGACTAGTTCCTATTTCCAAGCCTAAAGAAATGGCTCGGTGGAAAGAAATTTAGCTCCAAAGATGAAACTATTGATCAAACAAATGCCTATTTTATGGACCTCGAAAAATCCTATTTTTTGGAACGGATACAAAAATTGGAGAAACGTTGGACTAAGTGTATTGAGCTAAAGGAAATTATGTTGAGAAATATTTGTTTTTTTTTTTGCAAAAAGAACTCTGTTTCATTCAAAAAGTCACGAACTTAATAACCCGCCCTCGTATACGACACCATTTTTACCTGGGAAGCCAAAAAAATAAGGCATTTTACGTCCAATTTTTTTCCATGAGTGAAACACTAAGTGTTAATGTTGGACTAATGAAGTGTTATTATGTGTGGGATTTACTTTTAATACCCTACAACTTTTTATGATGCAACATTTGTAAGTTTGTAGCCATAATAAAATCATGTCAATGTCATAGTAAAATTAACCAACTGGATAATAAGGTTCTGAAAAAATAAAATGAAACCAAGTCGAAATTTTGATATGTGTAATAGAAAAGAAATCTCAGATCAAACTCTCTGGGTTTTTGTCCCATTCCGAGGATTGATTGGTAGTAAAATTTAAATAAAATAAAAATTTTTGATATTATTTTGTTCGAGGTTCAGTAAAATAATGTTTAAGGTGAAAAAAAATATTTGAGGTGAATAAAAAATTTCAATTAGGCGTTTAAAACAAAATTATGATACACTAATAATAATCAATGCATAAAAATACAACACGAAAAAAACAAAAGAAGTAACAAAAATTTTTGTAAAAAAAACTAAAAATGGTTTATTTTACTAAAGTTACGAAATCTTAAGTTTTGGTAATAATTTTGTATTTTTATTCATGTATGGATGGAGTATAAAAGGTTTTACTCACCAGATCCAATTGAAAAATTATTAAAAATTTCAATTATCTCTTTCTTTAAAATCAATCTAAAATATTTATTGAATTGGTCGAAAATACAATCAATAGGAGGACTACTGATATTTCATTTTATTCCGCACATTTTGTTGTTTATTTTCAATTATTGTTTTATAATCGACAAAAGTAGTAAAAATAATCGAAATTCGTTTAAAATAACCATCAATTTTTAACTGACAAAACGTTAGAAAAAACAATTTTTGTGGTTTGTTTTTTAAATTGAACGAAGACTTTTTATATATGTACCTCTATTAACGATGATTTTGTGTGAGCTTCAATAGCTCAGTTGTCTAGACAATATGTCACAAATACTTTTTTTTCCAAGGCCGCAGGTTCGAGGTTCGAATCCCGGTCAATTCAATTTTTTTTGTACATTTTTTTTATTATTTTCTTAAGACTTTTTTTTTTTTTTATTATTTTTGGTTTTTTTTTAACATTAAATAATTAATTTATATAAAATTTTATATTAATAATTAAATAATCCATAAATAGGCTAAAAACATCAAAATTTTTATAAAAACCCTCTGATACAAACAAAGTACAAACGTTTTTATTTCTATTTTCTGCTCCGATTTAAAAGAATTTATAAACAGATTTTTAAACCATTTTATTTCTCATATATTAAGAAAATTTTATACATAATTTACCTTTGAGTGCAACTATTTTAGGTCATTTCTTATAATAATTTATACAAAAAAAATTATAAACTATTTTCCTTCAAATTTTTAAAATTAAGCTAAAGAAATTACAAATATTTTTAATAAAAAAGCGAAATAAATTCCGAAATGCAAATTTGCCAGCTAAATCAAACGTTTTTATAGAAATAAAACACATGCAGTTGTAATGATTTCTTTTAACGATTTGTTGAAATTCTTTTCTTTCACCTCTTCACCTTTTATACACAAACAACAAACACTATTCTAGAGCTGTAATGTGACCTATGGATACGTCTTATATAGCAAAAGATCGAAAATCTTTAGTATAACATATTTGCTGGAAAACTCGGAAATATCGGTTCAGATACAAAAAAAGTTATGCCCAAAATATAAATATTTTTTAAATACCTATTTTCTGGAACCATATATCTTCCCGAGTCCAAGTTTTATCACCAAACTAAATGGTTAATTCCCTCTTAAAGGCGTCCGTATATAAATCTGTCCATTTCATATATGTCCATATATAAACTTCAGTTTTTTCCCAACCATGGTGAAGGGTATATAAGATTCGACATAGCTGAATTTAGCCGCTCTTACTTGTTTTTTAAACAATTTGTGTTAGAAGTAAATGCATTTTTAAAACGGTATTTAACCTTTTTATTTGAACTGACACTTACTCATGTTATCGCAATGTCGTCACTTGTATGTTATAAAAGCGTTTTCTTAATATGACAGTTATAAAATAATACAGTTGACTGAAGTTTACAGGTTTTGATATATTTTATGACAAATGATAGATAAGCAGGATTTTGGCAGAGACAGTAATTATATCATAATTATTTCTGTAAAAAAAAATTCACATTTGAGCTGTACAAAAATTAAGAATTTAAGGAATTAAAAATATATAAAAAATTGTAAGAGAACTATGTTTGCTCTTAAAAATCAATGCAATTAATTTCAATTAGTTTCAGATTGTTTTTAAACAATTTTAATCCATTACGATTAATTGAATTTTAAATATTTAAAAAAAATATCTTCAAATATTTTAAAGCACTTCCTTGAAAAGTATTAGCACTTAATTTTACTCCTATCATCTTTTGTTAACTCCAACCAAAATAAACGTTACAATAAATATTTCACACATTCTTTAACGCACGCGTCTACAACAAATTAATACTTAACCCTTCAAACGCATTTCGTGTCATCACCTTAACACCACCACCACCACCATCACAAATTCCGTTCAAAATACAAAATCTGACTTAAAACTCTGTACACATAATGACAACCGACCGACTAACCGGACCACATGTGGCTATTTTGTTTAAGGCAAAATTATGGCTAACCACCAAAACATGTAATAGTAAAAATGTTAGAAAATGTTGTAAAATTGTTATCAAAACGATTAAATTTGAAATGAAAACCCTTTTTATAATTTCAACTGCCACTGATGTAACAATGCCAACATACATATTTTTGGTCATAGAGAAAGAAGAAGGTGATATGAAACGATCAAAAGTTGCCACAAAACAAAAAAAAAACAAAAACCAATTTTAAAAAGGGACTTATGTTTGGAGAATATTTATAACAATAGTTTATTAAATAAAAACCAAGACAAAATAAAGAAAAACATAAAGAAGCCTTGTGTGGGACGAGTTCTAAAAGCTTCAGAATGCAACAACATGCTGCCAAAGACAACCCATCACATCACACGCTAAACAAGGCGTTCAAAAAACATCAAAAACTACACACACAAAACTGACCAAAACCCAAAGCAGAGGTTGTTTGTTGAACATAACTAGGGCAAGGAATTTTATAGACTTTATAGAATTGCATATTTTGAAAAATTGCACATTTAAAAAGAAATATATATTTTTTCTGCATATTTAAAAAAAAATAATATTTTAGCTTAAAATGCATATTCATGGATTTTTGTTATTACTATTTACATATTTAGTGTTTTTTAATGCATATTTGAGAAAATTTGTGCTCAAACAATTATATTTTTGCATATTTTGATAGAAAAAAAATAATAATATTTCCTGCATATTTTCACAAAAATTTATATATTTTCATATTTTTGCAAAAAAAAATTTTTTAAATATATTAGCAAAAATGCATATTTTATCAAAAGTGCATATTTTGGCATATTTCATTTTTGAATAAAAATTTATGGACTTTTTAGTGCATATTTAGTGCTTTTTAGTGGATATTTTTAATTTTTTAGTTGCATATTTTGACAAAACTTTTTAATATTGCATATTTTGGCAGAAAAGCATATTTCGTCAAAAATGCATATTACGTCTTTTAGTGCATATTTAGTGTTTTTTAATAAATATTTTTAATTTTTTAGTTGCATTTCTTCATATTCCTTTTTTTGCATATTTTGTCAAAAATTCATATAGTATTGGTAAAAATTCTAATTTTGCATTTTTACGTATTCTAGTACATTTTTGTGGATTTTTTAAATGCATATTAAGAGTTTTTGATGCATATTTTTAATTTTTTATTTGCATATTTTTGTTAAATTTTATATTTAAACTAAATAGTGTTTTTATTATTTTATTTATTTGAAAAATTAAAATTCTTTAAAAACATACTTCAACTTTAGAAGAAGCTTGAATTCTGTTCCTTTTGCAAAACAAAAAATGTCTTATTAATATTTATATATTTTTTTTCCTATGTTTAAAGTAAAATAATTATACAAAAATTTTAATGCATATTTTGCTTTTTTTTAGCTGCGCATATTTTCGCTTTTGAAGTGCATACAATTCCTTGCCCTAGTAATAACAATATGTTTGTATGTTCATGTGTGTAAGTATAGAATTTATAGAGTACATTTTGAAAGCTAAGGTTGAAGTTGATTTTTTTTATTTTTATTTTTTTGCATATTATTTTGACTTCATCATCAGATGAATATTGTAGGCATGCATATGTATATTTTCATTACAGGACCGTCGGTTGGGGGAAAAGTAACAAAAGCAATTGATTAAGGCTGCAATAAATATCGTTTCATCGTACCTTTATCATGCAAAGAAGGGTTAAGCGATCGACTTCAACTCTGGCAGATCGGCGTTAATTCCTGCGAGGGCAGAATTCTTTTTAAAACAAATTTTTTCCATATATATTTTTTTAATAAACTAGGGTTCATACAATTAATATATTGTTGAATCCACCCCTTGAAAAAGATAAATCTTTATTGAATTCGTGAAAAAAAAATAATTCTTTTTGTAAATCACCAAGTTGATTCAATATTTTATAAATCAATTTATTAAATCGGATTTAAAATCATAGTTGATTAATCAATTTCATTTGAATCTTTTTTGATTCAATTAACTCATATCATTTCAAATATAAAGATTGATTTGATTTGAGAATTATTCTCGCTTAGTTTTCTAAATATTTGCCATTTTTTAAAATGGTAATTTTTTAAAATTATCGGTATCTCGAAAACTAAGCGAGATAGGGCAAAATGGAGTCTATTCTATCGAAGGATAATCTTTGCCGAACTTTGCAGATACTATGTCCGTTTTGCGCTATCTCGCTTAGTTTCCGAGATATTCGGCATTTCATAAAATGCACATTTTTTAAAATGGTTGGTATCTAGAAAACTAAGCGAGATAGGGCAAAACGGAAAAATTTTTTGCTCCAGCTGGGTATTAATATAGTGCGATAGTAAAAATATGCCAGGTCCGGAAGACATATCGAGTTATCTATTTTAATAAAACAGCCACCGGGTGACTTATTTTTATACGAATGAAATGGAACGCGAAACTAAATTTGTATTATCGTAGTGTGTTAACTTATATTATCATATAAATTGATAAAAAAAATAGTCACCCTGTGGCTTTTTTATAAAATTCCAGAAAACCCTTCGGAGACCTTTGTTGAGCTTTTCCAAACTTTTGTCCATTTTGCTCTATCCCGCTTAGTTTCCGCCATTTTACGGACAAAATGTTTGCTAGTAGAATATTAATATACTGCGATAATAAAAATGGGCCAGGTCCATAAAACCCTTCGGGCTTAATATTATATTAATCGTGATTTAAAAAAATATATATTTTAATTCTAATTTTGATTCACTAATTAAATCAAAATTGATTCGATTATTTGATTTAAAATTGAATTATTTCGTTTGATTTAAAAAAAAAATAAAAAAAAATATTTAAATGGTAGGAAATAATTCAATCAGAAAAATTAATTCGCGAATTTATTTGTTAAAATTTAAATTAGATTTGAAAATTGATTTAAGGAATTATGTTTTTAAAAGTCTGGTTGGATCAAATCTAATATGATTTGATCTGCCATTTTTTTATCAATTTAAATCTTACTAAATCCGCAAATATATAGCTGGATCTGATTTAATATGCCATTTTTCGGATCAAATAAGGTCAAATTGGATATGATTAAATACTTGCCAGATCAACCTTTTTTACACGGGTATATGGATTTATATTGCACAATATAACATAATAATTAGAAAATTACAGACATATGTATGTATTTTTAGTGATAATTTATTATTATTATATACACACTTTTTTACTCGTGTTAACTTAAATATCTGCAAAGTTTGTAAAAAAAAATTTCCAGTGGATCTATGACGTGTCCGAAATGGGTTAATCGCTTATAACCTGAAAACCTACTCAAAATTTGTAATTTTAGGCTCGCAAAACCCAGATCGCAAATCTTTTAATTCCCAAAAAAAAAAATCATTCACCCAATATTTTGTTAAATTTTTCAATCACGGCTCTGTTACAATGTTGCATGCAACTTATATGTTCACCACACTATTGACCAATGTAAAATAAACCAAGCAACAACCAACAAACAACCAAGTCAACATAAAATATATGTAGCAAGCAAAGTAAAGCGCTTACAAGGCAATTATTGCTATTTTATGAAACTGACCAAGTCGTAGTTTAAGACTGATTGACAAATAAATTTAGATGCATGCGTGTCGATAGAATTCTCAAACATTTGCATTGTGTAAACATTTACTTGTGATGACGACGATGGACGACGTTTTCATCTATGCTCAAGCAATATGTGGAGTATGGAATGGGATGGGATGGATTGGATTAACTAAATGATGATATCTTTGCATAAAAGTGGGTGCTTTTTGTTCAGTTATTGTTGTTGTTATTGTTATTACAATTCGCTTCTAAATAAACACTATTCCATCCACTATTCAATCGTTTCAAATGTATGTATATGTGTGTGTGAGAGAGGAAAGTGATCTTGTTTTTGTTTTCTATAACCATAAATAAGATCATTTCGACTAATGGCTGCTTGGTTTGTTGGTTAGCTCAATGGCTGGCGGTTTGGTATCCATCTATCTTGGAAGTTTTTCAGTTTTTTTTTTTTTTATTCTAATGAGTTTTCCATTTCACTTTATTAGTTGAGTGAGTGAAATGTACAGACACAAATGTCGTTTTCTAAACTAATTAAAGACGTTTTTAATGTTTGGAGTTTAACAAATCAAGAAAAATGTAAATTTTGCTTTTTTTCTTCTTCTTCTTCTTCTCTATGCACGTCAATATTTTCATTCAATTCTAGATTATGCAGATGTTTATTAGGTTTAGATATAGAAAAGAAATAAAAATAGTTGCTAGAGTATTGATTTTAAATAACAAGGAAGTTAAGTGAATTTTAAGTCAAAGTCTAATCGTAAGAAGAAGGTGGTTTGTTAGATCAAATACTTAAATGTTTTGGCGAAATGTCTTGCTATTGATGTCATTAGATTATGTAATTTCCTTGTATAATGTCACTTTTAAATGATATGGAAAGTAAATCAATGTCATCAATTGTTGTTTTTTGTTTTTTGTTCGTCTATTAGTGAGATAAAGAATTTAAGAGAAATTTAAAGGTTCAAAGACTACATTATTTAGTAACAAAAAACATATTTTTTGTACTGGTTTGAATTAAAAAGAATAGAGTAAACTGTCGATGTTTCGAATTTATGATTGTAGAGCCGATGTGAATTATCATACTAATCGGAATAATGGCTGAGATAAAATAATGTGATTTTCATTAACAAAAAATATCCAAATTACCCAAATAAAAAAATTAATCTGACATAATATTTAATCATATCCAATTTTATATTCCTTAATATCTTATTTGATCCGAAAAAAGGCAGATCAAATTAGATCCAGCAATATATTTGGGCATTTAGAAGGATCTGAATTCAACCGAAAAATGGCAGATAAAATAAGATCCGGAAATATATTTGAGGACAAGGTAATATCCAAATTTATCCAAAAAAATTACAGATGGAATTGTATCAGATTATATTCAACAATATTATATACACGGAAACTAGTTTATTAAAACTGTATAAAAAAAAATTAAATTAAGAAAAAAATTTAATTAAAAAACAAAATTAAATAAAAAAATTATTAAAAACAAGTAAAAAGGCTTAAGTTTGGCTGTGCCGATGCTAAAAAATTGTTCTCTATTGGGTTTGATACAAATAATGTAAAAAACTTTTGAAGTAAAATTATGGAGGTAAAAAATATTGTTTGAAGCTGAAAAATTTTTGAGTTGAATACAAAATATTATTCACTTTTAAGCGAATGGTGAAAAAATATGTGAAAATATATTATGTAACATATATGATGGAGGGTATAAAAAATATAAAAATTATTAATTATAAATAATTCTATTTAAAGCAAAAAAAAAAATATTTTTATAAATTTTCACCACTTAGATCCTATCAAAAATTTCTAGTTTCTTGTTATCCCGAAATAGATTAAAATTTTAAAGTTTTGTAAAAAAAAATTTTAATAAGGAAATAAAAAAAATTAAAAGCACAAACTAATTGATCTGGAACAATATTTAATCACATCCAATTTTATATTCCTTAATATCTTAATTGATCCGTAAAACGGCAGATCAAATTTGATCCAGCAATTTATTTGACGATTTAGAAGGATCTTGATTGATCCGAAAAATGACAGATCAAATTAGGTCCAGCAATATATTTTAGGGGATTTAGAAGGATGTAAATTAATCTGGAAAAATTCGGATCAAATTAGATCCAGTAATAAATTTGTGTATTTAGAAGGATCCAAATTTATCCGAAAATGGCTGATTGGATTGTATCAGATTAGTTCTTCCAGAGTTGTAGTTACTTAAGCACTCAGCAGTGTGAGGCTGACTTTATTAGACTACATTTTTAATATAATTGTGTTATATATATATTTATATCTTTGGGACTTATAAGTATATAATTATATATTCGGAAATTTGAAAAAAAAATTTCTACAAATCTTGGGGGAATTAATAAGATTTAATTTGTTCCTTATTTATCTGATTTTATATAATTATATATAACAATATATAATATTATATATAGTTATATATACGAAGGGGGATCAAAAAGTCCGTTACTTTTCGAACTTCCCTCGTAGTTATATGAAATGCAACACTGATCCCATCAAATACCACCTGTTAATAGACTACTGTCAAATTTTAGGCAAGTTCCGTCATTTACTTTGCGTTTAACAGCTGTTCAAAACATACAACCTCGTGGATTTTTTTAAAAATGGAAAAAAGTGAATTTCGAGTGCTCATTAAACATTATTTTTTGCGAAGAAAAAAAACCGTCAATCGAACCAAGGAAAAGCTTGATAAATACTATCGATTTCAATGGTAAAAAAGTGGTTTACTGACTTTCGTTGTGGTCGCACAAGTACAAATGATACTGAACGTTCTGGACAGCCAATTGACGTCAATACAACCGAAAATGTCGAAAAAATCCACGATATGGTGTTGGCCGATCGAAGAGTAAAAGTGCGTGAGTGATGCCATAGGCATTTCATATGGCAGTGTGGTTTCGATTTTAAATGATCAGTTTCATTTAAGAAAGCTGTCTGCAAGATAGGTGCGGCGTTTGCTCTCAATTGACAATAAACGTAATCGTGTGACGTGTGTTGTCCCAATGGCAAAATTCCATGAATTGGGCTACGAATTGGTACCTCATCCGCCATATTCTCCGGATTTAGCCCCCAGTGAAATTTTTGACCAAACAAATGCCTATATTATGGACCTCGAAAAATCCTATTTTTGGAAGGGATACGAAAATTGGAGATTTTTTTTTTTTTATTTATTTTCTTTTATTTGATCTTGAATATTATATTATTCTTTTAAATTGAGCTTGAGATCTTGTTTGTATAAAAATAATAATGATTATTTATTTTCCAATATTTGGTCTCCACTTTTGGTGACTTCTTCAGGGAAATAATTTAAAATAAATAATTTAAATCGAGGGTGGCCAAGCCCTATGCGCTCGGTGCTCATTTGTTTTTGTAAAAGCACTTAGCTATAGGCTGAGTGTTTTAATACACACATAGTGCACTCAGCACTAGCAATACGAAATACACAAACAACTTTGTCTTATAGGCTTTTTTGTCGTTCTTCACTGTATACACGCAAGTGCAAAGCAACAACACTTTCGTATGCTTTGCTGGTAAACATTGATGACAGCGATCATCAATGTAGATTTGGTTTTTGTTTAACGTATGATATGAAATATTTTTTTTTCTTTTTTCTTTGTATGTATTGGTTTTTACTTGTTGTTGTTCATCCCTGATTTAAATTAAAAACTAAATAATTAAAATTTTTTCCCTGAAGAAGTCACCCAAAGTGGAGACAAAATATTGGAAAATAAATAATCTTTATTATTTTTATACAAACAAGATCACAAGCTCAATTTAAAAGAATAATATAATATAATTTTTTTTTTTTTTCAAAAAAACTGTGTTTCATTTAAAAAGTCACGGACTTATTGATCCGCCCTCGTAATAATGTCTTTAGGACTGAGAAAAATGTAGATAAATAATTATATTTAAAAGGAGGTTTGGAAACAAAGATCATATATAATTTTATATGTACCTAGATTGTTATAAACTTATTAGTTCCCATGATTCACTCTCAACCTTTTTCAGTCAATATCGCCTAAACGAAATTTTGAAAACACCTTTGTTCATTTCGAAAAAAAATTGTCCTAGTTGAGGGTAAAATTTTACTCAAATTGCACAAAAATATTATTTTCCTAAGATTATTGAAAATGGATCCGTTTTTGAAATAATCCAAAATGTATGAACTATGTTTTAGACCCAAATTAGCTTAAAAGCAAAGTGCGGCGAAATAAGGTAACGTGAGTTAGACTTATATTTTCAATTGATTTTCTTACTTGAAATCTTCTTGAGTAAACTATCAATAATTGACAATGGAGTCTCTAGGGGATTTAAAGTTACCATTTTAAATCATCCCTCTCTGCTGACAAACAAAATTCATAACAACCATTATTAGTCTTGCTGAATATTGCACTTTAGTAGGAGTTGTCAAATTCATATTTGAATTGTGGGATATTTTTACTTTTATTTTCATGTTTTCAAATCGTAAATTTAGAATCTTTTGTAGACATCTTTGAAAAATGATGGTAGACTTAGATTTTTGTGTGTGTGTGTGTGAGTGTTTTTTTTTTCAAAATTGAACACGATTTTCCTCTAAAACCAAAAAAAAAATCAAAACATCATTACAACAGAAAAAAATCACACAGACATGTTAAGTCGGTCACTTCATGTGCCCAGATAATGTAGAACAATTGAATAGAAACAGACAGTCAGACAAGTGAAAAGGTCTACTGGTAAAAAAGACTATACGAAATTAAGAGACCTAACGACGTCCAAACTAATACCAACCTTAAAAAAGTAGAAACTCCTTTTAAAAGAAAACAATGTTATTGAATTTGTTTGTAGCCATTTTTTATGTCAAATTGAACATCATCTAAAAGGATGTGTTGAAACCAAACAAACTACTGGGTGCGATGTGAAATATGCTAATTGCATTTTTGTGCTCTGTGTACCAATTTTTTTATTTTTTTTGTGATTTCAAAGAATAAAGATTTAACACCTTTTAAATTCATTAGAATAAATGTGTTTTTTTTTTTTTGTTATTAAAAGCCTTTTCATTGTAACGACCTTCAACTATTCTTTAACCTTGTTTAAGGTATTTTAGCCAGTTTTTTTTAATTTGTAGAATGGTTTCAAGTCTTTAATACTAATAGTCATGCAAATGTAGGGCGTTGGTCTTATTATAAATAAATAGACAACAGACACCCACTCTGTTTGAATCTTATAAAATAAATCTTAACAATTGATTTTTTCCATACGATATCACATTTTCAATTGTAACGAATTTGTAACATGATTTTTTTTAGACAAAATTTAAAAACCAACCTCTACACCATTTCTACATGGAAAAAAGGAAAGAATTTCTAAGAAAATTCTATTTATGAATTTTCGCTAAGATTCCATACTTTTGTCACTTTTTAAGAAAAAAAAAAAATAAATTAAAATTAACTTCTCACTAAATATGTGTTAGAGATGAAAAACAAGTTTTGAAGAAAATTTGAGATGATAAATGAATTAAAGGTAAAGAAAATTTTATAGGTTAATATTGTGAACACCCAGAAAACAGTTTCAGTTGTGTCCACCGAATTTGTTTATCAATACCAATCATTAGTGACGTCTATTATCAATACAATCCACAATTCGGTTGCTTTTACTGAAACCCTAATAAAATTATATATTTGATCAGAATAACCGTACTTGTAGTTACCATTTTTGAATATCGACAATTTTTAATAAATTTGATTAATTGTACCAAATTTCTAATATATTCACTAAATAAATGGTTGCTTCCACCGCACAGAAATACTAAACGAATTTTATTTTTAAAGATGATTGGAAATACCAATAATTGAATAATAGAATTATTTTTGGTTTCTTTTCCCTTTTTTTAATACCCAATATAATATTTTTGCTTTATTAATGGACTTTAGGTTATTTCAAATAAAATTCAATTAACACAAATAAATGTTAACGGGTTTGATCGAATTGCAACCAATCTTTTCTCGAGGTGAAGTTGAGTTGGGGGCGATCTGGGTAAGCTGTAAGGTAAATGCATGACTTTCGCGATATAATTTATTTAGTGTACCAGTGGTACAGGGTATTTGTTGGTTTGGGAGTTGGCTGGAAAAGCACCAAGGCTCTCAGACTACAAATTATTTTACCGGCGGCAGTTCCTAACCCCCATGTGAATTATGATCGACAATTTGCAAAAATAATCCCCAAAGAGATTGTGGGGATCATAATCCCAATGCAATCCACCGATTTATTTTAGAGATTGTGACCAACATTTCTTTGGTCGTTATCCTCGTTTTTTAGCCGAAAACCGAAAAACCCAAAGTCCGCAGCGAAGCCGACCTCGAATATACCACAGAGTATAAATACAATAAAGCAAAGCTATCCCCTGTGCTAATCTTATGTCTAGGTGTACAAATTAGGAGTAAGAGCGCAGATAGGTTTGTATGAAAACATATCTGAAATCTTATTTATGCCTGATTGTCAAATTTATTTGTACACAAAGTGAAAGTACTGCAATAAAGAAAGCGGTTGATACCCATAATGCCTATGCTTTAGAAGTTCGATTGGGTTATTTCAGTCTTCCCTGCTTGAAAGGACTCTAAACTTTCTACTAAATTCGATACAAGGTATCACCATTAGTTACATCGAACAGAGTTCTGTAAGCTTACCAATGACTACGCCCTGTACTACAATCCCTATGCTATGTACCATTTTTCTGGAACTTTCACAGAGATTTTATAGCCTTGCTCTGTATATCAAGATCTAGAGAGAGCATATTCAATAAAAATTTAGAGTGCGTCCAGTTATTACAAAGAGCAGCAAATCTTTTTAATCTCTTTAACCTAGATTGAATAGTAGAGACTCTCCACCATTGTGCTAGTCGTCCAGAGCATAGATGCATATGTCTCAATAGGTCGAATAACTGGAAGTACCCCAAGTTCCATACTTTAACTCTTCCCAAAAGTCACTCAGAAAATCTGCAGTCTGTTCAACATATTTTTTGACACATCAGTTTGCTACTTAGGGTCAACTCTAAATATTAAACCTCGGTGGAAAGTTGTAGAGTAATACCCTTCCACATTTGAAATCTGAATCCTATATGTTCAACACATGCATATTGCACCAGTCGTCCATAAGGTTTATGACCTTCCAGACTCTAAAGTGACACATCATCCTCCACAAGAACTGAGTCGACCATGAAACACTATAGCAGAGTGGGGGCTAACATACATCCCCTTAAGGGCATCCTCCACTAACCTCGGCTGGAACCATTTAGCGGTTCACAAGAACTGCATCCACTTCATGCGCTTCAGCTGAATAATTCATTTAGTTTAACGTTACATTATTGAAAGCCCCCTAAGTGTTTAAACCACAGCGTGTTTTCCTTTTTGTCAAGACCCTTCTTGATATTGTAAAGTGCAAACTCACAGGATTTACCGCTTTACTACTCTCTTTTTACAAAACAGCTAACAGGGTCGAAAGTTTATTCTGTCGAACTGGTCATTTAGGTCTCCATGCGACTTTCAGACGATTGTTGCGGTTCCAGATAGAAGTCTACGTAATTAACAATTAATAATGGAATAAGATATGGATCTATCATTCATTAGCATCTTTGTGCATTCATCGGCATATGGTCAGGCTGACATGGGTTTCAGGACACGTTGACAACATGGAGATTATAAATGGCTCTGGAATGGCCAGGGATCTGGTAGAAGCGGATAGCATGTTTCCTCTGGGGTAACTGTTTGGCTTCATAGAAAACATATCGGATAGGGGGACGAGTTGACTGCAGACCGATTCTAGGATATCTCGGATCCTATGTCCGCTGCCTGATTCAAGGAGAACGAAAACTATTTTTGGTGTTGATAAGAGAACAATCAGTATGCTTGTATGAATTATTGCGGGCCACTGAGCTATATACCGAATGGCTGCGCGCTGGGGTCACTCCCAAGTGGATTGCAATGAAAACGAGGTATCTGCTTTACGAGTGTCCGAGTCTGATAGAGCGGCGACTCAGATATCTATCGAAGTAGGTTCTTCCATTAACTGGATAGTCTGCTGGATTTCCACGAAATTTTTTAATTAATCTGGATGATTTCAAGTTTTTTGGGCTTTAGGTGAACTCGGCGATGGCAGCCTTACATTTATCCAACTAATTTTAGACCAGCAGAGCGTTTACCAAATTTAAGTAAAACGTGTCTGTAATTTATAGTAAAGTGAAAAAAAACAAGTAAAAAGAGGCTTAAATTTGGCTGTGCCGAATCTTTGAATAGCCTTCACAAATATTCTGAAAAATTTTATTTACTGTTTTTGATACAAATAATGTAAAAAAAAACTTTTGAAGTAAAATTATGGAGGTGAACAATTTTTTTGGATGTGTTTTTGATACAAATAATGTAAAAAAACTTTTGAAGTAATATTAAGGTGAAAAAAAATTTTAGTGGTGAAAAAATTTTTTTAGGTGAAAAATATTTGAGGTGAATTCAAAATATTATTCACTTCTAAGCGGCTGTTGTAAAAATATAAGAAAATTTATTATGTTCCAGTCACTACTATGAAATTGTACTAAAATACACCAATATGTATGGGAAATTTAGAGGTACCTTCACATTTTCACACATAACTTTTTGCAGCGGTTAGCAACGATTTAACTCATTTTCAATACCAAACTGCACGGAAAGATGCCCAAAAATAAAACAAAAATGAACATGCCCGCTTGCGTCTTCTCGTCGTGATCGCCATTTAAACAGACAGACGAACATTGCTAAATCGACTTAAAATTGTATAAGGATCATGAATATATATACTTTAAGACCCCATGTTTCCTTTATTTCGACATTTTACAAACGGAATGACAAACTGATATATATAGCCACACCATATATGGTGAAGGGTATAAAAATGTTGAAAATGGTTTATATATGTTGGAGTAGAAAGATTTCTTACTAAATAGAGAATTGTACTAAAAATTAGTACAAAAACTGTAAAGTGGAACTTTTCATTAGAGTGTATTCATATTGTTGGCAATTAAGAGGTGCAAAGTTATCAACATAATGAATTTATCTACCATTCCTTGAAAACTCTTCAGTTAAAAAAATAAACTACTAGAAGATGAATAAAATAAATATTATTCATCTCTAAATGCAACATCCAATTTTCTTAATATTACAACATCAATCCTTTTTGAATGCAAATGGTGTAGGTAGTCGTCATGCAACAACATTAATAGTGATCAAATTAATTTACTCAAAGAACTTTATAAACAACTACGGGTTACATATAGTATGACAAGCCATTACTTGTCACTCTCATTAGGTTCTACAAGAACAACAACAATGCCAACAAATACAACACGCGTTTAAAACATTGTCACGTTTTTATAGTTTTGAGTAGATATTTATATGTTTTTTCGGTTTTAGTTTGTTTTCAATTTCAATTGATTTTATTTCATTTCATTGTCCTAATATATATGGCTTTATTCTGTTGCCTTTTTTGCTGAAAACAAAAAGTAGTATTTTACAATTTATCTATAAACTTCGATCATATATTGAGCCAAAAACAACAACAAAACACCAAAACAGTGTAGGACAGAATCAGAACCTTATTGGCCATTGTCTTTTTCAATTTTAGACAAGACTGTCTGTCTTGACTAGTTTTCCAAAAAAAGAAAAAAAAAAACTACTAAAAAGTGTCATGTAAACGATCAATCGATTTGTTTTTGAAGTTACATTTAATGCTGTGGTTTGTGTTCTTTTGCTCTATATTTCGTCTTGTTAAAAATTTTTTTCATTTTCAGTTTCACTTTCGTTTGAAATCTACCATAAGCAGGCAAAAAAAAGCGTGGTTTTTAAGGCAGGCGACATAAACCACGTTTTTTTTTTTATTTTTGTTCTTAACTTGTATTTTGCATGTTAAGACCATACACGATTTCAAAAGACAGTTTGTGATCATAATAGACTGATATCAATAATACTTTATCATGATTAAGCTCTTAAATAAATAGTATAAAATCAAACGGATATTTCGTTTTTTTAGAAATATGATTTTTAAAAAATGTCTCTTCGGCTATGTTAGTCGGAATATGTAAGTGCGGATGAGAAGAGAGCAAGTCCTCTCTACATTGTGGAGAACTCCAGTATTGGGTATTTAGATTATGGCCAAATTACTGAATGTCCAGATATTTTGAAATTTTTTATATGAAATAACAAAGAATGTGTTACTTTAACACTCTAATACTCTTCCTTCAGATATCAATAGCACTTATACTATATATTTGGCATTGATAACTTACTGTGGCAAAGATATTAAATAAAATTTTGATGTATCGCTTAAGCCGATATAGCACAATAAAGGTTAAAGACGAATCAAGAAATCCACTAATCAAATAGTTTCGAATTTTCCTGTAAACACTATCAGTTAAATAAAATTATGTACCGAAAATTGTATATCTAGTGTAATTAGTTTAGAAGTTATGACTTTTTTCGCTATTTGTATATTGCGATATTAAGCGAAATTGACACTAAACATTAATGAATTTCAATGATATTAATTCCACCTACTACAAATTCTAAGTGCATTAGCTGTGTTAACTGATTTTTTAGTTATACAGATGTCCGTAAAATGTGTCCTGACGGTATCCTGTGAGTCCTAGAGCGAAACTAGTAACTTATTTTACAGTAGAGACCTTTAACTTCCTTTGTTATCATCAATTATGTATGCCAGAGTGTAAATATATTTTTGGCGATTTTTTTAATATTTTTTTCTGTTCTAAAAAGAAAATTTTTTTAAAATTTACGAAATTTTGACTTTACCTACTTCTCGCTTGAAAATCGTTCGTTAAACAAAAAAAAAAGCTAAAAGGCAAAAAAAAAATGGTAAATTATGTTTTTATCGATATCAAGTAATTTTTTTTTTAATAAAAAAATATTATTTAGCCAAAAACTACTTTATATCTGCCAACCGCTTTTTTGGCGGTATTGGAAAAATTAGTTTTAGGCCCGATGACACAACGTCAGTTAAAGTCCCAATTTATAGCTAACTGAACATTATGTTAATGTTAAAAATTTTTACCGAAAACTTTAAATTACAAGGAAGTATCCTAATGGGTTCTTTTTAACTTAAAGACAATCGGATATGGGATGGAAGAAAGGAAAATACACATCCCTTGTGTGTCTTTCCTGTGACTTATTCTAATTTCATTAAGATCGGAAGGGACCCACTGGAATACTCTCAAATCAAATCAAATTTGTTATACGGTGGGAAAAATTTTAAAAAATAAAAACACTTTTTTTCAGCTAAGTCCATATCGAAACAAATGAATACTTACTTTAAGGCAAAGTACCATTTTGAAAAAAATATCTCCGATATCTAACATGTTTAGCCATGATGCCAATTGATGCAACCACCATAACATTCTTAGCCGACACCATGAAATTCTTAACCGATTGACAGAAACACTTAGCCTTAGAAATTTTGGTACCACAAGTACAGTGATTGCACTCAGAAAAAAAGTTAGTAGAAAAATTTGTAAACGGTTTTCAATCAGACTTTACTATTTTCGTACTGATTTTTAGTAAAAAGATTATTATTTAGCAAATCTTTTTGCTATTTCCATTTTACAAATTACAGAGTTTTTACAGAATATTTACAAATTTTAGTTGCTTATTTCAGAAATCATTTTACAAATTTTTGAAATCCGATTTGCTAAAATTAGCAAAAAAAAATACTAAATTTAAAAAAGTGGATATTGAAGGAAATTTTATTTCTAATTTAAACTTACACCTACAAACTTTAATTGCCTTAAAATGTTACATAGATTAAAAAAAAGGGATCGGAAGTGTCTGAAAATAACACATCCACTTAAAATATCACTAAAAAGTTTTTTTAGTTCTAAAAATCCTCCCTAAAACCAATTAAAATGACCTTAAAAGTAAAAAAATGGGCTAAAATATTTTTTAAAACAGAAATTACCAAATTAAAACAAAATGATAAATTCGTTTATGTTTTAACAATTTTTGAGATTAATAAGCCTTAATTTTTTTTAATTTTGTACTAAATATTTAAAAAAAAAATAAAATAAAAAAATTTTCATACTCGATAAAAAAAAAATTAAAAATTTTATACTAATAATATTTAATTTTTTTTTTTTTGTTTGCTGATTTTAGCAAACATATTTTTAATTCCACTTTACAAAAAGTTAACTAAAATTTACTAGCCACTACTAATTTTTCTACTAATTTCATTGTACTAAACGTCAGCAGATATGTGTTGCTAAGATTTTTTGGTGAGTGTGTGATGTGAATGTATACATATTTGATTTTTTTCCCTTGGGATAAGTGTTTCTGTAAATCGGCTAAGAATTTCATGGTGATGCAACCACCATAACAGGTAGTTACATCAATTGGCAACATGGCATCATGGATAAACTGGAAGCTAAAAATTATGCAGTTTGTACATCCTAGCTTACACGGTCCTTGGTTTTAGAAGTTAAAGACTTTAATATGCACTCACCAAAAAAGTCTGTAATAGAAAATAAAAATTTTGCTGTTATTAGGGGAAATTTTGCTTTTTTGAGCCTAGCGGTATTTTTTGCTAATCTTAGCAACACATGTCTGCCGATGTGTTGTACAATGAGTAAACTTTTTGTAAAGCGAATCAAAAATCTGTTTGCTTAAATCAGCAAAAGAAATTACTAAATATTATTAATATTAGTACAAAATTTCAAATTTATTTTTTTTATCGATCATCAAAATTTTTTTATTTTATTTATTTTTTTAAAAAATATTTTAGACAAAATTTAAAAAAAAATCAAAGCCTTAAAAATTGTAAAAACATAAACGAATTTATCATTTTGTTTTAATTTGGTAATTGTTGTTTTAAAAAATATTTTTTTGTTTGCTAATTTTAGCAAATCGGTTTTCAAAAATTAGTAAAATGATTTCGGATATAAGCAACATTTGTAAATTTGTAAATATTCTGTAAAAGTTCTGTAATTTGCAAAATGTAAATAGCAAAAAGATATGCTAAATAATATTTTTTTAGTAAAAAACAGCACAAAAATAGTAAAGTGGGATTGAAAACCGTTTACAAATTTTTCTACTAACTTTTTTTTCTGAGTGTGAAATTATAAATGACATACATTTAAATATTTAACTTTTTTAGACACAAAAGTACATTTGAGGTTCTAAATTGTAGCACTTTTAAAGTTCTCACAGTACCACTTAAAGTACTTAAGTTTTGTATCAACAGAATTTCGGTTAAAGCAAAATATTTAAATTGTGTCAAAATACATTTTATTACCACAAGCACATAATTCACTTGCAAAGTGAATTGGCAAAGAATTCGGTTGTCACAATGCATTTGTTTTCTCTGTGTATTATCGAAGTGGAACGGGAAACCAAATTTGCATTGTCGGATTGAGTTAATTTGTTTATCACATAAATTGGTCAACTCTGCTATAAAACAGATGAGCGGCAACAACATCCGATGTACTATGTCGTTAAAAGCAAATGATGGATCAGATCTAACAACAACTGAGCAACAATTAGAACGGTGGCGCGAACACTTCTCATCACACACATCAGCTGTAGACAATAACAATCCCGTTGAGGCTGTGACGCTTTCTATACGCCGCAATCCGAGAAGAGATATTTCAACCCATCCTCCGACTTCTTTTGAAGTTACGGCGGCACTGAACAAACTAAAAACTTGCAAATCGTCTGGTCCCGACAACTTGCCCGCAGAGCTTTTAAAGTATGGTTCTGATACATTGGCGGAAGTTCTCACCCCACTGATAAGAAGTGCATGGCTCAATGGTCAAATTCCTGCAGATTGGAAAGAGGGTGTCGTAGTCACAATCCCTAAAAAGGGTGACCTAACTCAGTGTAAAAACTGGCGTGGCATTACCGTGCTTAACGCAATAGGGAAAGTGATGGCAACTTTAATACTACAGCGAATCTCACCAGTGGTGGAACAAGTTGTGCGTAACGAACAAGCTGGTTTTAGGGCTGGACGATCATGTGTAGACCACGTCAATACTCTACGCATAATTATTGAACAATCGGCGGAGTATAATACACCCATGTACCTGCTTTTCGTAGATTTTGAACGTGCTTTCGATACAGTATCCCGAAGCTCTATGTGGTCTGCATTAATTGGTAAAGGAATACCGGAAAAAATCGTCGCCCTTATACGTGAGCTGTACAGAGACGCGGAATGTAAGGTCCGTTTCAACGGTAAGGAGAGTCAACCTTACACCAATATTACAGGCGTAAGACAAGGCTGTATCCTCTCCCCCACATTATTCATCCTACTATTGGACTGTGTAATGGAAAAAACGAATAGTGAGGCCCCAATCGGCATTCGGTGGAACATGATGGAGTACCTAAATGACATAGACTACGCTGATGACATATGTCTAATGTCTCAACGTTTTGTAGACATTGAAAAGAAGATAAATAGACTCTCCGAAAATGCTAACAGTGTAGGATTGAGAATTAACTTCAGAAAAACAAAACTGATGCGTATTGGTACTAATTTTACGTCACCACTTATTGTTGATGGTACCGTAATTGAAGATTTAGAATCTTTTAATTATCTTGGATGCAAAATTGCGAAAGACGGTGGTTCTGTAGCCGATATTGGCGATCGTATCAACAAGGCCCGTGTTGCGTTTCTCAAATTGTATAAAATTTGGCGCGCTAACAACATCTCCCAGAGAACAAAATTACGTATATTCAACTGTAGCGTTAAATCTGTGCTGCTATATGGATGCACTACATGGAGCCTTACAAAACTGACCATGAAGAAAATACAATCGTTCGTAAATCGGTGTCTGAGACAGATATTACGTATCTATTGGCCTAATTGGTTATCCAATGAAGATCTTTGGAATAAGGCAGATTGTTGCTCAATCGAATTTGACATTCGAAGACGTAAATGGACATGGATCGGCCATATTCTCAGGCGACCAACTAGTGATATTGCTAGGGCTGCACTAGAGTGGAACCCTCAAGGTCAACGAAGACCAGGCAGACCACGTAATACATGGATCCGATGCTTAAGAAACGAACATGAAACAGCTCGAAGAACCTGGAACGAAATTAAACTGCTTGCCAAAAACAGAAGTAGATGGAGAGAATTCGTTGTCGCCCTATGTTCTCCGTGAACTTTTTATTTAAGTATATTGTGTTATATTATTGTATTTAAATAAATAAAGGACATATATATATATAAATTGGTCAAAATATAACTAAGTCGCTCTGTGTCTGTTTCATAAAAATTGATCCATGGGGGTCCCACCTGGATCTACCTCATGTTAATGGTCGAAATGTGTGTTTTACAGAAATTTTTTCCGTTTAGCGCTATCTCGCTTAGTTTTCGAGATACTGGCAATTTTTTAAAATGGCTATTTTTTTAAACGGCCAGTAACTCGAAAACTAAGCGAGACAGGACAAAACAGAACAATTTTTTGTTCCATTGGAATATTGCAATGGAACGGAATCATAATTTTAATTATGGGTGCGTTTTAATTGATATTATCACATAAATTGTATCTTTTATAAAAATTAATCTGACCTATCTAATCTATATTATCGAAGTGTGAAGTGTGGGAGAGATTCCTATGTAAAACTATTTAAACAAATACTTTTTTTCATCAATTGTAATTAGTTTTTGTGTCATTAGTACGATTTTATTAGCATTAGTAGGAGAAATTATAATAGCAGAGAGTTAAAGTACTTCAGAAAATAAAAAATGTTGATACCCATATTACAAATGATTTGGATCCAAAGCTGACACCAATTTGAAATATTAAAAATATACGTGGCACTTTGAGAAAAGTCGAATCAATATTAAAAACATCCGCGACACTCCTTTTGCTCAGGAAGAAAAGCTAAATCACATTTATGAAACAGTTACACTGCACGAAAATCAATGAAGATTTGTATTTATGTATTTATGAAGTTATAATTAATATAATGAAACTTTTCATCAAATTTTATGAAACATGTTGCATAACTTTATAAATTATTTTATAGAAAAATGTCATATATTTTTTTATAGTACATTTCAATAATGAAATTGGGCCTGGGCCAATTGAAATTCCTAACCAGATCATGTTAGAAATATTTTTGTAAAGTAGCTTCATTAAATTTATGAAGTGTTACGTCATATGCATTTATGAAAAATGAGGTATACATAAACGGCTGATTTGTTTTCAAACTACAGTAGACTGTCACAAATTAGTATTTTTAGTTTCTCGTATCGACCAGAAATTGGAATCTACCATTTCAAATTCTTAAAAGCTCTAAAATTACACTTTTTGTTTCTAATGCTGTATGGTTTGAATTAATGAGATTTCAAATTGGTGATAGTTGAAAAAACCAGAAATTAGAATTGTATTATAATTTCTGTTTCATTATTTTCTTATAATATTCTGTGAATAAAAATATAATATTTCAGAAACTAGAATTACCTTTGAAACTGAATGGTACTAATTTGCAAGTGAATACTGTACTATTAATCTGCAAGTTTTAAATAAAAAATTATTTCTATGCATTTTTATTTCCCATTCAAAATTTTGAAGTTACCAAAGTATTGTTATACTACTCATTTATTTTCAATACATGTATACAAACAATTTCCGGAAATTAAAAAGATGAAACGATGGGAAAAAACAATGCGTCATCATTACAATTTTAAACAACAATTTTAAATCAAAACGCACAATTTTCAATCTTATGCCGCAACAATCGACCACATCATTTTTTTTTTTTAATCTTAAATAAGTGACGTAGTATAACAGTAACAACACTGCAAGGTCGTCGTCTTAAGTAACATTCTTTTTATTTAACTTTTTGTTAAAAATTTTTAATAAGTCACTAACCATATAAATGGAATTCCCTGTGAAGTACATATGTAGAAAAAAATACATAAATCCAACATGAAAAATAAATTGTACAAGTATATATTTAATGTATGTACATTACAAACTAAATATTGTATGTACTATAGATCTGTAATTTTGTAATCTCTATATAAGGAGAATATCGTGACTGACTGGTTGATTAACTGAACATCGCCCAGCCAAACGCTGGAGCTAGAAAGTTGAAATTTGGTGCAAAGGTTCCTCCTACGATAAAAACATACGCCAAGATAGGTGTTTTGTAAATTTCTACAGGGAGGAGGTTTCAAAAAAGGAAACAGCTTCCCCTATGACGGCCTACCACAACCCCTTTGGTTGAAAACCTGAAATTTAAAATGAGTGTTCCATTGAGTATAGACAAAAACGTACTAAGTTACTTTTTTAAATTTCCGACAGCGAAGTGGTCAAATTAAAGGTAAGAAGGGAAAATTTAATCTCCTATCGGCCTGCCCTACCCCTTTCATGTAGAAATCTTAAATTTGAATATGTGTCCCAGGGAACATAGGCTAATTTGCTGATAAAGTACTTTATGTAATATATTTCAGAAGAGTGGGTACAATGGGTTCAAGAGATAAAATTTTCCAGCTTAGTGACCTTCCCAAGCCTCATTGACCATAAACTTGAAATTTTAAAATTCCCCCCTTAACGGCCTACCCAAACATTTTGTATAGAAATCTAAAATTTAAAATGTGCTTCCTGGTGTATGGACTAATTCACTGAATTTTTGCCAGGAACGTGGTCAAATGGGAATTTAAAGGGGAAAAGTGTCCTCTTTAAGGGCCCACCGCATTTTTGCAAGCGGTATAAAAAACAGGTGGAGTTGAAACTTAAAATTGTGGATGAAATAGAACGAGAAAATAGTGGAACTGAAACATGACACAAGGGGAACGAAATGGAATGAGGAATGAGAAGAATTGAAATACTATAAAAGGGGAATGAAATGGAATGGAACGTAAAACGAGTGGAACTGAAACATTGGACAAGGGGAACGAAATGGAATGGGGAATCAGAGGAACTGAAATACTAGACAATGGGAATGAAATGGAATCAAACAAAAACCAGTGGAATTGAAACACTTGATAAGGGTAACGAAATAGAATGCTACGATGAACGAGTCAAACTAAAAACACTATTCATGGCGAGCTAAATGAAATTAAGAGGAAAATAAGTGAAATAAAATACTAGACAGGGAATGGAATGGAGAACGAGTAAAAGTAGAAGAAGTAGAATGAAATGGAATGGAGCGAGGCTAGATTTTAGTGTTTTTTTTTTATCGATTTGAACATTTCTTTTTTCTATTTCAAATTAAATTAATGAAAATTATTTTATTGGCTTTAAGTTTGCTACTCCGTGGTAAGTATTCACTAAGACGGAGTTTTAAGAATATTTAACAGGGATTCCCTGGAGTTTGGACTGAGCTAAAAATACTTTTTCGGATTTTTAATAAAAGCAAGGACAAAATGTGGGTAGAAATGGAAGAGGTTCGCTCTTAATTACCTATCTGCTATTCCGACGAAGACATCCAATATGCCGGGGGTTCTGAAATTTTTAACAAGTAGGAACAAGTAGGGGAACAGTTTCCTTTCTAACATCCTGCGCAAACTCATTTTAATACATGTATGAAATTTAAAATATGTTTACCCGGGGTGTAAGCTAATACACTGATTCACTTTTTAGAATATCCAAAAAGAATGTGGTAAAAATGGGGATAAATAAGAAAATCTGCTCACTTAATCTCAAACCTAAATCGCTTGAAACGTCCACTACAAACCGGAAAAACAAATTTAGTTAAAAAGGAATATCCTTAGAAAAATAATTTAATTTTCTTCTTAATATATTTTGATATTTAAAACTACAGCTAACGAAGTATCGGGCTTTTAAGCTAGTTTTTTGACGTCATAAAAAACCAGTAGCAAACTAGGAAACAAAGTGTGTTTCAAACTTAAAAAGATATAATTCTTATTTGAAAGGATTTATTTTTTTTTCATTTGGAATTTACAAACTAAATTATTCTATAACTACATCACTGAAACATCTAATTGAAATAGGAAAAAATTTATTTTAAATAGAGATTTTCAATTAATATATAGATTCAAATTGAATTAAATTAAGATATTCAATTAATATAACGATATTTTTAAACTAAATTTTTTATAAATATTTCGTTTAATATAAGAAAATTTTTAATAAAACTTCAAAAAAAAAATATTTTTTATACGAGAAAACAATTCTTTTTTGTTATACAATTTAACGATTCAATACAAATTTATTTAAACAAATGTTATAAAAAACAAACAATTAATATTTAAATATACGGCAACACGTTTATTAGTAATTTCGGTTTTATATAAAAATAACTGTAAAATTATACCGGATTTTTAATCATACTGCAATTTTATTTTAATATTTATTACTTGACAAATCAAATTGTTAAATTTCTTCTTTAATATTCAAAGTATTAAATTTCATTTAAATTAATTTCAGAATAAATTGAAATATTGTTCTCATAATTTTTACTTTATGCTTTAAATATTTTTTAACCCTACCAAAGATTAAGTAAAACGATCAGAGTCACAATAGATGGTGTGATTTTTAGTTCACAAAGTCATACTTATCATTTTTATTAGATCAAAAATAATCTTATAAAAAAGAGAACTTTTAAATCAGTTTTTTATAGTATGCATATAATCATTTTAAGGGGTTAGTTACACTTAAATAAACATATTAAGAAGACACTTGGAGGAGTTAAAGAACAACATTCGGGCCGAAATTGACAACAAGCCAGCACAAATTCTGCACCCAGTTATGCAAAATATAATCAAAAAATCCCAAATTTGCATCAATGCCCATGGACTCCAGTTGTCAGATATAATTTTCCACAATTAATCGAAACAAAATTTATAAGTGCGAATACATAATCAATTAAAAAACAAATGAGTTTTAACTTTAAACCAAAGTTATAGGGTAAGAAAATCGGATAATGGTTTTTGCCCCACTAAGTACAAACAAATTTCGGTAACTATATTTTTTACACAGAATAAAATATTGCCATAAAAATTTCAATTAAGTTTTTTTTGTCGATTTTTTTATTAATTTTCCATTAAAAGTTTAATTATATTTTCAGTTAATAATGAACTTGATGAAAAAATATTATAATTTACAATAAAAACTATTGACAATATATAAAAGTCATATTATTTTCATTTATTTATATCCCAGCAAAACTACACATTACCAAATAATGGGTAAAGTAATGTATAGCCGATGGATTACTTTACACCTTACTTCATTGATGAATTTTACAAGCGATGAGCCTCAAAGTAATGTATATACCTATTACTTTAGAGGTGATTACATTATCATTACTTATATGGTTACGAGAATGGAAAAAGTAATGTGTCTAAAAATAGATTTAAAAAAAAAATGAATTTTTATTAAAAAAAAATTATTAGAAATATTTTATTTAAAATTTTTGTAATTAAAAATAATGTGGTCAAGATGGGAATCAAACCAGGGAATCAAACCAGGGAAATCTGGTTGCCAGCCAAGAAATCTACCCACTGAGCTGTCGACGCATATAACATTTGATAACTTTAAACTTAAATGAATTGTTGCGCTTCATTTTTTCGCTAGTGTTATCAAAACAAATATACAATACCCTTTTGCTTACAAAATAACACAAAGTAATGTATCTAAAAATAGATTTTCAAAAATATTTCAATTATTACTGTACATTTATAATTCATATACAGAGCGGAGCATAACTATAAACGCAGTTAAAATATGCTCATATTTTTATTATTTACAATGTAAAACACCGTTATTATTCTAAATATTTTAGAGTTTAGAAAGAAGAAGTTGCATAAACAAAAAATTAACAACAACTAATCAGAGTAAGTACCGTTATCTTTACTTTGCTCAAATTCTGCCGGAGCATAACTATAAACGCAAGCAAAGAATTTGATAAAATGACGAAATAAAATCAAACAAAGCTAAAGTTTAATAATTAATTACGCCACCTTTATTACTTATTACATCAAATAATCTATTTGGCATACTTTTTATTAAATTTAATATCGTATTTTTGTCGAAATTATGCCAGGCGTCAATAACAGCAATTTTTAATTGCTGAATGTTGTCATACTGCCGGTTTTCCTTATAAACTTCTCTTGTTAGTAGTCCCCAAATGTTCTCTATAGGATTAAGGTCTGGGGAGCAAGCTGGCCACGTCATAACTTGAACGCTATTTTCATTCAACCAGGAATTAGTCGCGCGACTTACATGAATTCTCGCGTTGTCTTGTTGAAAAAGCCAATAGTATGCACCTTTGCTTCGTATAAACGGCAATAAATTCATTCGTAACACTTCGATGTATTCCTCTGAGTTCATGTGAGTACTGGGAAACGCTAGTTCCAACATTCCATCAGCGCAAAAAGCTCCCCAAACCATTAAACTGCCTCCACCGAAATTTCGTTTAGAAAAAATTTGAGGATCCTTTCGCAAATCACGCCAATACGTATAAAAACCATCTGGGCCATCCAAGTTCCATTTTTTCTCATCAGAAAAAATGACCTTAAAAGAAGAAGAACAATTTAAGTAGGTTACAAACATTATATTTAACATCTTACCTTGGCGAAGTTGGTTTGCATATTTTTTCGTGCAAATTCAAGTCTTGCTGCCTTGTGACGAGCTAACAGACGAGGTGCTGATTTCAATTTTTGGCGACAAATGTGCCCAGATGATCTGAGCACTCTGTGGACAGTCCATTTAGACACATTTAGTCCACAATCATGGGCGATTTGAGCAGCGGTCTTCTTTGAATTGCTTGCACTTTTAATAATGCAACGCTTATTTCGGTCTGACAGCTTGCTTTTTGGTCCACCTGTTCTGTTTTTTCCATATTTATCAGGATCACGTAAAAAATTCCGAACAATAGCGTCAGAACGCTTCAGCTTTTCAGCAATTGCACGCTTGCTGTAGCCTTCTTCAAAAAAAGCAAGAATTTTGCCTTTTTCAGTTTCAGAGAGCACTTTACCACGCGGCATTTTAATACGTCATTATCTTCAACAGCGATCAAATAATTAGTTGTTAAATTATTCTTATTATCAATAGTTGATAACACAAACTAACCATAATTTACTTATTGCGTTTATAGTTATGCTCCGGCTGAATTTGAGCAAAGTAAAGATAACGGTACTTACTCTGATTAGTTGTTGTTAATTTTTTGTTTATGCAACTTCTTCTTTCTAAACTCTAAAATATTTAGAATAATAACGGTGTTTTACATTGTAAATAATAAAAATATGAGCATATTTTAACTGCGTTTATAGTTATGCTCCGCTCTGTATTATGTAATCAATAATCAGTAATTTCTTACTTTATGCTTGCAAATAATGAAAAAGGTAACGAGCTATCATTACAAGGTAACGCATGAGAATATCGCACCCATTACCAAAGTTTTGCTGGGATCTTAACTTTTTTGACAGTTATTTAAATTGCAAAATTGCATCTCAAACCCCTAAACAAAAAAAAAAAACTAAAAAAATGTTATTAATTTTTTTTTAAGAAAGACATCCGTACTCATTGTTTTAATTTACAAAAACAGTCCATGTAATTTTTGTATGCATCAGAGTGCATACATATTAGTGTTGCCAGACAATGGGATTTCGCTTTAGATTTTAAAATTTATTGATAAAAAAAACTTAAATATATCTTTCAGATCGATAATCGAATGCTATTTCTGCTGAATTAATGACATGACGTATTGGTTTTAATGCAGAGCTTGATAGTTCATTTTATTTCATATTATTAATTTTATGAATAAATTATAATCCCTTCATATCAATGATTCAATTTTGACTAGATTGAATAATTTGTTTTGTGATTTTGTTCGGGAACAATTTTTGAAAAATTTATTTAATCAATTTAATTGATTCTATAAAAAGAATAAACAAAAATCAAACTGATTCTCCGAATTTGGTATTAATTGAATAAGGTAGAAAATTATGCAAACAATGAACAGAAGAACGCAATTTTTAAATCTGGCAACATTCGAAGTGTCATTGTTTGACATTTGAACAATTGTTATTGTTTGCTAGTAGAAGGTACGAGGTTAGTAAAAATGGAGCGCTACACGAATGAACAACGCATTCTCATTGTGAAATTGTTTTACCAAAATGGTGAAAGTTTTGCGGCTACAGTTCGCAAATTGCGATCAATTTGGGGTCACAATAATGCTCCAAAAGAGTCAACTGTAAAGAGATTAATGGATAAATTTGCCGAAACTGGGTCTGTTAGTGATGTAAAGACAACAACGCGCCATCGACCAGGTCGATCGACCGAAAATGTCGCAGCTGTACGTGATGATGTCGCTCAAACTCCATCCACCTCAATTCGACACCGAGCTCAGCAAATTGGTGTCTCCAAATCCACTTTGCAGCGAATTTTGACGAAAGATTTGCATCTTCATGCATACAAAGTTCAATTGACTCAGGAACTGAAGCCAGCTGACCATGGACAGCGAATGGAGTTCGTTAATTGGGTATTGGAGAGACAACATGAAAATGCTGATTTTGCCGATAAAATCATCTTCAGTGACGAGGCCCATTTTCATCTTGATGGCTTCGTCAATAGGCAGAATTGTCGCATTTGGGGTGAGGAAAATCCTCAAGTGATTCACGAGAAGCAAATGCATCTTCAACGTGTCACTGTGTGGTGTGGTTTTTGGGCTGGAGGAATCATTGGACCTTTTTTTTATGAAAATGAGGCAGGTCAAGCGCAAACAGTCAATGGTGTTCGGTATCGTGAAATGATAACCAGTTTTTTCTTGCCTAGAATTTAGGAAATGAAAGTGGAGGGCATGTGGTTCCAACAAGACGGCGTCACATGTCATACAGCCAGAGAAACAATTCAATTGCTGCATCAGTCATTTCCCGGTCGTGTTATTTCGCGTTTTGGAGATCAGAATTGGCCGCCTAGATCGTGCGATTTAACACCATTAGATTTTTTTCTTTGGGGTTTTTTGAAGTCGATGGTTTACGCGAATAAGCCGACGACGACTCAAGCCTTAAAAGAGGAAATTGGACGCTGCATTAATGAAATACCGCAGCATTCATGCAAAACGGTCATTGAAAATTTCATTAAAAGATCGCGTGCATGCCAGCAAAGCAGCGGCGGCCATCTGCACGATATATTGTTCCATACATAACCTCATTCTGTCTACTTTACGATATAATAAAGTTTCACGATTTTTTTTTTAAATATCTGTGTTTTATTTAAAATTTAAAAATTGCGTTCTTCTTGGGACACCCTTTAGATTTGTTAAAAATTGAATCAGATTTAAAAATTAAATCAAGGAATCATGTTTTTAAAGGTCTATTTTAAAAATTTAAAAAGAATTGTTAAAATTTTAATTTGTTAAATTGAGAATTCTTTTATGAAGCCACCATTTTTACAATAATATTTACTTTCGATTTTTAGCAAACAAAATCTTTGAAAAATCATTTAGAAAAAAAGAATAATTGATTATTTAACAATTTGTTAAGGATATTTGGGTATTTCAACTTTGAAAATGGGAACATGAGAACAAACTTTTTTGGCAACACTGCGCATACGCCTGCACCAGTTATGATAACGTTGGTACCATAGTATTTTTTGTGGTGCTTTTGGAACCTCAGAAGTACTATATTACTCCTATATACTATTTGGTACAAAGTATTTAGAAATTGTCATGCGTTTCAAAACATGTGTATATTTGATGAAAAAAAAAACAATAAATTCCAGGTAATAATTGACTACTTATTACTTGAAATTTATATTAAAAAGGTCGAAGAAATTAAACTGAATAATTTAAAAAAAAAAAAACAATATTGAAAGTTTGATTAAAATTTTAATTGATTTGAATACTGAATTTCAATCAAAAAATTTTATTAAAATTTTAATTGAATTAATTTTTGGTTATAATTTCAATTAAAGTTTTAATTAATATAATTACAACTTTAATTGAAAATGTTGAAGATTTTTGATTAAAAATTTAATTGATATGATTAAAAAATTTATTGAAAAATTTCAATTTATTTTAACAAATAAAATTAATTGATATAAAATAACAATTTTTTTTTTTTGCTGGTCCAAATTCAATTAAATTTTTAATTGTAATTACAAATATTTTAATATTTTTTATTAAATTTTTTAATGCTACAGTGAAGACAAAACTAACGGACCCACAATCTTTAATTTATAGGATCAGAAAGAGGGATTAAACAAATAAATATATTTTTTTTAATATGTAAAAGCATGTCGGAAATTGTGTACAATCTAAATACATTTGGGATATAGAAAAATCTGATAACCTATTGTAGTATACCATAAAACTGATCATAATCGATCTTGATTATGATCTCCTCTCTACATAATTAATTTATGTATTTTGAATTTATCTCTTTAAATCAATAATGTTGATTAATGTTGAATGTCGGTAATATTATAGCATCTTAACTATGATTTTGAACAAAAGCGGATATTATTTATTAATATTTGAATAATTGTTGGTGGTCTGTTGTCATCTTTTTAACTGTTTAATTATTAATGTTGATAAATCACTTAAAAGTCAAATATGTGTATAAAAAAAATCAGTAATTTCGCGAAGTGAAAAAAAAAAGCTAAAACAAGAAGTACAACATGTTAAACAAGATAATTATGCATTTAAAATTGTTTAAATATTTAAATACATTGCAATAATAAAATTTAAATTTAATTACGTTATTATAAAAGTTAAATATTCAAATAAAATATAATACTTTAAGTATTATATCGAAACATATGCCAAAATTTTATTATATTTCTTTAAACGTCAATGTATTTAAGCAAATGATTATAATTCGAAAGACAAGTTTTGGAAGAACATATTTTTTTTTTTATTTATAATTAAAACTTTGATATTAAAAGAAATGAATATTAAATAAATACATTTTTAATAAAATGTTTAAATTTAAATTAAGCTTGATAGATTTTAATTTTAAAAATCTTGTAGTTTAATTAAACAATTTTATTTATGCTTTTTATAGTTTTTTTTTTTTTTTAATTTTCATGTTAAATATAAAAATTCTCATTTTAAAACTTATAATTTTTAATTAAGAAAATGTCTTGTTTATTTTTAGAATATACCTTTTTTCATATCAAATTGTCTGTTGTATATTTTATTATCCTTTATTCCATTAAATTTTATGATCATCTTCATTAATCAAATATATATGGAATTTTGTTGTATAAAGTTTGAATAAAAAAACAGACCCTTCAACCTTAGTCTACTACTCTATTTTATAGTTTATACAACGATAAATCTTTCTAAAATAAATAAAACCTACACTTGCTTTTAACAAATCTATTTTTGCTACTTTATGCTATAAATTCTTTGGCCAAAGTACATACAGTGGCCCGTAAAATTAAGGACACGCCAAATTTTTCTTTCTAGATTTTACAAATTTATATTTGTTTGAGCAAAAATGTTAAGACAAAAGCCATATTAATTCCTATTATAAAGTTTGTTCTTTATTTTTAATTAAAAAAATATTAGAAACATTAATATTACCTCATGATATGGCAACGCAAAACTAAGGACACACTTATGATTTATATGGCATAACAATACATAAGAAATCACAGAGAAGCAAAAGCCATATATTATTTTTTGCGTTATTGCGTATTTTTCTTAAATAAAAAATATAAAGAAAACATAAGAACATATAGCTGTGTCCCTAGTTTTTCGGGCCACTGTACCTACGTACAGTGCTATATAAAGGATTTTTAATATAGAAATCCTTATTTTTCTTTGAAATTTGTATCTGTAGGTATAGAGTGTGTGTGTGTTCTCTCAGCATGTTGTGTTGTACTACAAATAAATTCATAAAATAATCTCATAATAACTATAATTTACACTTTTATTTTTCCATTTGTGCAACTTAACTTAATCAGTTGTAACTTTAAGTTTGCCAATGATATCGAAATATAAATATTTTCATTAGGGTGGCAGTGAAATATAGTTAAAATTTAAAAAAAAAATCCATGTTTTTATTTTTGTTTGTAATGTCATGTGCCCCAAGAGAAACCCCACTTATACGATATAAGTGGTTTTTCTCTATAAATAGACAAAACTTTTTTAGTCAATCCGGCGAATCAAAAAACTTTGTTTTTAAAGTCAAGATCAGTCTCAAATTTAAACACAAGCTTTTTTAAAAATTATTTAGTAAGTATCGAAAGCCTTTTTCTCACCGATAAATCAAAAATCAATTTTTTAAAGACGCCATTTTGTCAAAAATTATTATTTTGCTTATTCCTTTGAACAATTTCATTATATTAATGAAATATTTTAAGTGTTTTTACTTAAAATGATCCAGCTTAAAAATATTGTGCTCACCGCAAGGCACCTTTTTTAGAGGTGCTTCCGGATTTTAAAATAACTATTTTTACAAATTAAAAATTGTTAAAATGTAGTCAAGATTGGAACTGATTCTCGTAGGGCCACGTGGCGAACTTGGTAAAGCTTTCCACTATCCCTGTTTTCGAGGTCAGTTCAAGTTGGTCCACATTATCATAACTTGTGATGACACAGCCAATGTAACAGTGGTGGTCTCCACGTGGTAAACCTTTGAATCGGCAATTAGCACCCGCTGGTAGTACATCCCTTTAGCCAGCTGCTACGCAAGACGAAAAGAATGCTGCGAGCCAGCGGTATAGGGAAAAGAGAAAGAATGATCGACGTCTGTTTAGACGTAAAAAACAAGAAAGTTGAGTGTGAAAAAAATTGAGATGCATTATGAAAAGAATTAAGCCCGGAAATTCTTGCAAACAATAAAACGTCAAACTGAAAAATTTAATGGACAGACAAGGCATACTGAGGTTGTGGAAAGAGAATTTTTCCATACTTTTGGGAGGCGATGAAGACAACAATTCTTAAAACACTAATCAAAGACGACGGCATCGGTATATCGACTGTATAGAGGTACAAACATCAATAGCCCGTTTAAGGGTTGGTAAGGTGCATGCACCAATTCTTTAGCAAAATGTGGTTTGAAGAATGCATGAGCTATTCTTATAATTTGCCTTATTCACAACAAACGAGACCCTACTATTTGCACCAACTATCGATGTATAAGTCTCCTCTCCATTGCATACGAAATACTTTCTAGCGTAATATGCGAACAACTGAAGCCATACACCATCAATCTTATTGGAAAGTATGATTACTGTTTCGAAAAACCCTGGAAAGGACGAAAAAAAACAAAACGACTATAAAACTGCATTCGGTAACCCTATAAGAGAAAAGTTTTACGTTGCCATGTCTGAGCTTGGTATTCCCGCAAAGATCATTCGTCTTCGCATAATGACGTTGAAAAGTAGTAAAAGTTCCATCAGTATAGAAACAAACCTCTCCGACCCTTTCAATACTGAGAGAGGTTTTAGACCCGAAATTTTGGAAAACTTGAAAAGTACTTAAAAATCATTGGGCATAACAGTAAACTAGGACAAGACGAAGTATTTTATTTCGAGCAGTAAAACATCACAGCATCTCGAACAGGGCATACCCATCGCAAATTACAACTTTGAAGTTGTTTAAGACTTTGCCAATTAAGATGCCAGACAACAATGAGGTCAGTTTAAGAATTAAGCGGATAATAACTACTGCCAACAGATGTTACTTTGGGCAATTGAGAAGTAAAGTCCTCTCACTACAGACCAAAATAACACTGTATAAATTTCTCCTCTTACCCGCCCTAATGTTTGCTGCTGGAACATGTACAATGAAAAGATCAGATGAGTCATTACTGAATTAATGTCGGTTGATGTAACATTCCGAATTAGAATGAACTACGAGCTGTTGAATAACTGTGCTGGCTCTGACACGTTTTTCATATGGAAAACGATGCTCCAGTACATAAGAAAAACCTGCAGGAAGAATAACGCAGGAAAAGACTACACTCAGAAAAAAAAGTTAGTAGAAAAATTTGTAAACGGTTTTCAATCCCACTTTACTATTTTTGTACTGATTTTAAGTAAAAAAAAATATTATTTAGCAAATCTTTTTGCTATTTACATTTTACAAATTACAGATTATTTACAAATTTTTGTTGCTAATTTAAGAAAACATTTTACAAATTTTTGAAAACCGATTTGCTAAAATTAACAAAAAAAAATTACTAATTTTAAAGAAGTGGATATTGAGGGAAATGTTATTTCTAATTAAAACTTACACCTACAAACATAAATTGCCATAAAGTGTTACATGTATTAAAAAAAAGGATCGGAAGTGAATATACCGACATCCATTTAAAATAGCACTAAAAGGTATTTTTAGTTCTAAAAATCAGCCTTAAAAACAATTAAAATTTGATCTTAAAGTAAAAAAAAATTTACTTAAATATTTTTCAAAAAAGAAATTACCAAATTAAAACAAAATAATAAATTCGTTTATGTTTTAACAACTTTTAAGATTTTTAAGCCTTTGATTTTTTTTTTTAATTTTGTCTAAAATATTTTTTGAAAAAAAAATAAAAAAAATTTTTAGTAATTCTTTTTGCTGATTTTAGCAAACAGGTTTTAAATTCCACTTTGCAAAAAGTTTACTAAAATTTAGTAGCGGCTACTAATTTTTCTACTAATTTTATCGTACTACACGTCATCAGACATGTGTTGCTAAGATTAGCAAAAAAAAACCGCTGGGCTCAAATTAGAAAAATTTCCCGTAATAACAGCAAAATTTTCAGTTGCCATTACAGAATTTTTTTGGTGAGTGTACCCAATCTTTGTTGGAGTGACTAGGTGCAACGAAACCTAACAACAATTGGTGTCTCTGATTGGCGCCAGCATGTAAAAGACAAAAATAGATGGCGTTCTTTTTTACTTCAGACTAAAACCGACTCTCGGTTGAAATAGAAAAATTCTTAACACAACCAAAGTAGATAATTTGTTATTTAGTCTAAAACTTATATGATTCAAATGTGGCCAAAATTGGATAACTCTATGCCAAAGCTTGGTAATTTCAGAACAAATCTAAAGTTTTGCTTTAATTTGAGCGATTTCAAAAATTTTTTTATTTCTTCCAAAAAAATTTCTAAATTTTGACTTAAAATGTGTTAGGCTTAATGTTATCCGCTTTGGCATATTAGCTTTAGACCAAGTTTAACAATATTTCATCCCGGTATCATCCAGTTATGAGGTATCATTGTCACCCTAATGTTTATAATTTATGATTTGAGTAGGTTAATGTATATGTAGGATATTTTTACTTTTCTTTAGTTCATAGGTTGATTAATAACTTTATTTGTAACTATTTATATACTCTTTTTAATGTAGTCTATAGATTCCAAAGTAACTTTGGTTTAAACTACGATTGGCATTCTTTTTTAATATTTTTAGTGCGGTTATATTATTATTTCTTATCGTATATTAATGACCATATATACATACGTTTTTCGTGTTATACAATTCAGTTAATTTTATAATAAAAATCTTCCGCCATATTCAATCCGCCACTGATTTTTTCAAAATCTGATATCAGAATCCAAAAAAAAATCCTCGAATGACGTTATATTGAGGATATATATTGGCGATATATATTGAGGTTAGAAAACGCACGTAGACCCGTAACTTCAAAAAACCGCGAAGAAAACGACTGGAGCAGTTAAATCGGGCCATCTTGCTGGTCTATTCAAATCTTGACGTCCATGACGTCCTCAAAAAAATTAAAGCCCAATGACACCTTCGGCGTCAATAGAGCAGAATGCAGTGACTTTAAGTGAATTTAATGGCTCCTCGTGAATAACACGTGGATTTTCAGTGCACCAAAAGCGCAAATTTATTTCTTTACGTTTGCCTTTAGATACACTTAAAATAATTTGTAAGTTAAAGTAACAAAAAAAAAAAACATCCCAGCAAAATAAGAGCTGAGGAAGAAGTAGTTAAACACTACATCTACTCAACACGAAGTTGTGAAAATTTCGGTGAATCATTAATGATTTTAACATTGGCGTGTCATTGGGAGGAAGTAGTGTGTTTCGGTGCTATGAAAAATCGATGAGCAGATGGACTTTTTCATTAGCTTACGGAAGTTGTTTAATATAGGGACTACAAAATAAATATAGGGAGTGGCTTTTTTTAAGTTAAAAATTTGATTTTGAACACGCCAAGAATTATTATTCCGACCGGGACAAAGTGAATATCACTGGTATGCAAAATATGTTTTCAATATGGCATTTAATGACTGCAGGAATTAACCATTTATGGACCAACTAAATAATTGTTTTTTTACTAGTAGGGGTTAATATCAACATTTTGGAAGTTGTTTAAAATGACTTCTTATAAATCGAAAAATTTTCAATATTAACTTCTTTGGATGTTCTGAAAAAGAGATTCGTAAAGAATAACATCCATTTTATTTTGCTGGGATCTAAAAGAAATTATGTTTTTTTTAAGAACCGGTCTACTTACTTTTCATTTAAATCAAATGGTTTCTGCTATTTAATTTTAAATGTTGTTTAAACAATTGACACATCATTAAAAAAAACAATTGATTAATCAGTTAAAAATAAATGTTCAAAATTTTACCTGAAAATTCCGTAAAAAATAACTGATTATACATTTTTTTTTTTTTTGTTTTTTAATCTACAAAATGTATACTCACACAGTCTATAGACACATTTTGTGTGAATGTGTTTAGGAAGTTTGTCTAATCTGAAATAAAATAATTTATATACAACTACCATTAAAAAAAAATAAAATTGGAATTTTCGGAATATTTTTTTTTTTTTTTTTGAAACAGCAAACAAAATTTAAATTTGTAATATCTGTAACGGAAAAAAATAAACCACAAATTTTCATATAGTAGGTAAATTATTATTAAATTTCACACAACTGAAAAAAATCGATAAATGACAGTAAATCATTTTGAAATAATGGATAAAAAAATTAAAATAAATATTTTTTTTTTGAAAAATATATGTATGTACCTTTATTTTTCACTGAACTGAAAATTATTTTTATTAAATTACCAGCAGTAAACTACATAATATTCTAAGTGTATTAATAATAATAAGACTAGTCGCTTATAATAAATTTGGAAAATAGCCACAAGAATTCGGGTCTGTGAAACAAAACTAACAGTTTCCATCATATGTAAAAGTTATAGCATCTTCCAAAAGGGTGATTCATTTTGGGCCACCTTGTATATCAAAAAAAAAATTAAATTGCAAATTCATTCAAAGTTTTTGTGATGAGACATAGTGACGCTATTTAAGGTTTAAAGTTATGTCAAATAAATTATATGGAAATATAAAATCTTTGTTTTTAATTAAAAGAATTCTTTTAAGACCGTGAGATAACATCGCTATTAAACTAAATACATTTCAAGCCTACAAAAATATTAATTTACACAAAAACAAAAAACATTTTGATTTAAATCTTAGATATTAAAATTAAAAAATAATAATATTAAAACTTGAGTTGAAATAAAATGAACCAAGGTCATCTACTTTATTCTTATCCACACGTTTAAGTTTGGTTTAAAATTCTATAATACAAAAAAAAATCTAACTAAATAAAAATCTAAATACAATATAATATAATTTGCATACTTGCTGGTTAGAATTTCAAGTTGCGAATTATTAGATTTACTCTGGTTTTATAATATTATTTCATTTTAGTTTATTAACAAGTATTCCTTATAAATGATTCCTAAATATTTTTAATGTCTTGAAACCCGCATATTAATTATAATTAACATTATAAGTCTATATTGTTATAAAATCTACATTAAATATTAATTATAATACAAGTTTAGTATGAGTTTAATAACACGATATATATAAAATACAGAGCTGTGAAGAGCTAATGTGTTACCCATTGTCTTCACATGCAATAAAATGTTAGCAAGCAATCGCAAAATTGATAAGAGAGAAATATCAAAATGATGTCAATTGCACTGTAGTGGAGAACTCTTACCCATTTCATTGCTAAGCGAAATCATTTTTTTCTACAAATAAAAAATAATTAAAAATTTCCCCGTTTTTATTTAATAAAATTTGTATTATTTTTTGTTGGCTGACTTAAAATGAAAACTAAAAGTGACATTTGATGGCAGACATAATGGCAAGAGCCAGTGGCATGACAAACATATTGCAAAAACATTGATATTACGTGTCTTCACTTTTGATGAAATTACTTTGACAATTGCCTGCTAACATTTTATTGCATTTGAAGATAACGGGTTTAGCATGAGCATCATTCTTTAATTTCTTGCAAAAAATAAAATAAATAATTTCTTTTATATATCAGAATTAGAAACTCAGTTAACCCGGACGTATCATTAAAAACTGTGCACTCAACTGAAAATAACAATTACAACAACGATATTATGCAGTTAACAAAGCCACAAAAATATAATTCTTTAAAACGACTTAAAATTCTTAACTGTTAACTAACAAATGCAGTAAAGATAACTAACATGAAGTTATTTGTGTGGTAAAGCGGTTGTAGTTATTTTAACTGCAATTAAAGTTGTTTTACTTAGGAAAAAGTTTTTTTTAAACAACTACTGTATTTTGGCAACATTTGAAATATGCAGTTTTTTGAAAAATTTTAAATTTTATAATATGTCAGGATACAATCCCCACTGGGATCTCGGACCATATGGAAATGATTGAGTTTACATAGTGGATGGTGACATTAAAGTGTGATATAAGCTTCCAGATGAGTGCAGTGTCTTCCAGGCAGATATCCTAGCGAACTGGAGGGCCACAGAGTTGATCAGGGCAAACGTCATAGAGGAATCTGTAGTGACAATTTATGAGGATAGTCAGGCAGCACTGATGGCTTTAAAGTGTCATTCAGTGCATTCAGTACATTCAAGCATAGTGGGCTCTAGGAGCGGTAATGGAATTCTTCACAATTAGATTGTGTTGGGTACCTGGGCACTGTAACATATAGTCAATATTATAGGTTGATCTCCGAAAGATTCCGATCCTGGATCAGTAGGATGGATTGCAGGGTATCCAGGGCTTTATGGCCAAAATTGGATGCAATAGCAACCAAATTACTAATTGGATTGGATAGGAGAAGTCTCAGGCCTTTAGTAGGGGTAATAACCGATCACTGCTCTATTGGAGCCTTCATTGGTAAATGGGAACGAGACACACAGGAGTTTTGTACGTTGAGCGAGGATGTTGAGGCGCTAGACAAAATAGAGCAGATATTTATTTTAAAATCTCGTAAATTAAAAGTACTGACTAGTGCTGGCATCCGAAAGGTTCGGTAAATACAACCAATATTTATCAATTATGACTATCGACTTATCTTTATGTAGCCTGATATCTATTGTTACAGTCACAACCGAAAAATTCGATTACCACAACGCATTCATACGATTGGCAATAAATTTGGCTGCCATAACGAATCTTGTGTTTTTAAAAGTTCCAAATAATAAAATTTAATTTGAGTTATTTGCTGCCTTTTTAACTGCATATACCTTTGTTTTAACTGTTATTTTTGGTAGATTATAACGACAATTATTCATGGGTATAGAATTTATCAATTAATTGCATTGAACACATGTATGGCCTTGAATTTTTGGCTTTTATTATAGTCCATATAAGACATAGAGCAAATGTGTCCAAAAGTAATTTGTAATGAAGGTTTGTGGCAACAAATATGTAGTGGGCAGTAATTTCTTATCTGATTACACTTGCTCCTTAGCAGTTCCTAATGTTGTTTTAATTTAACCCTCTAATGATCTTTCTGTTTTATCGCTTTATTTAGACGATAAACTAATACAATAAAGGTTGAAGACGAATCAAGTAATCAAATAGTTTAAACTTGTTAAAATAATCGAAAAATTCGGTTACCACAACGGAATAACCGATTGCCTATAAATTTTGTTGTCTTAGCGAATCTTTTTTTAACATTTCAAATGGTTTAAATTTTTGCTATAAATAGCACTAACAGTAAAATAAAATTACATACCGAATATTATTGATCTAGTGTTATTATTTTAGAAGTTATAGCGATTTTCGCTTTTTTAAAAATTGCGAAATTTAGCGAAATTGATACTAAACATTATAAAATTTTACCGTAATTAATTCAGCTTACTACAAAGTCTGAGTGTAATAGCTGTGCTTAATTTAAAAAAAAAATCTGTTTACTGGTTTTTGAGTTGAAAGGGATGATCGTTAAACGTGTCCTGGAGCAAAAATAGAAACTTATTTTTCAAGTACAGACTCTTAACTTCCTTTGATATTATTGATAATGTATGCCAGAGCGTAAACATAAAGGTGGTTAAATTTTAAGGGCCGATGTTGATTTTGAATAAAACACAAATTATTTAGGAAATTATTGTCATTTCTTTTTATTATGATAATATGGTATGGTTCAATTAATGTCGGCCGCGACCTCGGCGGCACACCTCCATCCGATGGTCCAAATTTTCGATGACGCTGAGGCATAATTGAGGTTCTATGCCGTTAATGTGCCGAATTATCTCATCCTTTAGCTCTTGAATTGTTGCTGGCTTATCGACGTACACCTTTTCTTTCAAATAACCCCAAAGAAAGAAGTCCAACGGTGTCAAATCACATGATCTTGGCGGCCAATTGACATCACCACCACGTGAGATAATACGGCCATTGAATTTGTCGGGCAAAAGAGCCATTGTTTCGTTAGCTGTGTGGCAAGTGGCACCGTCCGTTGAAACCACATATCGTTCGTTATCATCTCGCGATAGCGAACACCATTCACGGTAAATGCTTGGCCGACCTCATGACACACTATCGCAAACAACAGCAATATTTTCCGCAGAACGAACTGGCTGAGCATGCACAGGTGTTTTCACAGACCCGGTTTGCTTAAATTTGCCCACAATTCTCCCGATTGTGGACACATTTGCTCGATTATGCTGACCAAAAAAAATCACGAAATGCACGAAATGCATTTTGATTTGAACGCCCATTTTCATAATAAGCCTGAATAACTTTAACGCGTTGCTCGATTGTGTATCTTTCAATGGTTCAAATTGAGTTACTCTAAAATTTAGAAATGTCAAATGAAATGCAGAAAAAAACTTGACGTTTAGGTGTGGATCACATTCAACATCGGCCCTTAAAATTTAACCACCCTTAATCTTTTGCCGATTTTTTAAATATTTTTTTTTTTAAGTAATTTTTTTCATATTTACGAAATTTTGATTTACCTTGTTCTCGTCTGGAAATCTTTTATTGAACAAAAAAAGTATGTTTTCTATCGATATCAAGTAATTACTTTAATAAAAAAATATTATTTAGACAAAAAAAAAACGCTTTATATCTGGCAACCGCTTTTTGATGGTCTTGAGCAAAAAAAATATGAGGCACAAATAATATGATTTGTCAAGCGAAATGATTTGTAGCATAATTAATAAATATTCATTAGTCGTAAATTACCATAATTAAAAAAAATCACATCGCTTCGGGCAGAACTCCTTGGTAGCCATAGTGCCGTTTTGTTTACCAAGCGAAATAAGAGGCCATTAAAAGGCATATGGAGCAAATTTTTTTGTGGAATAACTTGAATTAGGTCAGAGATTGAAAAGACAAAAAAAAATAAAAATATAATCCTCAAAATGTTAACAGTCCCTAAGGCACAAGTAACTACTCGTGAGCGCTTTGTGGTGTGAAAAAAATCAATATTTGCCCATATTTGGAATTTATTTCAAAATACAGCATTAACATTAATAAATTCACCCTGATGTAAAATTTGATCTAGTTTTTTAATCATAAACCTGCAAATTAAATGCATATTCATATAACATACTTAATAAACAAGACTACTTTAAAAATATGTACAGTCGAAGCCCGGTATAACGATAAGTCGGTATAACGAAAACGCGATATAACGTTTATACTAATTGTTGGCAATAACTACCTTATATAACGAATATTTCTAATAATTTATACTCAATTTAACGAAAAATATAGAAAAAATGTTAAAAAAAATAAAAAAATCTAAATAAGAAAATAATTTAATATTTTTTTGTTTCTGAATCTTCTATTTGAAGTGTAAGCCATTATTTCAGTTCTTTTTTAATTTTTTTGTAATCTTAAAAATTTTTAAAATGCTGCAGGTGAAGTAAAGTTCGTACACAAATATGTTGCAATATAACGAATATTGCGATATAACGAATAGGCCTGACAAGATATCATTCGTTATACCGGAATTCGAGTGTACTTTGATTAATTTTTCTAACACAAGTATAAGAATTCTAAACATACGACCAAGTTATTTATCACTTGATGTTAGAGACTGTTCGATACAACAAACTGGCACTTGGGGGTCAGACAATTAGTTTTCTAAACGTCTAATCACTAAACGGCTTAACAATATGTTACATGAACAAATAAATGTTAGAACCATTTTAGACAATGTCATACAAAAACAGCATTATTTGTGCAATAAATAAGAATTACAGTGAAAGCCTTCTATAACGGTCAAGAAAATTGTTCAAGGTATCATTTATGATTTAATTTCAAAAATAAAGTTTATATAATAGTGAAGTTTTTTTTCTATAATTAATCTTTTTAATGTATTAATGTATGAAAATACATTTTTAGTCTGGTTCTAGATCAGGGGTGCCCAAAAGTTCCTTATGGAAGAGTAAACACCAATAACATTAAAGGAATAACTAATTTTTATTCAATATTTTTTATTGTAAAAACCAATACATACAAAGAAAAAAGAAAAATATATATTTCATATCATACGTTAAACAAAAACAAAATCTACATTGATGATCGCTGTCGTCAATATTTACCAGCAAAGCATACAAAAGTGTTGTTGCTTTGCACTTGCTTGTATACAGTGAAGAACGACAAAAAAAACTAATAAGGCAAAGTTGTTTGTGTATTTCTTATTGATATTGCTGAGTGCTCTATGTGTATTAAAACACACAGCCTATAGCTAAGCGCTTTTACAAAAACAAATGAGCATCAAGAGCATAGGGCTTGGACACCCTTGTTATAGATCATAGAATATTTTTTTTAAATTAAAAAATTTTTCTTATTTTTATTTAGCAATTATGGATACACAGTAAAAGTTATTAGACACAAGCTGAATAGAATGCATTTTCTGGTCCGCTACGACCTCCATCAACATTCTTCTTGCCCTTAAAAGTGCCAATTATAAATATCTCCATTTAACTCACAAATCAACGGAAAAAGCTATTTATACTAACATACAGTTGAGTTTATATTATTATTGAGTTTAGATGAAATTTATTAACTATTTTTGTGGTTATTTTACATTTACATTTATTACGGTATGTCCAAATCAGCAATTATGTTAGGTTAAGAAGGGTTATGCCCCCAAGGGACGCAATTTCCACCCGGAGACCAATGCAGTCCATTGTGAATCCCTTTAGTATAGAGGAAGAAGAAAGAGAGAGAGAGAGAGAGAGAGAGAGAAAGAGAAGGAAAGAAGAAAAAAGTTAAGAAAACAGCAATTTACTAATATTAAAGACATGTACACTTTCAAGGCACGAAGAATGTTGATGAAGGTCGTAGCGGACCAGAAAATGTATTCCATTTAGCTTGTGTATAAAAACTTTTTTGTGTATTCCCCATGATTTTTCTATGATCTCGAACCAGACTAAAAATACATTTTCATACATATTAATCCTCTATAAGCAGTTTTTACTGTGCATATTTATCTTTTTTACACAACTAGTAGAAATAGCTTTCCAACTGCATTAAAACTTATAATCTTAAACCCTTTTTGTGAATCTACTTACAGCTTTATCAGCCGCTACAAGAATAGTAGTGTGAAGCAGTAAAAGTGTTGCGCGTAAATAACAACAAACAATAAATAATTGTTCATACTTTAGTTGTGCCACCTTAGCAGCAACATCATCATTATTCATCTTTTTGAATATGATCGTAAATATTATTTGTCGAACGCGTATTGGGCTTCCTATCGTTTTGTGTTGACAATTTACAACTTCTTGGCCAGCAGTTAACAATAATGTATGTTGTTGTTGTTGTTAACCATGTAATCTTCAACATGTAGCAAGGGGCATACAACAAAATAGTGTGTAAGGTGCTTGTTGTTGTGTCAGATATCAAATGAATATGTTAACTTTATTTGTGTGGATGCATGGGGTTCTTCATGTGGAGCTCACAGTCAAACTACATTTATTATTTTTGTCCTTGAACATGAATTATTTGTACAATTAATGTTTTGTTTGCTTACACAATCATACCAGCATTATCATCTATTTTTTTTACATATAACAACAACAACAACACCATAAAGGGTGTAAATGATAAATATGATGTATGATGGTGGTAAACAAAATGTGTTAAAATTTGTACATTTTTAATGAAACTATCTTAAACATTATCTACTAAATGTTGGAAGAAACTTAAAAAAAAAAACATTATAATGAAATATTAAACCTTTTAGAACTTAAGGGATTATCTTTAAAAAGTGACAATCTCTAGTTAGAAATGGCGTAAAAGTAGGTACTCACAAAATTATTTTGTAAAAAGCAACCATACAAAATTTTTTAAAATTCATTTAAAACTCGGTCTATGGAACTTTAATTTTTTAAACCTCGTCTATTAAAAGTGCATCCATAAAAGTTATTAGACACAAGCCGAATATAATGCATTTTCTGGTCCGCTACGACCTTCATCAACATTCTTCTTGCCCTAATAACTTTTGTGTCTAATAACTTTTTCTGTATATTCTCTGTGATGACTAAATAAACATAAGGAAAATTTTTTCATTTGAAAAAAAAATATTTCTATGATCTCGAACCAGACTAATAATACATTTTCATACATATTAAACATAGAAAACAGATTCTTGCTGTCAAGCAATATTAATGTCAATCAAATGTTTGGTTTGATGCAGATGAAATTCTGTTGTGGCAGTCAAATTCTGTTGTCACAACTAAAAAATTCAATTACCACAACGGAATCATTCAAGTGTTTATAAATTTAGTTAGCATCACGGATTTCTCTGTGTGTCTAAACAGAAACTAGTACACTATGGGCCACCAGGTTCAAAATTTGTTTGGCAAAAATTTAATACTTTGTTTGCTTGATGAAAAAGTATCACAAGAGTGGGGAGAGGGAGTTAAAAGACCGCTTATAAGAAATCTAAAATCAAATTTCATAATGCGCGGATTTCTAAAAAATTCGATAGTTCGATTTAAAGCTATCAGTGAGGAGAATTATGAGATTGCTGCAACTTAAAATTAATTTATATTTAGAAAATTCAAAA